>CM060957.1:97920076-98088246 GCA_030765055.1 Mantis religiosa
TTGACTCTAACACTGCAATACTGGCCCTTCGCTTTAACATATAGCAGTAATAACTTTCCAGAAGTTCGATATGTCGAAACATCCAAAAGTTCGCGCGCGAATTACTTGTTCAGAATTTCAACTGCCCGCGTCGACTTCTCGACAACCTTCGCCACATTGCACCTTCGCTGCATCACAAATAGAGCATCGTCTATTAAATTACGATCTATAAATGGGCCTATATGTTAGCGAAGATAAAATTTCATAGGGATTGAAGAAAATTTGTGGAGGCATTTTATGATCGATTGAAATTAGTACATAAATACTTGTGATCATTTGAAGGGAGAATAAAAGAATTTCAAATTTTCTGGATTATTTATCAAAACATCAACATTATATATTACCCATTCTATTGCTCCATTTTAACAATAAAAGAACACAACTACAATTTGACGTTATTTACGACTTTGTTATATTACATATGATTGTAATATGACGGAAATAAAAGGTTTCGCCACGTACCTGTCATCCGGATGTTATAATGAGGGCTTTAAATCATAAATAAGTACTTACAAGTTTTAAAACTCGAAGTGAAGAAGCCACACTCCGTAATTACACCTTTTAAGTTGTCAGTATGGCTGAATCGGTAGTTTACTTAGTTGCATAAAGTGACTGCATAGCAGTGCATTATTTCGCGTCTTATCTTTTAGTATCTTCACAGATTCCTTGTACGTAATATTTGCATAAAACAATAAAATGCATAAAAGCACCTTATTATCCTTTTTAACTAAAACAGTAAAGGTAAAGTCTTCGAAACTATTATCATCATCATCATCATCATCATCATCATCATCATCATCATCATCATCATCATCATCATCATCATCATTATTGTTCTTATTATTATTATTATTATTATTATTATTATTATTATTATTATTATTATTATTATTATTATTATTATTATTATTATTATTATTATTATTATTATTATTATTATTATTATTATTATTATTATTATTATTATTATTATTATTATTATTATTATTATTATTATTATTATTATTATTATTATTATTATTATTATTATTATTATTATTATTATTATTATTATTATTATTATTATTATTATTATTATTATTATTATTATTATTATTATTATTATTATTATTATTATTAACTTCTCACTGTGTTTAATGACATAGTCATGTAAGCTTCTATTTTTTAATGTTCTTTACTATCTATTAAGTAAAGGAAATAACTATTATATTTCACCTAAAAATTTTAAAGCAAAATATCATCGGAAATGCATGTTTTCGAGATTCTCTGAATCCAAAATATAAATAAAAAAATAATAACTAAATACTAAAAATCATATACCAAACGTATTTAAAATCAGCATGTTGCTTTAATATTTTTTCAAAAATGGCTATCACGGTGTTGACGAAAGCTATATGTTTAAGATGGCAAATGACACTTTGCCACTTTTAAGATGCACTTTCATTGCAAATAAAATGTACATATTGAATTTCCTGGTATAGCCTCTGAACTGCTCTTCATTCTGAATAACTATTGTATAACCAGTGAACAGCAAGAGATAGACCAATTCTTACTATAAGACTTATGTAGATCTAGTTAAAGAACACAATTTAAAACCTGTTGCAGAGCTAATCGTTTGAGAAATATTCCTAGTTATTGGCTTAAGTGTTTAAGTATTTATACTATTCTCTAATATTAAATCTTGGCTTTAAAAAGAAAATAAAACTTTAAATCCATCTTATATCGAACAGCACTTAAAAGATGGTCCTATTATTTAAAGTCAACTGTATTTCCCTATTCCCCTTATATTTCCAAGGAAGTATTCTATAACACAATTTCTGCGTAAGTTTATTTCGATTAACAAGTAAATAAAAGGAAAAGTGTTTTAATAAACGTTTTTATCAGAATAGTGAAAGTAATGTAAGTGTAATGTATCAGTTCTTTTAATGAACAGACATGTTATAGAGACAGAACTGTGAATCGTGTAGCATGCTCAGTGAAGATCAGGTAGTGAAGTTCAACACCGATTAGAGAGAGTTCACAATTCGAGAGTGGGTCCTCTTTCGTTGCAGCTATAAATAAAAATCGTATATATGTGAATTGTATATAATCAAAGATGTGCTGAAGGGAGGCATTCCACTTGAATTGCACAAGTATTTACGCTTTGTCACATCAAGTAATCTCGAGCAAATCTTCTCGCGGTATAATGTTAAAGTTAAAATTTATTTCTATGACTTTTACAAAATATATTGTAGTGCATTGTAATGCTAATTCTTCAAATATAAAAAACACATGATGAAAAAGAAACGGGTGTATAAAACAATGTAATTTTACATATCAATTATTTCTTTGGAGGAACAGAATATTCAACCAAGATTAATAATAATAATAATAATAATAATAATAATAATAATAATAATAATAATAATAATAATAATAATAATAATAATAATAATAATAATAATAATAATAATAATAATAATAATAATAATAATAATAATAATAATAATAATAATAATAATAATAATAATAATAATAATAATAATAATAATAATAATAATAATAATAATAATAATAATAATAATAATAATAATAATAATAATAATAATAATAATAATAATAATAATAATAATAATAATAATAATAATAATAATAATAATAATAATAATAATAATAATAATAATAATAATAATAATAATAATAATAATAATAATAATAATAATAATAATAATAATAATAATAATAATAATAATAATAATAATAATAATAATAATAATAATAATAATAATAATAATAATAATAATAATAATAATAATAATAATAATAATAATAATAATAATAATAATAATAATAATAATAATAATAATAATAATAATAATAATAATAATAATAATAATAATAATAATAATAATAATAATAATAATAATAATAATAATAATAATAATAATAATAATAATAATAATAATAATAATAATAATAATAATAATAATAATAATAATAATAATAATAATAATAATAATAATAATAATAATAATCCATGGTGCGACAGCACATAGAGGGCCAAGACCTGCCAATCCGACTGCTGGCCTCACGCTCACATAGGCAAGGTGGACGTGGGTGCGATCTTCAAACGATACGGGGGAGAAGATGTCAGCATCTCGGTACCCGCAGCCAAAATTTGGCTTTATTGCCCACGGTCGCTTACCTATCGTAGCTTCTCAATTTCCTCACGATTCTGGGTAGGCACCGGTCCTATATCCGGAACTTTAAATCCGCACCCCGAGGGGCGGGATCGACCCCGGTTCGCATTCCGTGGCAGGGAACCAAGGTAGGACGCCTTAGCCCACTACTCCAGGGCGCAGGACCAACCAAGATAAATGCACCATGAAAATTGCCGACTGTATTTTTAAACATTTCAAAGTGTTAACCGTAAGTTATACTTCGAGTGTTGCATCGCATTCATATAATTTTGTTTTGATCTGCTGCTCGCTCGCTCCCTCTGTACTGACCCTAAAAACGTACATTATAGTTACATCTAACCTAACGTGTTCTAAGTTCTGCTGCCTGTTAATAATCAGTATTGGCAATATGTATACATATATGTAATGTCACATATTTTTTCACAAGTTTGCGACGAGATCTCGCGCTTTGGCCTCATTGTTCTGTAAGAAGTTTGTATCGAAGAGTGCCTAGAAAAGGTTAAGAGCTGCTCTACATCACTATCAAGAAAATTATATACTTTTATATAGATTAATTCATCCAGAGCAGTCCTTGCCAGATATGGCCTTCTATTCTAGTCTCCCAGAAGTCGCGATATTCCCGATGAACAAAAGCTCCCGTTTACCCGCTATAAACCAAGTTTATCATAAGGACCTAGACGGTGGGCTTAAGTTATTGATAATACTAAAATACTACCAATACCAAAGTTAGCTAATATCTTAATTCAGTCATTAGTAACGACTCTAGTCCTGTTGTTTAAGATGGGTGGCAAGATCTATAACTACATAGATGCTATCTGGAGATTATAGAGTTGCTACGCAGTGCACGCGTCTCTCTTCAGAAGTTTATTTTCGGCGAGCTACAAGACATTACTGACTTATGTGGCCGAATGTTCTGAATAAGGTTAAGAGAGCTTAACGACACAATGGCCACATAACTAAACAAGATCTACTCGCCCGCCCTGTACAAGGGTGGAGTCCTCAAACCTAAGGTTAACGTTCGCCACAACATTACTTCCAATTTCAACCATCATACGAGAATTAAGAGCAGCACCACATGCCAGTCTAATATCCTTGTTCTAGCCGCATCCTCATGTAATGCCTCTGACTTATTCCGACTCCTGAATTATATACTTCATCTGACGTTTCTGTGACCAAATGTTAAACAACATGTTCTGAGTACATAATGTACTGTTAAACTGAATTTCGGTTTTCTTTAAAAGCGGATAGGCTCTTCTTTCTATCTCTGTACCTATAGTAGTAGAAGTAGAAGGACGTATTGCATTCCACCCAAAAATTCGATACCGCCTTTTCACCAGGAATGTGCCCTTTGGGAAAACCTGAATTCAAAATATGCTTAGAAAAAGGTTCTGTGAATGTGAATGAGCATGTGTGTTGTAAGTGTGTGTGTGTCTCTCTCTCTGTCTATGTGTGTGTGTGTGTGTGTGTGTGTGTGTGTGTGTGTGTGTGTGTGTGTGTGTGTGTGTGTGTGTGTGTGTGTGTGTGTGTGTCTGTGTATCTGATAACTCATGACGAAATTTCGGGTAAATACCAATCTTCGTATTTATGTTCACCATCTTCTGAGGATGTGACACGAAGTTTTTCAAAAAAAAGTAACCCCAAACCAACCCAAATATGAGATCTTTTTCAAAAAATGCAATACGCTTAAGTTACTTTGATGAAATATTGAGTATCTTGAATTTCCGGGGAACTGCTTCTGAAACCCCTTTCCCTCTTAATGACTTGTGTATGATTGTTAAATTATGAGATATATGAAGTTTTACTACACAAATACACCAATTTAAAGGGACCAATATAACTGAAATAACGTTTATCTTTTTTGAATTAAATATTTTAGCGATATTCTTGTTGTGATTTTGAATTGGCAAGTGCTTGCCCCTCTCTCAAAATGAAAGTCATTATTCGTTTTCTTCCCAATATCCTCTTCTCTCTCTCTCTTTCTCTCATGGTTATACAAAGAACATGACATTTCAAAGTCATCACAAAGCGACATACTCTTTAAAAATCTTGCTATCGCTTTACTTTTTCGTGCAATAAATGTGTACTGTAACATGTATCTGCACAAATAAGCTTTTTAAAGATAATTTTACAGAACAGTGAATAGTCACCGTGATACATTAGAATGGAGCAGAAATTATTCTATTTGGTGATGATGTCCCACGTTGTGGCGACATTTTCTTATTCTCGTACACGATTTGAAGAAGTAGTTATTATTACTCGCTGCAATTCACGAAGGTCCATCTTCGGCGATGATCAAACATATTCTCATACAGTTTTAATTCTTACAATCTTAGGCCGCACCGTGGCTTAGTGGTTAGAGCGCTTGGCTCTCGCCAAGGTGGCCCGGGTTCGATCCCAGGCGACCGCAAAGTGAGATTTGTGTTGGACAACACGGCGCTGGGGCGGGTTTTCCCCGGGACCTCCGGTTTCCCCCACCATCTCATTCCACCGATGCTCCATCTTCATTTCATGTACCATCAGTGTCACCGCCTGCGGTGCCGTATGTAGTAAAAGCGGGCGTTAAACACTACACATTATTACAATCTTAATACAATCATTTTCTCATGTTTCTGTTGTCTTTACACACGCACGATTTCTTCGCTTTTCGGACATTAATATTTAGACATCTAACTTCCACTATATCGAAAATTCTACTCACGTTTATGAATAATTGTAATTGTTCTAATTATCAGGTTTGCAACCTGCTTGTTGCATTAACGTGCAATGGTTAGCACACGTGTCTGCTCGCTTTCCGATCACGACACAAAAACGCTAACTTCTCCTTTTCATTTATTGATTTTTTCTTTATCATCATGGTAACTAAATATTCTAGTCTACATCACTTTTTCCTGTGTCCTATACATTAATTTTAATTATATAATATTCTAATTTTCCAAATATAACGTCCTAAAAACTATTTTCTTTCATAATTTTATCTTTGTATTTAATTTATAATTTTATCCAGCATTTAGATTAAACATTAACATTCATCTTTACCTGTCTGTGACCTACTCTATTTAGTGATGGCCACCTATAATTCACACCAGGTCAAAGCTCTCGCTCTGGACGCCCTGTGAAATTCCGAACTCCAGAGATCATTGTAAAACTGCATCGTTTAGTAGAAGAAGACCACGGATTAATAGAATTGTTTAAGGTATCAGACGCTGTAAACATATCAAATGAAAGTGCAGGTAATATTTTAAGTAAAGTTTTGGGCTTTCACAAGGTCTGTGCAAGATGGGTGCCGCACTGTTTACACCTGATCAAAAGTTAAAAAGAAAAACCGTTTTTGTTAAGAATTTGGAGCTCTGCCGTAAAATTCCTAGTGAATTTTTAATGTGGCTTATTACCATGGATGAAACTTGGATGCATCACTAGACCCCAGAATACAGATCACGTGGATTGTGCCACCAGATGAATCAAATCCAAAAAAGGCAAAGTCAATTCTGTCAGCTAACAAGGTTATGGTGAGTGTTTCCTGGGATGCAAAGGAAATTATTTTTATTGATTACTTGGGAAAGGGTAAAGTATCACTGGTGACTACTATACAAGATTACTGCAATGTTTGAGTGATGAGATTTTAAATCATTTTAAAATCATTTAAATGATCATTTTAAATACATCAATATGAATCATAAATCAATAAACCCAATATCGCTCTATCACTTGACATATTAACATCTGTATCAAGATACATGCATTTTAAATGTTTCATTCAACAATTTTAACTTAATTTTACTATGAAAATTGTAAATTTTGGAAAGAAACAAAAGCACGATTATGCTGGTCAAACTAGTATTTTTCATACGTTTAGAACACTCAAAAACAGTTTATCCTCATGGCATTATTCTTTTACGCTTTGGGCAGTTACTTTTCATTTAGAGCCTTTAGTGTTTTGTAATTTTATGCTTGAATAAATGTTTGGTTACTACGGGGCTGTTCGTTCCAGTAATGGTAGCACTAAGATATGCAGATTGTTAAATTCAGGATAAAATGTAATTCATCTGATTGGACAATGGAACAATGCCTGTAACCCCACTGTTGCAACTCTATGAAATAATATTTTTTAGAATAGCTGTAAGATATCAACATGCCCTCACATTATTATGATTACAAATAAAACGTGTGAGGGTCTCTTTTTTCCTTTTTATTTTAATGGCAACATTTCTTTTTTCTGCACTCCTCCAATCCCCAAGTTCAGAGTGTACAAACAAACTAGCCTTTCAAACAACAATTTAAATTTATTATGACCTTACTGCATGTGTACTGAGCAAAGGTAAACTCATCATTAATGTTGCTGCAAACATTAAATAATTTCAAAGACAGACTTTGACATTGTTTAGTAGTAAGTGAAAGGCCATTTTGAGCACATTTTAGAGTAAATTCATTATGTTACAACAAAGAACCACTCATTTTGTTATGAATGTGTTTTCTTGGTTTAAATTTCTTGTACTGTAATACTCCTTACAGTTCAAAAAGCATCTACATTTACCAGTCATGCAAAGGTCACCCAGAATGAAGAGGGCTTCTGAAGACTCTGCTAAAAATTCAAGATATACATATATTTGGCCTGAAGATATCTTAAACATATAATAATTCGTCCGAGGATTCACATAAGATTTTCTTTCAAACCCATCATCTGTAACCCAAACAAACCAAACATATATTCTCAGAGAATATGCCTTTGTGCACATTAGTAGCTATCATTCCATGCATACACAAACATGCACACACACACACACACACACACACACACACACACACACACACACACACACACACACACACACACACACACATATATATATATATATTAAGTTCCGGGTGTAGGATCGGTGCACACTCAGCATCGTGAGGAAATTGAAAAGATACGATAGGCAGCGAAAACTAGTCTAGAAAGCCAAATTTCCAGCTGGGGGTGCGTGATGCTAATCACATCTCCCCTTATCGGTTGGATGATCTCCCATCTCTACCTTGTGTATATGGGCGTGAGGCTGGAAGTCGGGTTGGCAGGTTCTGGCCCGCAGCGGGCTGTTACGCCATGGGTTACATTGTATATATTTTGCATGTGTAAGTAATAGGTGAGTTGACCGCTCCCTGACTTGCCGGCCTGGTGATCTAGCCTGGAGTTGCCGTGTTTTGCTTAAGCGCTTGATGGCGTTGGAGTGCATGATCCGAGCTTTCCTCTCTAGCGGATTTGCATCCTTGTGTCAGTCGGCGTAAGTGGCTCACCGTGGCGGTAAGTAGTGAGTGGCGGTCTTCCACCATGTAATAATTTGTTTCTTGTAAAACGTACTTTTAGTTTCTGGCCTGTGGTCTGTGCTCGTAAGGTCAGAACTGTTGGTAATTTAATATCTAAGGGACTGAACTCCATGTTAAGGAAGGAATAAAAAAGGTATATATATTAGCCTGTATATAATGTCGGGTTAAAATAAAATAATATTTAAAGCAGATCCACGAATATTTTTGGTTAGGCAAATAAGAAAGGGGAACACCTCGTCATAGGTGTTGCCGTATACCTTTCTACATCTAATCAATCGGTTCCTCGTTGCCTTCCTGTCATCCTGTTTAATATGATAAAAATCTTGCACCTTTCCTCCTGACGAGGATTGGCGTATAGGGAAGAATATGACCTTTTCTGAAAGTGTAAAACATTAGTGCTCTGCATTTTAAAACTATAATTATACATGAATGTGTTGATATACATTAAAGCACACTAAATACTGCATTATGATTTCATTTATTGCTTTCTGAAGTCTCATAATAGGCATTAGTTCGAGTAATTAATAAAACAGTTTACTTTTACTTTTTGCTATTTAAGTCACGTTCCTTTTAAAAAGTATAATTGTGGTTTTAGGTAGGTAAGTGTGTATATTTATACGATAGGGAGCTACAATTTCTTCTAGTCATTGTGCAATTACTGTGAGAAAAACATATGTTCTGATAGATGACTTTTGCTCGTATTTACATTTAAATTGCGTGTCTTGTACGAAATTACACATTTAACTATACTTTGAAATAATGACAAGTCGACAAATAATATCTTTAGGCAACCAAGAGGCTGCTGCTGTATTACGTATATTATTCTGAATATGATTGCAGAAGCTTTCCAACACAACTCGCACTGTACATTTTAGGAGATGCAGCTTTCTCGTGCAGGCATTGTAGAAATCAGCAAGAGTTATGACGGCAATTGCATGCAACATCCGAAAGAGTTCTATACAGGTCTTGTCGAAGTTACAGAACACGCTTGAAGAGGTCAATAAAAAACGATAAGAGCTCTTCTGATACGCCGCGAATTCAAATTACGTCTGCATCGTAGATAACTATCTATCACGACAAGACACATGAAAATTCATGAGCCCTTAAAAGGCAATGATGGGGTTAAAGTAAAAAGTACGGAGAGAAAGTTAAGTAATTGTCAACACTGGGTGTGACGGAAACACAACTTCTATATAATGCAAGGGGCGGAGAATTCGTGCACATCACATTCCGAGAAGATATTAAGTATCACTTCTTGTTCAAAGAATCCCCATAAGACACGAGTTACATTAAATCACCTTGCCCTAGATTACATTCTTTAATAATAAAAGGGTTCATATAACAAAGATCTCAAAAATTAAAAATTAAACTGTTTTAAACGAAAATACTACAACTTCGACTTAAATAATATTTTGTGGTTAATTTTATTTCATCTCAGATATTATTTGCATGAAATAATTCCTGAAGTCCAATTAGAGAAATACTAAGAAGACGTAGAACAATTTTCCACCTGCGTTACTGTCAACCACAATACGATTCTGGTTACCTTCCTTTCAGCCGCTAATGCAAATTGCTGCTTGCAGAGTTTCAACAGTTCTATAATATAGAAATTGTTGAAAAATTGAATCGGATGTAATGAGAAGTCAATGCCATGCCTAAGAAACGAAATGTGTGTGTGTGTGTGTGTGTGTGTGTGTGTGTGTGTGTGTGTGTGTGTGTGTGTGTGTGTGTGTGTGTGTGTGTGTGTCTGTGTGTGAAATGAAATGTGTAGTGTTCAACGCCCTCTTTTGCTACAGGCACCGCACGGCGGTGGCAGTGATGATACATGAAACGAAGATAGCAACGGTGGAATGAGGTAAACCGGAGGTCCCGGAGAAAACCCGCCCCAGCACCGTATTGTCCACAACAAATTTCACTTTGTGGTCGCCTGAGATCGAATCCGGGTCGCCTTGGTGAGAACCGAGCGGTCTAAACACTCAGCCATGGCGCAGCCACAAAGAAACGAGACGAAACGAAACCATGGGTGTTCAGTACCGATGTTTCAGACCAGAACTACCTCGAAGAGCTGCCCTGGTAAAACTTCAGGCGATCTCAACATCTTAAAGGTGATTTCCATTATTCCAAGTACTCTTAATCGCCGATAATTATACATAAACTAATTTATATTTTAATAATTAATTTAATGATTAATTTAATTATTCATTAATTTAATTACTCATTAATTTAATAATTTATATTTTAATAGCGGCCGGGGTTTGATCTCAGGCGACTGCAAAGGGAAATTTCTGATGGACAACACGGTGCTGGAACATCATTTCACCAGTTGATCCATTATCTTTCCTTTCATCTACTTCGCCCTTATTTCGTTCACCTACTTCCCTCACTCTAATTCCGGAACCGGGCTGATCACCCATCTCTGGATTTCTCTCGTTAATCCATAGTTGAGGCTTCCTCACCCGATGCTTACAATGACATAAATGAACAGGATTGTCTCCTATACCAAGAGAATAATGAAGATGTTTTAATAATAATTATAATTATTGCTGATTTATATTGGTCTGTGTGGGGGCTCAAGCCAGAAAATTTAAATCAAGAGTATACTCTAACCCTACTACGGTCGAGACTCGAATCACAGATATCAAACTTGAAACCACATTCGTAGGTTTTGAGATCTCTTTGAAAGTTTACCAGGATTACATGAAATAGATGAAATTGAATACACCCCCATCTCCTCGCCATGATAGTTCAACGCTACAGCATCTCCATGGATGGTCGAGAAACCATGATTTCAGTTTCCTGGTATGGCACTCAAATTGTAAAACCTGTTCAACTGCGCTGCTTTAGCAACAACAGTATATGTAGAGCTTGTTTTTAACAAATGTACCGTTCATTCCTCGACTGAACAATTACTGTTATTTAAAGAAAAAGAAAAGGCAGAACAAACGATGAAATTTCCATAGTACAACACTAAAGCATCACAAAGGTCACTAAATCTGATGCTGAATATTCTTATGGATGAATATGCCTGATATTCATATCTTGGTACCTACATATGTAAGGTACGCCATGACTTTCACGATACGTTCCTCATACGTAGAAGAAGAAAATACATATTATATGGGCAAGGGTCCGGAAATGCTTTATTTACACGTTAGAACTTTCTATTGTTTTCAAGCAGAACATTTTAATCATGGGAGACATTGGAACAGAGTGTACCTTCGTGACACATAAAACTCTTTCTTTCATGAGATATTAAAAATGACTTCAGTTTTTAGGTTAACCATCATTACAGTATTTTGTGTTCCATTTGATCTAAGATAATATTAATATTCTACTCACTAATTTGTACAATAAACTTATTCTAGAAGACAAAGAAATACTGTTGTCGTGGGTACCATCCCACCAAGGAATAGCCGGAAAAGAAAAGGCTGATGAAGCTGCTGAAGAAGCAGCAAAACAACCACCGGTATACCCTCCAATACTTATTGAACATGAAGATGTTATAAGCCACATCAAAAAGGAAATGTACATAGTAAACTCCGACAAGTGAAACTAAACACATCTCCTACTCAGTGTCTTAATAAACATACAAGTCAAAAACAACAAATACTACTCTCCAGACTTAGAACTGGACATACAAAGCTTACACATTATTACCTATTTTCCAGAGAGGCCCCCACACTGTGAACCATGCAACCAACCATTATCAGCAAATCATATTATAAATGAATGTACCCGCTATTCAACCTATAGGACTCTTCATACAATGCCTACAGATCTTCATGCCCTACTAGATGAACAGAAGAGTCTACTGTATTTATTTCTACAAGACTAAAAATTAACTTCTTCAATATGAAAAACTATTCAGCGTTACCTGGTTTCAGTGTATTCTGTGAAGTGAGAATAACTATAATTAATAAGTAATACATAACAAGTATGAACATAGTGCTGTGCAATATCGATTCTTCAGTTCTTTATGAGTGTATAGCTTATGTGAACTTATATGTTTATATTATACCGGAACCTAATAGTTCCTAAAAGGTTAATTGTACTAACCAACTGTATGCAAAATTCGTTTTGCCATCTTATAGTTGTCGCTATAAGACCATTGTTGTTAGGCGACATTAAATAAATTTATCTCTAAAAAAATAGCAGCTGTTTTGTTTCACTGCTAACTCGCCAAACACGAAACTATTTACTAAATTTCATGAATTCATTATGGACTTGGTTTTCCGTATAGTGCAGTGGGAGTGTACACAAATGGAAAGTCTGCAAATGCACATTTGATGTACGGATTAGCATAAGGTTATTGCTATGTCGTTTAGGGCTTGTATCCAGATGGTGCTTTCAGCACTATCACCCAGAAGTAGTTAGTCTTCCATGGTCTTCAGCAGTACTGCCATCGTCGAGCACAATCTGAACAACTGGGAAGGTCTCACTATATAAAAAAAATTACATCTTATTTCAGTATACAACTTTACCTCTGTAAAGAATGTGGAATGTCAAAGTCATCACTTACAGATAAGTTTTTTTTAAAAAATGACTATACATTTTGCCAGCTGTATTCCTTGTTATATCTAATGAACGTTTATTTCCACTAGCAATAAGTAAATAGCTCGTCTCTGTAGAGTAGGTGGTAGCGTGTCTACCTCGAGTTCGAACCTCGGTCAGGATGAGTTATCTGGATAAAGGCTTTTTTTCCGGAGTCTTCCCTTATCCTGACTGAAAGATGAAGGTTGGGTAACTCTCAGCTCTATGGATCCTGACCTTATTTGGGCATCTTTTCATCCCTTCATACATCGAATAATATGAATTAAAATAATATATAGAAGAATATGATTTTAAGAATGGTCGATATACGTTCAAGAGGGGAAAATTATTCAAATGCAATAGAGATAATACTTTCTAAAGCTATCCACTTGGCAACACTGATATGAAGGAGCACAATCTCTGTAGTCAGAAGAATACGAAACTGACCTGATAGTATCGATGTCAGGAAACAGTTTGTTTTGAAATTGCACAGCGCAAATTTGATACATACCCAAGTACATAACTGTGGATACATCCGTATCTACCTCCTACCGGCCTCTCTAAAGGTTAGCTCGAGGCGTATTTAATTAAAAACCAATTTCCAGGCTTGGAACAAAAACCTCAGCTCCGACGATCCTTTTATTGCTTCTCACGCCTGCGTTAGATTAGTGTACACAGTGTCGGCACCGGTTAATGAAGGCCATGACACTATGGACGCCTATAATCTGCAGCCCCATTAACAAGCCCCCGCAATAAGAGAACAGATTTTATCGACTGATGTACGCTTAATAGAAGGCAAATACGCAGAAAACAGAGCATCCTATTAATATCAGTTTTTTTTCTGGCCTTTGTAAGGTTGATGGTTGTTTAATAGCGCTACAACTTGCTGTCTTCTGAGCATCCGGTGTGAGAGAACTATTTCTAGTCAACTTAAACCTGTTTTTTTACTTCCTGTCTGTATCCAAAGCTGTAAATATCTTGTATATTAGAAATGTTTAGTAGTGAGTAAGGTAAATAAAAGCTCTATTCGTACGAAGCTTAGAAGAAACCGTCTATTCAAGGGAATTACTGCCATTCACTTCAGACACCAGTTTCAGAACGTAATATCTTTCATGTTACGAGCTCAGAATTAACTAAAGTCAAAATGAACCTCGAGAAGGAATGGCAAGTGGTGACAAAAATAAGTGGGAAAGCACGTGTTCATATCAAAACATTTGGATCAATTACAAACATTAAAACTTAAAATTATTTTTAAAAAACTTAATATTTTTAGAAACAGCTGCAGCTGTCTGCTCAGAATAATAAAAACCACTTAGAACAGAACATACAAGATTCTTTGTAGGTACATTGGGATACAGAGAGCAAAGGTTGATTAAAAATGGATGGCCAGTGCTGACTTTGAAATGACAACACTCTCTCCATGATATCGTAGAGCAAAAGGTAACAGCACTTAAAAATGACAAAAGTATTGAAAAATTAAAACGAATAACAAAGGTATCTTGGAAATGGCTGATACCACGAAAGATAAATATGCAAATAATAAATTGTATGTTTTAAAGACATATACCTATATGGAGTAACCTACTTTTTGACCCTTATGATTTAAGATTTATACAACATTCCTTCACAATGAAACTCCTTTCGAAGATATTCCATATATATATTCTATTATTCATATAAATAGAGTCATTTTTGAATAAAGGATAGTTGTAAAGAATAGTTCAGGTGCGAGCATTTTCTTGAAAAATCTTCATGTCTCATCTTTGAAAGATATACTATATAAATACCAGTTTGTCTTATTTATCCGATATTTTATGTTTCGCTATGCTCTTCATAGACACGCAGAAAGTCACCACACACACACACACACACACACACACACACACACACACACACACACACACACATACACACACACACACACACACACACACATTACATTCATATATACACGCACAGTGTATTTTAATATAAAACACTTTTCTGCGAGCCTCGAAGTACGTATTTCCCTTTAAATCTCACTATAGAATGTTTCGGACGAATACAATATTTCCTCTACCTCCTAGATATGCAGTTAAAAGTAAATATCTGATATTATAGTCCGTGACTTACCATCACTGTTATCAATCTCACACCCACATAGGTTAGGTAAAGGTTTGTGATCATCCAGCCGACACGTCGAAATGGTGGTTAGTATAGGTACATTGGTTTTCGTAGCCTAAAGACCGCTATCTACTGTAGCTCCTCAAATTCATCACGATACTGAATGAGCACAGGTACTATATAGGGTCAAAAAGATCCGCATCCTCAAAAATGGGCTCGAACCTATGCCCATGCCGTGGGAACCGGAGTTCATCCCTCAGCACACTACGTTAAGGTACAGAACTCAGTAAAGAAAGTAAAAATTGATTCTGCAGTTAAGAGGGTAGATAAATAATGGATAAATACTTTATTGGTTGGGGTTTTCCATTGAATTTTTTCACTAATAATAGTTAAATACCATGCAAATATATCCATTTAACATTACGAAACTGTGTGATATCCCGATTATAAGGATTTGCATAAATTATTCCATATAACAGTTGCTTATCGAAAAATTAGGTATAAATCTGCACAATTATTCGTAGTATTTTTTCTGAATGAATAAATTCGGTTAACAAAATTTATGAGCTGCTTTTAGAAATTAGAGGCTTTAAATATTTTTCTTCCATCGTGTTTTCTTATGTTCATTTTTTCTCATGCCTTTAAAGTTTCAACCTTTTGTACGTTTACAAAATTCTGTATGTTTCACATAAGTACAGCTAGCAAGCCTTATAAATTATACATATTAAATCAAGGAATACGATTCGATCATTTACGAGAAAGGCATTTTTGATGTCTACATAAAATAGTTATTAATTTCATTGTATAATTGTATGATAATCACACACTCTGTTATATCTGTACTCTTCTTCTGCAGCATTTAGAGAGGAGTCAAAAATCAAGTTTATGATATAAACACTGTTGTACTGAAATTAAATATGACATTCCTAATTCTCTGAGAATAATCTACTACCCTTAAGCAGATCTTTTACCAATTCTCTCATGGGAGCAGTAACACCAATCCAGTATTGAACAAATGCATACTCGTTAATGTCCCACGTGACCTGCTATTTACTCACCCTGCTACAAACCGTACGTACTGTAACCCTGCGCAAAGAGTTTTAATGAGACGTTATATCTTCGTCTTGAACATAAATTCATGTTTATTGCCTCATTAAAGTAACTTATTGTCTTCTTGCAACTTGCTGTGAACACCACTATAAACTTAGCCTAATAGCAGCTTTGGGAATAAGGGAGCAAGCATTCGCATGTGTAAAATCATATAGAGTTCATAAATGTTGCTGCTTAGACATTTTTTGTTAATATCTGGATATAAATCACTGTACTAACGCTGATGGAGACCATAAAAGTTCTTAGGTAACGCCCATTTTCTGAAAGCAGCCTTAATTTTCTCTTAAATATATAAGGTAACGTCATTAATTAACGGTGATTTCGTTACAGTGAACACGAAATTGAGGTTTCTTCGAAATTCTAGATGATATTAGAAAGCAGTTACTTAATTTCCTGCTCCTTATATTAGCAATCGCGCGTCCTATGTATATTTAATATGGTGTTACAGATAGCTATCTCCACCAGCAATGCCGATCTTTGTCTAAGCCACTGAGCTCAAGGTCCAGAGTTAAAGCGCGGCCCAGAATGGTGATTTTTAAGTGTACTTAAAATTGACAATCTCACATTAATACATTTACTGGTATCCCTGTGGTTCTCAATTGATCCTGGAATTGCCAGCGACGTTGACAAAATAATCTTTGAATGGTTGTGAAACAAATGTTGATTTCCAAAGTAATCTTTATTTTTGCTAAACATTTCCTCGAGCTATACAGTCCAGTCTCAGATTTATTTGCCAGTGTCATGTTTATGGTAAACTGGATTCTCTGTAGTCCATTTTGCATTTTCGGTACGATACATATATTTATATGGAATTTGATAGAAACTAAACATTTTCAATAATGTATTGCTTGCGAGTAACTTAAAAAACAAAAATCTAGGTGTTAAATTATTTTAATCCAATAATTGTAGCATGAATTGGCCATTCTAGTTAAAAGTTATGCAGAAGAAGATAACCTTCACTAGAAATTGAGGTTGTGCTGTCTTAATATGTATGTCTGTATGTTTCGCGATTACATGCAAAATTCTAAACCTGCCTACGTAGGTCTACCTACCTACAGAATCTATGAAAGATTCTTCTATGAAAGAGGATTTTGACGTTTAGCAGCAGGTTTACGTGCTGCCGGTTTCTACCAGAGACGAAATAGAGTTACAGTAATATTGAGTCTGTGACAGGATCTCTGATAGTAAAATGCATTCCTCTTTTGGAAGAGTGTGGTTTTAACGACTGGATATTATGTAGTTGTAAAATTTAATCGATCTTTGGCTTATTTTAGGATACAACAAACTTTAATAATCCAAATGCTCCTAATTTAATAATTGATCGAATTGCAACTATTCCGAAATAAAATACAGTAAGTATGCTTTTAGAAGGTATAATCACATAACAAAGCTAGTGTATTTATTATATAATATTATATACTACATAATAGAGGCAGTCAGATATCATTTGAAGTAAAATAATGAATGAAAAGTTTTAAAATATTCAACCAGTAAAGAGAACATTTAATTAAATTCCTGTTTTCTTGCATTTTAAATTTTAATGTCTGACTTAAAAAGTTATAAAGAAATTCACTTGAGGTTTGCTCCAAAATGGTTTAAAAGTAAAATGAAAATAGCATTGCTTTTCTTTTGCCCATGTTTGTTGTAACGAAAATTTGTGTCTATTCGTCGTTAATTTATCTTCGTCTTCATCAGCCGTTCGGGTGCAATTTGGGACAAGATTTCTATGTTGGACGCACAATCCTTTCTCTTCTCGTGTGAGTTTTTGCGGCTATCTATTTCTTCTGGTCACCAATTGTATCATCTTATTCTAAATAAGAGTCATGAGACATTATTCAAAACTTTTATCTTCTCCGCGTCATTTTTCCACCATGAAGCCAGATTGTTGATTTATCGTAACTTAACAAGACTGAAGATTATTGACTTATCGTCACTATCGTTACTTCTCTTAATTTTGTGATTGGCTGATCCAATGGCACGTCACCACATTACGTCATATTACGTCATACCATTACTACTTCGGCCAATCACACAACTATATATATTTTATAAATTCATAATTCCTCCTAATATAACCCAAAAATACTGTTACATTGTGTATCTTTCCGAATTCTCTTTTGAACATTTAATCTGCATCACTAATTTCTAAATAGCTGTATGATAAAACATCTGTAACGTCTTTTGAGAACTATGTCACCGACCGCAATGGACGTGGCAAACGCGCATAAAGATACAGATAGTGCAGTGCGGAGATAAGGGACAGATGTGCACCGCGGAGATAAAAGGCTTGCCGAAGCAGATAAAGTTAGATGACTGAAAGGTTCCTGTTTCGTATGGTAATTTCTGGAACAACGAATAGAGAACATTCCAAAAACGTCTAGAAATGCGAGCGGAGCTATATAAGCGGCTGCGGATCGCTAGAGTCGTAGTGGTAATTCGAATCGTACAGCTGTGTTTTGAAAGTGAACTCTTCGTTTGTGGTCAACGACCTTGTCGACTGTATGTGTGTAGTTACGTAATTATGCTACTGTAAGGGTTGACCAAAGTGTATATCTGCGGAAATAAAGAACATTTTGAATTTCTGCAAATTGGACTGTTAATTCTACGAACCCACAAAGTCACAATAAGTTATCACTAGAGCCCGGATTTTTAAGCTAAATGCTTGTAAATATTTATAAATGCTTTTTTTTCTAAAACACGGCGTTATGTTATGCTTTTCAATTAAAATAGCTTATTTTATCCAAAACATATTAATTTAAAAGTACATTTTCACTCCTAGCCATCATTGTCTCGCCGAAAGAGTCAAGAGCCGATATAAAAACGTAGATCTTTTTGTGTCTAGCGTAAAGAAAGTGTACTGTTTCCGATCAGAGTTAAAAACTATCATGAAGTTCTTCCAAATTTGTCTTTACCTCCTCAGCCAGTTTTAACTCGGTTGGTTTAAGCGTGTGTCATTCTACGTAGAACATTTCAGTGAACTAAAACAGTGTTGTATTCCTTCGATGCAGAAGATACAAGCAACATCGCCACAGCACAAGAATATTTTGCTAATATTGGCATTCAAGATAAGATAGAGTACATCCATAACCGCTTCTCCAAAATACCTGCTATTATAACACAGTTGGAAACTCAAAATAATACATTGAGTATCCACTTTCGTTGATATATGAATTTCAGTAACGCTGTCTTCAGAGATTCATAGTATTCATAAAACTGCCTTTGAGAAACCCAGTAAAGTATCAATGAAAAATCCTGGTTACGAGATATTGTAAAATTTCTACAAAACTTTCTGGTACAGAAACGTATATCTAAGGGATATTCATTCAAAAAGATATGTGGAGCTTTACGCATGTTCCAATAACGTCATGTGACGCTGAGAGATCCTTTTCACAGTATAAAAATTTTTTCACTGAAAACCGCAAGAGCTCCCCACAAGAAAATCTTAAAGTAGTCCCGGGTTCAATTCCAACTGTGTGAGTGGGGACTTTTCTCTGACCAAGATAATTCCTCATATTCCCCAGAGTCTGGAAGTATGAATGAGAGTGCGAAGGTGTGCGTGATCTAATAATTAAAACCCAACGAATAGAGTTAACAGCTTCTATATGTCCAAAGGAGAACGATCGGCGATATGACCATTGCAGTTAAAGACGCGGTATAGATGGAACAAAAATATATCAAGATAACTCTCGTGTACTGTAACAAGCGTAAGGTAAAACTTGTACCAAACAATATACGTTTGGGATTAAATTTTTATTTTTATATGCTTATTTTTGGTGCTTTTATCTTTCATTTTTCGTGCTTACTTGCTTGCTCGGTTCATCATTTGTTGTGCTTATAAATCCGGGCTCTAGTTGTCACAATTAAAAGCAAAGTATACGCGCTTTTAAATGGTATGAATAATATCTCTGAAACATTAAACTAATTATATAACTTTTAAGGTAATCATATACTCCTTGGCTAATAATAATAATGATATTAATACTGTATTATCTTACCATCATTATGGCAGGTGTACAAAATAGGGTTTGCAAACCACTTAGTCGCACGCATGTTGAAATCACTATACTTGATGTAAGTTTTCACCTGAAATGAAGGCTGTACTATCAGTGTGCTGCCATTATTGGCTCTACTAACTTCTTTGTAGATATTGAACTCTTTTTTGTAACATCGTAAGGAAGCTTTAACTGCCCTTGTGCAGTTAACTTACTATTTCATCAAGATCCCGAAGTATAAGAAACCGTAAGAGATGACAGAACAAAATATTTTCCGAAGGCAATCTACTGCAAAAAGAAAAAAATCGACAATTTTTCTGTTGCTTTGACTTCTCAGAACTTAAAAACATGTAGTGATTAAATAATTTTAAAGAGGGATTATTAAGATGTCGGTTTGTTACTCATAGTATATAGTTTAGCTTTTGATATGCCAATATGAAGTGATCCTGGAACCTCGCTGTTATATTCCTTCCAAATGTTTAGTTTGAGCTTAGTATTCCATTATAAATAAATTTTGCCGATGTTCTTAACTTTAATTAGGTTCTCAATCTTTTCAACTTTAGTTACACAAAATAATTAATTTCAGTTTAACTATTTCTCATTTCACCTAGTATACAAACATGTTTAAATCTATAATTTCTGAAGCTATTTTAAAAGTGCCAGGATTATAACTTAGGAACTTGCTTTTCAGTTAAATTCTGCCTATGTATTACCTCAAATCTGAGAGCCAGTCACAGATATACGTCAGTTACAGATGAACAGTAAAATAAGAGCTTATGACATTGGAAGATACTCTCACTTTACACCGGAGATGTTGCAACACCTCAGGAGTTTTTTGTCCATCGTATAATTTAGCATCATTTCGAATAGTCAGAACGTTTGCTAATAACCAAGGAAATTAGGTTAAGGCTGCTCTTGATAATAAACTTGTAACAACAAGCAATCATCCAATAATATGACAAGTTAATTTCAGGGTAACGACAGGCACAGGAAACCGAAATGTTCCTAGCCTCATTATGTTACAATGTGCTGACTTATTTCACCAACCTAGCTTACAGCCAGCTGTCTTCTCTGGCAGATTCACATGTTTGCACTTACCCTGTATCCAATGCGTTTCATAAATTGTTTTTTTTTTTTTTTAACTTCAATAAATTAAACCAAATTTATGAACACAAACTCCTCAAGCTAAAACTGTAGATTTTATTTATATAATTCCTTTAGGACTAAAATCCTAATACATGACGTCTTAGAAGAATTGAAAGACAATATAATCTTTTTTCGACATTTCAGAGCAAGAATAACTTTATTTTAAAAGGTGTGAGAAGTGTGTGATGGTTAATGAACACCATTTTCAACGCTTTCTATGACGAAGGTTACAGTAGCTCTGATTTACATGAGAGTGCTATGCTTTTGAATATAAGGGGCACTGAATATCCGACTGAATCGGCAAACAGCGTGATCTCAGGTGTAAAGGAAATGCTCTTAAGCTGGCCATGCGTCCAAAAGAATGTTCTATAGAATTATACCATAAAATTATGTATCATTACTAAAGTTGACCCCTAGCATTATGCAAGCCGTTGACTGCCATAAAATATATATGTCTAAAGGCAAATGGCAAAATGGTTATGCATCGAAACTAATTATAAACAGCCAACCAACGTCTTAAAAAAGGAAGAGATACAAGTTTTGTTGATGCAAGTGATCCTATATCACTATAGAGTGGCATAGGGCTATTCGAAATGCCCGAAAATTATGAAATCACAGGGCAATCAAAAATGAATAGTGATATTTCATAAGGTGGCTGTTGATATGTTTATTCGTAGACTGAAAGTACTTTTAATGAATTTAAACACCTAAAAAGGATACTGTTTATCAGGGGCGGCTTCTAAGGTAGTGCCGTTGTGCCATGGCACCATCTCTATGAAAACAAAAGAAAGAGAAGTGCAGAGGAATTGCGCTCCCTCGTGTGAATAGGCGCGCTAAACGCAAGCGCCCTGTCCTGGTTGTTTTCCGTGGCTTGGTGCCAATTCCAGAACGGCACCATCTACGCCTGTATTAAGGGCTAGGATGTCTGCTTATACACGGCTTCTTATGGGTGAAGGTAGTGCCGAGGTTTCTCTGGCGCATAACTTAGGTGTTATCCGCTAGAGTGCAGTAAAGCAAGGCACTTAAGATACCTGTCTCTCTGTCGCGAAATCGTACACGAACGCTTCATATCAGATTCTCCATAAACTGTATTATCAAACTCTTACTGTACTCGTTACACCTGTGCGTAACAAGAGTACGGTTGTAATAAATATATATTTCCGTTTCCCTGCAGGTTCTGTTTGATACAGTATATTATAAAATAGGATGGATTATTGATAAGATTACCTAAATCGTTCGAAATTGGTACACATATTTATATTGTACCCACCCTTATTTATTTTTATTTATTAATTCATTTATTATTTATTATTTATTTATGGCACCGCCAATACAACGCCTCACCGACCGCCTCTGCTGTTTATGTCTCTCTATTTGCTGCATTGTCGCCGTCTTAATAATAATGTCATTAATATAATATTTCTCATTTTACCAAGAAATTAATCCTTTTGAACAATCTATCCCCGCACATAAATCAAGTCGACATGTGGATAGAAGTAGATTAATATATATACGGTAATATCGAGATTCTTGGTCTTGTCAAACGAAGAGAGGTGTAGATACCAAATTCAGCTTCAGTCCAGATTCAGAACGTCCAATGAAACTTGTAACTGAATCTCTGAGTCTTTACCTGAGATGATCGAGATTCTTCAAACATCTTAAATAGCACACAGAAAGCATCTATACCGACCATTTGGTTGCTTCACAGAGACAGATTATTGAAATAATTTACTTCGGTATTTAAAATAAAAATGTTACTTTCACACTACTCCTGTAACCGTTTTCTTTTTTACAGTACTCAAATTATTCTACAAAAGCATATTTTGCTCTACACTTAATGTTATTTAAAAAAGACTGCAGAAATGGTTTCATTACACTTAACATTTTAAGTACAAGATGGATAAAAGAAGCTGAAGTGTAATCTATCTAGGTATTTAAAAAGTAGGTTCCGTCCATATCTTTCCATGGCATAGTAATAAATAAAAATTATTACTAACAAATTTGAAAAATATTAGTTATTATAAAAGTCTAGTCCATGCAACGATATATTGAGAATTGTTACTGAAGCAAAAAATGCAGAGTTGATATCTGTTTTATCGAGAGCTATATTCTTTATACTCTAAGCTTTTTCCATGATCTTCACAGTTTAGCTCATACATAATATTACACAGCCTTCAATCAGAATGAAGAGTAATTCATAGGCTAACTTCCAAGAATTTAAGGTAAAAATTTTATTAGCCATACCAAATATTTGAAACATAAGGTATTTTAATTAACAACATTAAAACCACTTTGAATAAATAAAAAACAACGAAACATTTTTTTCAGCAACCGGTAGCTTGGAATGGGATATTTTCGTTAGAATCTTTGTAATACGTCACTGGAGAATGTTGAACCTGAGTTTGATAGTTATTAGACGTTAAGTTACGTTATTCATACGCGCGCAGCATCGAGAATCAATTAAGTACACTTGTTTGGGTGCAGTGACCTTAAGGATGCATTTTGAGTGAAATCTTAATATCGAAGTTCTGAGGGGAATCCAATACTCTATCTACCATTGATATGAAGTAGAGAAAGTAGAAATGAGAAATGTAACCATTAATTTATTTTAGTACCGACACAGTAGGTAACAGAATCAATGAATGTAGACATTCTGGATGGTTGAACTAATTAAAACCATTTTCAGTCAATTTAAGGTCACACTAACGTCATTAATTTTGCCATTCACTATCAAGAGCTCAGATTGCCACAGAACAAAGGACAAGCCATCAACGAATGAGCGAGATCTCTAAGTTTGTATCTACACTTGTCACACATTCACACTTGTGAATGGTTTCTTCAAGTCACACTTCAAGCAAACTTTCAAAATGTTGGGACCGCCAGAAGTTATTAGAAACAAATTACATCACAATCAGTTGAGGATTCTAATGCCTAGCTATTTATTCCAATAAATTATGCAATGTCACTGACATGGTATCTCGCCTTTGGCCATTTAGGCCTAATTGCCAGTATCTTTTCCTACAGTGGCATGATGACTTCATGCACTACTTCTGCCACAATTTAGTGGAAAGGTAACCGGAGTTACGACGGAATACTATTATGGCAAAACCGCGTAATGCACTCGGTCAAACATTGGAAGAGAGTCTGATTGGTTACTGTTCGAGAAAGTTCGCCATCTGCGTTCTAATAAATTTTGGAACATTGCAGTAATGTGTCAACCTAGCAAGAGAAAGCCGTAAAAGACGATAGATATAGTAGGAGCTGCAAAGGAGCCTTGCCTTAAGTTAGTTACTGTAAAATTGGTGTTTTTATAATACAGCCACATATATCGCTTGAATGTGCCACATGACACATAATCCACTTATAATCAACACAACTTACAAATCAATCTTTAAGTACAAGATTGCCTCAATTTCATTCATCAATCAGTAGGAAAGGTGATGATGCAACCAGCTGACTCAAGAAAGAAAACGATTAATTAAGTACAAGTGCTTGTACTAGTAATATATTGACATGTAATAACTATTCTCTTGCATCAGACGCATGTGATGATAGTTGGCACTACAGGCCATGTAGGCCCTTGGCCTCCCTAACCACCCTCTTCCATTCCACTCGGTCCCCTGCTTTCCTTCTCCAGCCTTTAACCCCCAACTTTCTCAAGTCATCTTCTACATCATCTACCCGTCTTTTCCTGGGTCCTCCTCTTCTGCTTCTGCCATTCAGCTTTCCTATGAATATCTTTTTAACTACACTGGTTTCCGGCATTTTCTGCACATGGCCAATCCACCTTATTCTTCCTTGTTTAATTTTCACTACTATATTTGGTTGTCCAAATAGGCACTGTAACTCCAAGTTAGTCTGCATTCTCCATCTGTCCAGCTCCTTCGTCACTCCAAATATATTTCTCAAAATCTTCCTTTCCCACCGGAAGAGCCACTGTTCTTCTCTGGTTGTCAACACCCAGTTTTCTGAACCATACATTACTATTGGTCTCAGTACTGTTGTATATATTTTAATTTTAGTATTCCCACTGACGTATCTTGATTTAAACATATTCTGCAAGGCATAGAAACATCTGTTACCACTTGCTATACTTTCTTGAATTTCAACTGACGTTTTATTATCTACTGTTACTATAGATCCCAGGTATTTAAATTTTTCAACTGTTTGATATTCTTTCTCATGTAATTTAACTCAGACGCATGTAGGAAAGTTGAATCAGACTTGAAAACACCATTGCTATGATAAGGAACTCGTCTTACTAATTGAGCCACCATGGGACACATTAAACTTTCTCATATGACTGTAGTATTCCGGTAAATTTTAAAAGCAATCTTAAACACAAGGATATCGTACCTCAATGGCGACTCATATGTTGCAAGTACATTTCCAGACTTTATAGTTAATCTCTACTAAGGGTAATTGCACTTGTAGAAACCTTGTACTAGCCAATGTGCAACAACTAATTAGCAATCTCGTACAGACATTTGGACAGGTAGCTCAAGCGGTCACAGCTTTGGTACGTGAAGTCAAAGATCCTTGTCTGGAAAACTTTCAAATTTGATTCAGCTTTTCAAATATGAGGTACGTCCAGAAAGTAGCTTCTGTTTGGTAATAAAATTAAATTGTGTACAGATACAGAAAAATTATTTATAGCACAAAATTCTACAACTCTTAAACTACTTTTCCACATAACTGCCGAAATTTTGCAGGCATGTGTCATAGTGAGGCACAAGTTTTTGTATACCTTCTTCATAGAAGTTTGCCGCCTGTGTCTTCAACCAGTTGGAAACATTTTCTTTCAGCTCTTCGTCATTGTTGAAGTGTTGACCGCCAAGGAAAGATTTGAGATGCAAAAACAGATGAAAGTCGCTAGGAGCGAGGTCCGGGCTGTACGGGGGGTGGTCAAACACGTCCCAACCAAATCCCTGTAGGGTCAAAAACTGAAGTGCACTACCCATCCGTTTTGTTTCGAGTTGCTCAGTAAGAATCTTTGGCACCCAACGTGAGAAAAGTTTACGAAATTTCAGTTTTTCGGTAACAATTTCATGAACTAGTGATCGTGAGATTTGGGGAAATTCCATAGCGAGAGCACTAATTGTAAGCTCGCGGTTTTCCTGGATCTTGTCATCAATTGCGTGAACCAGTTCTTCTGTAACCAAAGATGTACGCCCACTACGTTCTTCATCATGCACTTCACTACGTCCTTCATTGAAATATCGGACCCATGTTCTCACCATTGTATCACTCATCGCATTTTGTTCGTAAACATCGCAAATTTGCCGATAAATTTCAATTGGTTTTACTTTCCTAGCATTCAGAAAACGAATCACAGATTTGATTTCAACACCAACATTGTGAACAAGCACAACAAAACGTACGTGGCTGACAGCAATCTCACAATGGCGCATGTTTCTTCGCCTTGATAAAGAGCGTCTACCGCGCATGTGCGGAACTGCGATCGCAGCGATGCAGCGGAGGTAAATTGAAACAGAATTTACTTTCTGGACGCCCCTTGTATAATGCAGAAAAATATGGGTGCAGTCAATACTCCTTATCACTGATTAATTTAATGTATAGCAACAAAGAGATAAATAACAAAATTATATAACTAAGATAAATATATTTGAGTACATACTGATACTATGGCGTTCATGTGGCTGCAAGTAGTGGTCCTCCTACCTGTAACACAAAGACACAAACCTTATATTAAGAAAAGTTCGTTTTGAAATCCCTGTACCACAACTTTACACTGTTATAATATATTAAACGAAGAATTTTGAAACGTCATTTAATGCACATTTTCATCTCAGTGATGTACAGTGGAGCTGCTCATTTATCCAACGCATGTGTATTACAGAATTTTGAATATGAAAGGTGGAATACTTTGTTACATATTAAGCAGGAGGTACTAAGGAATTAGTATACTAAGCTAGTAATGTATTGCAATAAAAATCAGGATTTTAAAATGGAATCACGTAAATGTTTTCAACTTAGGAAGTATTATTATTAATAATAATAAAATAATAACAATAAAATGATAAAATAATAATAAAATAATAATAATAAATAATAATAATAACAAAAACAATAATAATAATAATAATAATAATAATAATAATAATAATAATAATAATAATAATAATAATAATAATAATAATAATAATAATAATAATAATAATAATAATAATAATAATAATAATAATAATAATAATAATAATAATAATAATAATAATAATAATAATAATAATAATAATAATAATAATAATAATAATAATAATAATAATAATAATAATAATAATAATAATAATAATAATAATAATAATAATAATAATAATAATAATAATAATAATAATAATAAATTTATGACAAGCTTCCTTTAAATAAAAAGTAAAGGGCATATATATTAATTACAATCAACTGTGACTATGCACATTAGTATGGGAACTGATTTTTGGGCATAAACACTAAGCCACGATGGGTAATTAATGGATAATCTGATGGTAGTGTTCGCTTAATAGTGACCAAAGAGAGAACTAATCTGTCTCTAATTAATTACAGAATTAATCTGCCTTAAATACGGTGATTGGTATCGCTATTTTGACTTCACTATTACGTTCTTATGCAATCTATTGCGAATATTTTTGTTACCCTTTTAGTGCGCTGTGTGTGTGCAAACAGTACGTGATAAAGATTGAAGCGCTTGCTTTGAATAGATTTTGTAAGTGTTTAAGAGTGTTTAAGATTTTGTAAGTTTATTAGGTGTTTTAATTTCTTTACTAAGCAATAAGTAGGTGAATTATTGTATTAGACCCACAAATTCAACGTAAATGTCGTCGGAAATATTGGTTTGAGGCCCCTAAATACCTCTCTGAAAGCATTTTTAGAAAAAGGTCCGTGGATGTGTGTTTGCTGTATATTTGAAAACATAACTCAAAAATTAAAAGTCGTGGAAGAAAAAATTTTATACATATTTAAGTTCAGCATCTTCCAAGACTATGAGACATGATTTTGGATATAAGACCCTTTAAACTACACTTTACATTGAAATGTAGAACATTTTGATTTTATCAAAAAATGTCTTACTACAGAAATATCTTTGGTTAAAATGCCGTATATTTTGCGATAGTCATAAAAATGAAACGTGTATTTTAAATCCTTTGAAAATAGTCTCTACAGTGCCCTTTTCGTATAATGGGTAAACCACAACAGATATAAAAACTCTCAGTGCTCTAAAATTTATATCTTATTAAAGTACACAATATACTCAAATGCACATTTTTTGTTGAGTTAAGCAATTCCGACATATACTTTGTTATTTATTTGAATTTTCCAAAGGGTAAATTTAACCTTTCTCAAATAGTTATTGGTTTCTTTTTCCTCCTGGTAATACAAAGAGAACAGAATTTCAAAGCCATCACATGGCGGCCAGATCTTAAAAGATTTGACTATTGCCTTTTTGCATTCCCCTAATTTCTTGTACATGTAAAAATATTCAATAAGACATTTTCTTGAAATGTTTATTAACAATTCTTACTTCACTAAGTAAACTTATTTCTACTTATTTCAATGTAAAATGGTTCGTTGATGAATTGGTAGTGAAAGATATTCAATTGTAGATATGCGTCAAATTTTTGAAGTGAAATTTTATTTACATGGGATAATAAGTTGGTATTTTTCTGTTACGAAATATATTGTGTTCAGTAGAACTTACTTATCCACGAAGTAAATTCCCATCCAGCAAAATGCTTATGCCACAAGCTAGAAATAAAAGTTTGGAACAGTTTTGCATATACTGTACCCAGTTAATAAAAGTATAAAATGAAACAAACAAATGAAGCATGGAGGGGTGAAATGGGCAGTAAGAGCGCTGCATTGACAGGAAAGAGCTTCTGGATCTCCTTAAACAGGTTTTATCAGATAACCGCATTGCACCTACTGATTTACGCCTTGAGGGAGAGACAAAGTTGTGGAGCCTTCGTAATTCTATTGCATTGGAAGTCTGTTTATTGCAGTAGGTTCCAATACCAAAACAGAACACCTACTAGATAATGATGCAGCAAAGCGTATAGCTAGTCGCCGAAGAAGCTTAAAGCTCGAGTCAAGATTTATGCTTTAAAAATCATATACTCATGACATTCTCTGCTCACTCCCGTACAAACTGTTCTTAAAAACACTTATTCTTCTATATAATTCATGTTTATAGGTATAATGACGACCACGACCTCCTCCACTACCTACATTCCATAACCTGGTGCCTATTTTAAATACCAGATTGTATTCTCCCATTTAGCGTTTCCACAGTCATTGTTTTAAACGACAATACCTGGAGTCTATATATATATATATATATATATATATATATATATATATATATATATATATATATATATATATCCCACTCCATTACAGGGTGGAAATGGACACGCCACTTACCCGCAGGGAAGACTACCGATAAACTCGGTGGGGCCGCCTGGTGGTCTAGCATATATTCTACTATGCTCTGCAAGCAGGTACCCGGGACTTAAGCAACCTTCTGCCCCCTACGGACGGCCGGAGCCTGGCCGGAGGTAACCAATCTCCCATGGGTATCGGGAACCACTAACCCCTCGAGTCCAACCCAATCCGAATGACTCCCACTCGAGAGGAGCTCGAATGTTCGCCCCGAGGTTCCTCTAACGTCAGAGGTACCACTGAAGGGGACGGATCCCCCATATGGGGAGGAATAATGACAGTAGAAGAATAGGTATAGTAGGCTTAAGGGATATCCAAATCTCTTAAGAGTTGATCGCATGTAATGGCTTTGTTTGCCAGGCAGATCATAAGAAAAAAAATAACGACTTTTTATTTGAGAAAATTGTAATGAACGATTTTAACCAAAAGTAGGGAATGTCTAGAAAACGATTGTCTGCACAAAATATTTATTTGATATAAATTCTCTACTGAGACCTAGTTTTTTGTATAGTAAAATATTGTCAAACCGAGCGAGATGGCTCACGCGGTCATCTGTGGCCCGCATCCGGGAAGGCCAAGATTCGCTTCGCATGACCGACCTGGGTTTCTTCGTGTTTTTCGGGCTCGCCAGGCGAATTCTGGGTAGGTTAATTACATCCCCCGAATGTCATGTCCCTCAACTTCATCTCCATTGTCATTTCACATCATTTCTCATCTGGAATCTCGGGTGTCTGGGCACTGTAGTGACTATATAGGTCGGCCACCCTCTTGTCTGCTCTCGCCTCATCCTTCCTCCCGGCGATGCCCCACCTGGGGCTTAGGTACAATAAACTGCAGGTACAATAAGCAGAATCCCCTCTGTAGTAATTCTAATCCAAAGAAATTGTCAGGCTTGTACAGTTTATCAGTTGTGAGGAATCCATTTATATATAATGTGGAGGATTTATAATTTATTCAAAAAAATCATGAAGTTTATACGTTTAATTCATTATAATAGTATACTTAACATATGATATTTAGTCAAAATCGTTTGAGGGTTTTTTTTTTTTTTAAGTAAATCAATATATTTTAATATATATTTTTATGTAAATGGTAGTTTAAGGTAGCGGATTTTCTTTAAACTTTTTGAAAGGTGCCAAATTTGGTTTTTGAGTTATGCTGTTTACATATGTATTCACACATACAGATCTCTTTCCCAAAACTTCTTTTGGAGGGGTTAAGGTTTCTCAAAAATATATTTATGGTGAAATCTCGATACAGAATTTTTATGTGATATATTAAACTTACTCACATGTAGTTGAGGGCATAAACAATACATCGAATGCTAATTAATTAAACAATTAAACAAGTAAGAACAGGTTGGTGTATAACGCAAAAATTGAAATCTTTTCCTACGAATGAAATGAGAGAAAATGTGCCACCATGTGTTACACCAGGGAAACAATTCATTTAGAAGCGTTGCCGTAGTGTTTTTCTTGTTCGTTTCTCTCTATATATATGTGTGTCTGTATTTCATTCTTAATTAGTTACCACAAATCATAGTTACTTAATTGGCTATGTACTGTGAGCGATACAGGTTAAGTAAAGGAGGACACCTTGCGGTCATACCTCGTTTGAGTCTCATGGGCAGTGATATAACAACCCCATTTATTTCTACACCTAATGAGCCGATGCGCGTACGATTTATGGATACAGGTGTTACAATTTTATTGTTGCTATTGGGCATTATTTTTCACATCAAATATCTTACTATCTCAGCCTCTGCGGCGGCAGATTTTGAAAACTTCATGTAGATAATACAGTAGCGACTTATATTTCTTCAGCTTGACAACGTATGCTTTGATGCTATTTTGGAGAAAATGTGGAGCGTCATAGACACTTTAAGTACTCCTGGAAAGAGCTAAGGTGTGGTCATAAAGCTTCAACAGCTTTCGCTTTCGGCGAACAAGATTACACTTCTTCGCTACGCTATCATAAATACTACAGGGGCATTTGTCAGACTCTCTTTCGAAGAAGCTCCACACCGATCAGCAGATATTTCAGGTGCAGAGGCCACCGATGTTTTAGGAAGCGCATTCCTAGTGATCAAGCATTCGAAGACTTTCCTCTTTTGGAGAACAAACCTGTGAAATTTGGAAATTCTATATCTCCTAAGCAATTAGTTCAATCCTTTTAACAGATGTTTTGTTATATTATAAAACAAATGTTTAAACTTTTCAGATCAATCCCTTGAGGCAGTTTCTCAGATAGAAAACAAATATATGTGTTTGTGATGCCGTTTTCAGAATGTTGTGTTTGAAATATATCTTACAAACTTGTCACTTAATTTTAACATGAATAACTTTAGGAAAAATTTAGTTGTTTATATTTCTTGCTGTTTATATTTTAAAATTAATGAAAGAGCGGATATTCTAGCAAAAGAAGTAGCTTCCACTAACGACAATTATCCTACAATAAATGTTCAAAGTCAAAAATGAAGTCGGATAAAATGCATACGATAAATACATGAAATTCACAAATAAAAATAACTACAATAGCTCAATAACAAGAAACATATTTTTCTTCTATATAGTCCTTTACAATCTAAACAATCCTTCCCTGATTTTATAGTAATATAATTTGTTTATGATCACGACAGATCTGGTACAGATGTATTATTTTGTCTTGACAGCAATCCTGCGCGGTAGGGATGAATAGCAACTGTGGTGGGGATAGTGCACCTATCGCCACAATGCGTCACACGCGTAAGATTACGAGAGGGGAGGGCGGTGCATAAGGTGTCTAACAACAAATTTCTTTCTCGAAGCCAGTTTTGCAGCTCTTATAAACTAAGTTGTAATTCTTACTATGGTAGTAATCTCCACGCTTTTATTGGATCTTAAATAGTACATAGGCATTTGGAACAAAACCCTGTTCTCCTCCAGCAGACATGATAACCAACTGTCGGTCTTTCAGTATCGCTGCAGAGTCCCTGTAACGTATTTCACTCCAGGCATATGGTCCAGTATGTGCTGTGTTTATATAAGTTTCATCCATATAAACTATATAAACTACACTTCGATATCTCCGAATATTTCGTAAACACTTAAGCCTTTTTGCATGTATGGTGCGATGTTCGATTAAAATTTGTCTGTCACGCTTAGTGTTTTTTTTTTTTTTCAAATAATCCTAGCTTCAAAAGAACTCTTCTTAATGTTCAGACACTGCCTTGGAAGTCAGTAGAATTTTTAGCTTCGTAAGCACTTTCTTCAAAGTTGGTCTTTGTTTTTCTATGCTTTAAAAATTATGTATAGTTCGCCTAACTACTTCTGAATTAAAACATCCAAATTAGATTTTGTGCATGTTCTTAATCTTTGTTTACTGGGCATAGAGAAAAACATTGTTGCACTAGCACCAATGGCTTTTCTTTCCTTAATAACTCTCCTAAACTGCTTTCAGACACAACTGTTGCCTCAGATACCCTTCCCCAGATTTTTATAGCTGAACCAGACCATTGTTTCTTTTTTATAAATCTATGGATATTGGTTATTACTTCTCGTGATTTGAAATGTAGCACTTTATTTCCTAATGTGCTGCTAGAAGGCGTCATTTATAAATGCTCTCTTGGAACCAGGAGACAAGCACATTTTGAAACAAGCTGTAGTGTTACCGAGTAGCTCTGCACGTGTTTAGTTGCTCGCACCTGGTACGCAACTGGCCTGCCCTCCCCTACAGTTGCAACCGTTCTGAGGTGGACTCGTCCAGATACCACTACGCATCGCTCTGCACTTTTCAAGATAAAAAAATACATCTGTACATACTTCCGGCGATTTCATGTTATCACAGAAACGGATCAATGTGGAAATTTAGAAACAATAAAAGATTTACCTTTTAATTATTCTCGATACATTTACTTCATTTAAGCCATTGTAGTAGAATTTATAGAACATTGCTTAAAATTGTTAGTAAAACTTGTTACAAGTACATATTGTGACGATCTAACGATAGATTGTAAAAGCTAAGGAGCACATGGCCAGATCGTACACAGGGAGGAATTACTCAGGATAGGAAATGCATGCTTTACGAGAGGTTGGGATTTTCTATTAGGTTACAAAAGAACTACAAAGGTGTGGTAATGCTGATTAAATGTAGAATTCACTTAATAAGAATATTTACTACAAATAAGCAGATTACAAAGGTGGCCATAGCTGCCAGTTACCTGCCCTCAAGAGGTTGCATCTATCCGAGCCAAAAGCTAGTCCAAGAGAGGGCGAGCAACTCGCTTATACAAACTTTTAAGCAACAAGTCATGGAGTGGGGGGAGTAACGTTACACGTACTACTGAAGTCACATCAACTTAGTATTAATTAATACAGTCACTTGTCACAATATTTCGTAAAATTTAACCACCACATGCACTGAACATAAGTCAATAAGGTATGTTAATCTTTTTAAATTGCCACGCTACAACCCAATATACAAGTCCTAAAATAGAGTTTAACTTTTAAAATATATATAAAAAGATCCATAAAAATGACTTCAAAAGGCATGTACTTTTCGTTTGAAAATCTTATTAAAACATTCACAGTATTGGACAAAACTTTCCAAATAAGGAGAAATTTCAGCAATAACGAATACCGAAAAAATAGTTAATAAACATTTGCTTTTAAGAGTAGAGAGCAGATTAGACTTAAAAGTTGCACTTCTACCGTGTTTGGTACTTAAATTGTTTAAATTTGTGCACCATTAGATGTATATCTGTTTCTCTTAAAAATACTGAAATGTATCAATCTACAACATTTATATTTTTCAAAATGTTTAAAAGTTGGTCTACTAATTGATCTTAAAACTGTAACCCAAGTGTTCTGGTAGTTTTCTGTTTTGAAATTGATATTAATATATACAATATCCACCCTTTAAGACTGGGTGTTCAAGTTGTATGGTTTCGTTTTTAATGATGCACGGCAGATCTATTACGGTACTTAGAGCCCTCCCCAGCTAATAGGTAATTAACTATATACCAAGTACTTTCTCCCAATGATGGCTGTCGATGGGCCCTTAAATTCCGCATAAGGATTCACCCACGCGTACTGGATTGCAATGAGGATTGGATTGTTTTGGATTGTTCGGAGGGGATTCGGCACCTCGACCAGACTGGTGTTTTGCACCTAATGCCCCCAAGTGGGGCACTCCCCGGGAGGGAGGATGAGGCAAGAGGAACAGAGGGCGGCGACCCCAAGGAGTCACTACAGTACAGAGGACGAGATCCCTACACTTTACCAGATAGAAACTCCCCGGTGTTGGGTTTAGGACAATCGGCATCCCAACTACCGTAGCCCCGAAACAGTCAGGAGGCCGGTTTGGAGACCGGAGGCCAGCACCCCGCCCGCCGTGCTTCTGAATGGGCCCACTAGGCCGGCTCGGAGATCCGTCCCGCCCGAGGAGAAAGCACCTTACTCAAACCATATCGTCTCGCCATTCACTGCCGAGAGTCCTGTCGACACTTCTACCTTGAAAGAAACCACCAGATGAGATGATATGAAATGATCATGGAGATGAAATTAAGGGACAGGAAATTTGGGGTATGTAATTAACCTACCCAGAATTTACCTAGCGACCAGGGAAAACCCTCTGAAACCCATGGGTCAGGTTGGTCGACCCCGGAATCGAACCCGGGCCTCCCGAATGCGGACAACATACGAAATCGGCAATGAGAACTGCAACGAGGCACCGCTAGCAGGTTTTTAGACCTGATTTAACTCTAAAGAAAATGATAAAATTTGTCGTTTTTCAGATAATTGAAAAAGAACATTTCATAAATGGTTGGCGAGTTATAGCTGGGAGGTTTGATATCTAATTTATATTGCATGCGATTGTAACAAACATAAGACACAATTTGGTGAGTGGATATAAAGTCTTATGTTTAATCTTGTTTCCTAATTGGCAGCACAAAGTAGATAATTTCTGTTTTAATAACTGTAACACTTTTTCAATTATTACAATTTAAATCCAAATGACATGCATGATGCAGTAATAACAATTGTTACTGTGATATGTTATATACTGTAAAGGGAAAAGGCTGTTAGAGGAGAATACAGCAATCGAAGCGGGTTGTCATTTCTTCACAACATTGCCAGTGCTATGGAGATGGCACCACCTTCGCTTTGGGTGACGTGCAGCTGCGTCGTTAATTTTCAGCCCTACTCACGCATGCGCGAGCTACAATAAATTGCCAACGTTCGGTTGAACTAGTATATTAATGTTGTGCAGCCAACGTTACGTGCAGGAAAATGGCTTCGTGCCTTATATTTTACAAACAGCCCATAAAATAGACTTGTGTATATATACTTTATTTCCTATCCTCTTCACTCTTCCATTGCTTTTGTACTCCAGTTTCTTCTTTCGTCTTCATACAGCTTGAGTTAGAGAAGCTTATTGAATAAAGTACATAATCTCTCGCTCATTGCTTTAATACCAAAAGACTTAAACTACCATTACAACTCCATATATTACGGTTTTTGTCCTCTGGAGGCCTAAGTGGAAATAATTAGTTATAGGGATCACAACGTTAAATATTTATAACATCCTTACGTACTCGTGGGCGCACTTAGAACGTAATATTTACAAATAGATATACCCTTCCCCAATATCTCCCCTTCAACCCGAAGGTACTTCGGTAACCTGTAAAATTTAACTCCCAACCAAAAGACCTACACCACCTTCATCCTAAAAACTTCAATTTCAAATCCTACCTGCGGTAAAACCCTTAACGGGTGGGCACGCAGCAAAAACCTTCTGGCTGTATACAGCCAGCCAGCACGAGCGAGCGAGTGTAGTCTAAATATGACAAATTTAATAATTACGTTTACAAATAAATAAGAGAAGACGCAATATAAATTATACGTGAACTAACGTTCAATCCTAACAGCTAACTCAGCACCAGCCTCTTGCGACTGCTGTCATGACAAGGCAAAAATGGCAAACTTGAAGCATCCAATCGTCAGTTAAGATCCCTCCAGATCCCTCACCAAAACTCAGTTGAACTCGTTGTTGACAACCATCGTTGTCATGACAACTGATACAATCGCCCATGCGGAAAGCATGTTAAGCAACCAGTCAGGATTGAGAAATAACGTTAATTCAAGTATCCATGAATAAGTATCCTTACTTATTTCCAGATTACTGTATAGCAAACAAGTGAAGTACACCTACTTCATTTCTACTAACTGAAGAAATTATTTACTCACAAATTATTTTATAGCATAGTAATATATTATGCAACGAGGCCATAATGGTAGTAATTAAAACGCAAGTACTATCATTAAACGAACGAGCGAAGCGAAGCAAGGTTACTAATTATGATACGAGCATACGACTAATTATAGTTGAGTTTCAAACGACTGTTTATGCAAGATCATGTATCTAAACTAAAGGTTTCATTTCAAAGTATTCATTTCTGGTTTGAGTGATATGTTGCAATCGCTATTCATTTATCTAAAGTGAGACGTAGTACATAGTATGCAGGCGCAGAAATATTGATTACTTCGTATAAACAGCTGTTAAGGTGTGACACAGATCAGCCTAAAAACATTAACACAAACCACTGATAACATTAAAAAAAATAAAAACATGCTTTTATCTTGAGGTATTTAACATCAGGTGCTTTATTTATAAATGTTTTCAATTCATCAGGTGTAAATGTTTTGGTTTTTCCTCTTTATATTCTTCTTAGATAAGTCAATTTGGTGCCTAGTGTTGAGTGTTAATTTCAAAATAGAATAGAGAGTCCAGAAGGTCAATGATTTCATATTTTGAGACAATTCTTTGAAATACATTTTCTGGGGACGAATTTATACCTTTCGATACTCTCCAATCCATGAATTGTGAATTGTGGCAACAAGTTATTGGTAACATTGAGTGCTTTTGCCGTAATTTCTGGGGGTGTAAGTTAATGTCACTGTTACTAGTGTCAGACATTTTGACTTTTTCCTAAACTGGCGCTAGTACCGTTGTCGATCGAAACGAGAATAATCGATACTTGCACTTTCACAATGTTACGTGGCCGTTTCTGATTGGTCGAATACCAATACTTTAATGAGATCCATTAAAGTATTGCTACCAGTTGTATAAGTACTAAAGTTTGGCAAGGTCGAGCAAAAATGCTACTACAAAATGCTATCACAAGAAGGCAAAACTGAAATGTGTAACGTAATCACTTTTGCTGTGTTTATTCTCATCTTCAGGATATGATATGAATGCTAGGTTTACAGTTTTGTCACATAACTCAGCCACGCATAATACCTATCACTGCAGTAACTGAAACGAGTATCAGATCTGGCAGCATGGGTGACTCATACGCACTCTCGTATTATCCTCTTTTTCAAAAGGTTACCCTGGCTTTATCTTTCTTAATACAAACATCTCGGATAACGCACTGATTATTCTCGGAAGAGTGAAAGGGGTATTGGCGCACATCTCGGTCTTGTGCTAAGCACCTATTAGCACATCACTTCAGCCAATGGAATGCGCAGAAATCACAAATGACACATAGATGTTATGTCTACGTGGAGTAATCAGTGCGTTATATGAGAGGTTTGTATTAAGAAAGATAAAACCAGGGTAGCCTTTTGAGCAGCGCGATGGTACACTCATATCGTAGTAAACAGATCAACTGCACAGAGCTGACGAAGGACATGGTTTATATGCAGCAGGAATTATACCATCAAATTTCCAGGTGCGTAGTGTGTGAGTACAGTGATAGTTCTCTTGTACGGTTGCCAGATTAGACATGGCAGGCTAGTTTGAGATTCTTGGAACATGAAGTAGGATTTCCTAGCAGTTTATAGACGGACTTAAGAATGGAACGTGGCAAATTTCAGAAAGATAGAAATGAGGTGGCAACATCCGATTAGAAGATAGTAGTGGTGGTTCTAAAGGCATTACCAAAAGAGGGAGGTTATTAGGGGAATTTTGAAGCTTATTAACCATTCTGGGCATAATCTTGGGTACTTCTGGTCGGATCGCTGGTGAGACAAGACGTAGCTGGCAGACGGATTAGGCCTCATTCTAGTCTCAAGGATAGAACCGTATATTATTGCTTGGCATAGGATTCAAATATTTCAACAGCGGACATTCAGATAATAATTTTCATTGGTCGACAACATCTCCGCAAAGTCCATACTGTAGTTTCAAAGTCAGAACCTGGTGTCTTCATTTACTTGAGTACCCTGGGTGCACATACCCTGGTTTCTCTGCTTAAGTGTGAAAAAGATAATGTTTCAACTTGGAGCAACATCGCAATTCAGACATTGCCGTTTCAGATTGGTACAGCGTCGTGAACCGAACCCATAAAGTTTCAAAACACACTTGAAAACAGGGCCGGTTTTGAACCAGCAAGCTTCAAATAACTAGGTATATGGGCCAAACAGACCGATACATGAATAGAGAACTCAAGTAAATGTAAATAACAGTTAATTTTAAGAACAGGTAATCAACAAATATGGACAAAATAGCACCTGTGAATGTTACGCAGAGATGTTTCGTTCTTCAGATGCTAATATATATTAAACATTTCTAATTTTGTTTAAATAATCCCTTTAATCGTTCTAGAATAACAGTAGGTGTCTGTTATGTAGTTGCAAAGCAAAGGTTAGGAAAGAGAATAGGTAGCACCCATTTAAAATCGGTTGCCTTTAATTTGCTGTTTGCCAATTCGTCAAGCTTTCTACTGCAAGAGAGTTTAACAGAAGAGGTAATTACGTTAAATTCGAGCACAAGAAAGTCTGCTATTGTAAGATTAGGAATGCGCAGAAAAAGTTCAAAATGGCTGAAATCAGAGCACAGATTTTTATTAAGCAGAATATAGGGCAGTAATTTACTGGCTAATAATAGCCTTGCAACTGTGTTAGACGTTTACGAAACGTGAATACATCTTTTTTTTTTTTTCCTTTCTTTTTATGAAGCAGCAGGGTGTATAGCGCTAGGTAGTGTGTTTTGTTTGGCTTCTATGACGATGTAAAGCTTTGGAGCGTGTCGTGACTCGGCCATTTTGTTTTCTGGCGTTGTAGCTGATTGCGCACTTCCTTTGTTATCTGATTGTGTTTAAGTACGTCACTGTAGAGTATGACAATGACCAAACAGAAAACAATAGCCAGGATATTAAGTTTAAAACCATTTATCCGCGGTATGGACTGGTATATGTACAGCAAGGAAAGGTCTTTAGTATCACATTAAAATCTCTTTTGAACAAAGCATAAATGTTGCACTTTTGTTGTAGTTAATAACATTATTAATTTTTATTTACTCCATTACTTGTAGCAGATAAGACGCAATGAATTTCACCCAAAACTTCGATATTGAGATTTAAATGAAGTACCTAAATATTTTGAGGCTAACTGAATGAATAAATAATAATAAAAATAGAAAAAAGATGCCGTACATTTAATAATTCGTATTTATGAACAGTATTGACTGAAAAATGAAAACCGGATATATAGAAAACTTTATTATTTAATTTCGACATCTTCCTAGGACGTGTCAACATTCTCAAATTTTTCTCTCAAAGTAACTTTTAATGGAAATATTTTTTTAACTTATTATTTTGCTTGGCTATTTTGATGAAATGCCACAAGTTTAACATGTCTGTTTTAATAGTGAAACTTTTATCTTTATGAATTTTCTTGTAATAAGCTTTTGGAACCGAATGAATATATACTTAGTATTGCTGCTAAATCATTAGAAATAGACAAAAGTTGAGATACATTTATGTAAAACTTATTGTTTCTGCCAATTCCACTTATATAATATTCATAGCTACTGGGTCATGTTCTTAATACTTCATACATTTTACTCCTAAGACACCATTTATTCATTTGTCGTGATGTCTTTGAGGTGTGAAATTTCAGAGGCATCCACGTTACGGCGTTAGTCTTTCATAATTTTTTGTACCTATGAAATATGTAATGAAATCATTCTGGCAAACGATTATCACCACCAGCTTTAAGTCAGCAAAAAATGAGATTTCTAAGACTATTTTTGTAGAGTAGATGTAAAAGTAAGCAATATGACCACAGAAAGTGAAGCGCATTTAAAGCATTATCCAGCTGTAGGGAGTACTAGGGCGTTCTGCAAGTTCTCGACCTGGCCCAAGACATCTTTTAGATGGCCAAATTAGTATGATATTTTAGTATCACCCTTAAGGTACCACGTTAAAAGTTTCAAAGGAATTATTAAAGCCATGCATTTGTTATTAAAGAATTTCTACAAAATCGATAAAACAAACACGGGATGTGACAAAGAAATTGGTTTTGAAGACATTAACCTCAAAATTAAAGGATTCTTTCTCTTATTTTTCAGTGGTTTAAGGGTGGCATAATGAATTTTGGCGTTGTTTTCGTACATAATTTTAAATGAAGAGGCTCAGGGTATGCCAAAATCGCAACGACTGCCAAAATCGTGACAAAGATTTTAAATATAGTATTCTAGGACCACTGGTTGAATGTTAGGGAGCTGGTTAACATTACATACAACTCAATGACCTTTAATCTAATTACACTCTAAGATTTTATTACAACAAAGCTTTCTGTTCGCCCCGGTTTTAACAGTGGATCAAAAATGCATTCGTATTAATATTTCTCAAAAGTGTTTAGACTGGTTTAAACGCAATTCCAATAAGTTTCCTCGATGTTTTACGACAGTAAATGAAATAGAAATTCATCAAATCCCGCCAGAGACAGAGTGAAAAGGATATGTAGTAAAGAGGTGAAAACGCTTCCAGGTACGTAAAACCGGAATCTGTGGGAAAAGACATGGCTACGATTTTCTTGGTCTACATTGTCTGCCCTTCATCCAGAATGGCAGAATCATCACCAGGGAGTGTCACGCCTCTCTACCGGACAAATCGAATTGTCCAAGAAAAGGTTATACTCTATTCCAGGTCTGTCATTATTTCAATGGCATTCTTCTTCCTTTCTCCCTGCAACTGCGCGTACTGGGGTGGTCGGACTTCACGACAAAATACTAGTGTCAATAAAATGAAAGCAACGCAAAAACGTAGGCAAAGGGAAGAATAAAACAGGAGGATGGGTTAGGACTAGGATTTCAATACGGAGAGGATTCGGTACGTAGGCCACCATGCTGGGCCCATTGTTCCTATGCCCCCAAGTGGAGTATCCCCGCGAGGAAGGATGAGGCGAAGGAGACAGAGGGCGGCAGGCCCAATGAGCCACGACAGTACAGAGAGCAGGGTCCCTAGAGTTTATTTGGATGGAGACTTCCCCCGACAGGCCAGGACAACGGACACGCTCTGCTACTGCGGGACGGCAACGAGCCCAGCAGCCGAGCCCCAAAGATCACTGGCTGGTGGTCACGATATGGTCCCAGCAGAGGAGCGAAGACCAGCAACCAACCTACCGGAGGACGAAGTAGTGCTCCTCAGAGCATATCATCCTGCCATGCCTCCCGCTGACACTACCACCCTGAAAGAGACCACCAGATGAGACACGATGTGAAATGATAATGGAGATAAAATAGAGGGACAGGAAATTCAGGGGATGTAATTAACCTACCCAGCATTCGTCTAGCCACCCGGGAAACCCCCGAAAAGCCCCATGGGTCAGGTACATCGGCCACGGGAATCGAACCAGGGCCTCCCGAATGCCATAGACGAAACCGCCTGAGCCATCCCGCTAGGTGAGGATGGGTTAACCCTCGTATTCCTTTCAAAGGCAGCTTGTTTTAGCACTTGATCCACAAGCCTATTTACACAAGGTGCCAACGAAGGATTATTAACAAGCCAATCCTTCAATATTTATAGTTATGACCTTTTGGTCTTAGTGAACAACTGCTATAAAATTAGTTCAATAAGGAAATCTAAAAGGAATAGCTTTAAGGTAGATATGTCGACAGCCATTCATTCACTCCAATGGTTAGGAGATCTTTGTTAATTTATTGGCATGAGGAAATATAATCTTTCTTGCTTATGAAACGACCAGCTAGGAAATGTTTATTATATTTTTAAAATAATGCGAAATGAGGATATTAGAAAGGAATTAAAAATCGAACCAATCCATGACAAAATATCAGAAAGATGGCATCAATGGCATGAACACATATTAAGAATGGAGGATGGAAGATATCCAAATGCAGTATTAAACTATAATCCAAAAGGAAGAAGAGACAGAGGACGGCCCAGGAAACGCTGGAGACATCTATGAAGCCGGAACGGGCGATATGCCCAAACCATGAAGTGAAGAAGAAGAAAATAATGCTTCTTTATACTTTACAGTAACGTCAGTGATATAACTCTTGAATAGTAGAGAAACAATTAGTACGATTGTCGTAATCATTATTTAACAAATATTGTTACTTATGTTTTATTTTCTCTTAACAGATACATACTATGTAGAGGTAGTATTGCATTCCACCCAAAACTCAAGATACCGAGACTCACGTAAAATAATGCTCAGTGAATTAAAAAGCAATTGAAGAAACTCGTGTGTGTTGCATTCATTGTGTTCATGAAGGTAAACGCAAGTACACACACACACACACACACACACACACACACACACACACACACACACACACACACACACACACACAACTTAAAACGCCACCTATTTTTGTGTCCATCACGTATTTATCTAAATCGAATTCCCTGGCAGCTTTTGGTTATTTTTACTGCATTTATAGATTATTTTATACATTAATGCTTTTGAAACTATATATTTGTAATAACAGTAGAGAAGCGTGGAAATTGCAAAACTTACAAAGGGAAAAGTTTGGGAACCCCTGACATAAGTTATCCGGCCCTTCTCTTTGAGTTCTAGACCTGGTTTCAGTGATCATCACTCAAAGGCTATTCAACTTGGACTTAACAAGGTTATTCTTGTGAGTAATAAGGTGCATTATTAGTAGTTTAAGAGCTGCAGTGAACCATCCGCAACGAACAGGTGTCTCTAAGTGGACTGAAAGGCGTAACAAGTGTGAAAGCGGAACTGAGGTTCAAAGAAGAGGGCACCTGTTGCACTTACTGATTGCATCTTCTACTGCTAGTTGCTAACGATGACAAAACATTTTTACAACCTCTTCTGGGAGATCCTTAACACACATCCACTGAAATTAGTGGAGCAGTGTTTGCTTGCATCACGTGAGCTTTCTCTTTCCTAACGATACATTACCCTTTATACTCAAGAAATTTATAGAATGTGACTTTGTGGGTTCGTAGAATTAAAAGTCCAATTTGCCTAAATTCGAAATGTTCTTTATTTGCGTAGAAACACACTTCGCAGCAGCAGAATTACATCACATATACGACACAATCTTCCAAGGTCGATGACAATAACAAAAAGCTTACTCAACTTCCACTGTTTACAACACTCGTGTTACATGTATTGACAACTGTTTGCTACTACTGCTTACCACTCTCTCTCGGTGAGTTGACGCTCCCTTAAATACCTCACTGATAATTTCGAGAGATTTCTGGACCAAACAGGAATCTAATGTTCTATCACCTACCAGAAGCGTAACCCTATCTGTGCCGGCAGATCTTTTATCTCGCGCTATCTTTATTTGTCCCAGCATACTCCTTATCTCCAGGCTCTTTGTGGGGCGTTAAACACTACACATTTCAAATTTTACACAAGCCGCGCTATCGCGATCGGGTTCGCGACAATAATTACTTTTTTGGCTCATTAGGGGCTCTTAATTCTTAAAGTTTGATATACTACAAAAGCTCAGTAAAAGAATGCGCAGTTGAATTTCGATTATTGTACGTAGGTGCTCTTCAACATATGCTGGATGAAAGGAATACAGACATCATGCAGCTTGAAGAGAGTTTTTGGTCGAAATCAATGGCAAAATAAAACTATAATATGATGGAAATAATAATTTCTTCCACACTAGTCGTGTGTAGGCTAAGGTTTGAATGAGCATAGCCAGACTAAGAAATTCAATGCCATAGCCTGGATTTGAACCACAGATCTCCCGCTCTCCATGCGGTTGCTCTAACCAACTGAGCTACCATGGCCAACATGCCGACATGACATTAAATTCCCCAACTGACTCATGTCACTCATATTTTTCATTCTGGCTCTACTCATTCTATAATATGATGTTATTAGGTTTTATTATGCTCCTTGATATAATGCAGAGTTTCCATTCGAGAGATCAGAAGGTTTGACCCATTTCTCTGTTTTGTTCTACGGTTTGTCTACTGTCAAAGAAGCTTCTGTTCTCTTAGCACAGCGTGACCGTAAAGTCCGACCACCTCCAACACAGTTGGATGCATAAAACAGCAGTGTCATACAACGGCATTAAACAATCATTTTTCTGATAAGTTTTGTCTGCAGATTTTATATAGGATGTATATTTAAAAAGTTGTGGCTATTTTTACTGTAAAAGATATACAACGTAATGCATCTATCCAAAAATTATATACATATCTAATTTCATAAGAAATACATGATTCGATTCCTGAATCCACAAATGCATTACAACCAGTCCGCAGGTATATGTGTAGAATGTGCGTGTGTGTATGTGTGTTTGTGTTTGTGTTTCTATCTGTCTGTCATAATAACTCCAAATTGAAATTCGAATAAATATCAAATGTGGTATTGTGAGAAAATATGTTCTTATTTTTTAATTTATAAAACTAGGTTAACGATTTTTACCAAAATAATACATTATGCTTAAGATCTCTGCATGACTAATAAAATTTATATCATAATTTAATGAACATAATTGTGAAATTAATATTGTATATTTCAATATAAATAAGAAACCATAAAATATGAACAAACATTTTACGTGAAAATAACCATTTTGAGATATTTGTTGCCAGTTATGAGAATTTATTACACATTTTTAAATACTAACTTATCATTCTTTGGTTTCTCATGAAACCATGCAAGGAGTGGAATTTCAAAGAAGCTATATAAAGAATATATTTTTGAAGTTTTAACTATCGCCTTGTAATCCATGTAAATCAACTACATAAGAGATGGCATACGTAACTAGAAGGAGAGAGGAGGAAAGTCATTGGAGGGGTCAGAATAGAAGAGATATGGGAGAGGAGTGAGGGAAATCTAATGTGTTGTATTTACATGACTTTCTCTACTCACACTTAAACTATTCTAAACCGTTGCTGATTATTTGAACTACTTTTGGTAAATTCAATTCATATTTACATGTTTCGTGGTATACTATAGAAGTAAAGAAACAGACTTTTAAAGATCATATTTCTATTTGATGGCTTCGAAATTCCAAGCTCTTTGCAATACGAAAAAAGTTTATCCCCCCAAAAAAGAATAGGAGCTTAAAAATTCAAACTAGTAACTACAAATATCCTGGAAATGGTTAATTCAAAAATAGACTTACATTATGTGATTTAAATATGGATATTTATAGTTTTTGTATGGTAAAAGCACATCTGCCTTACGATTAATACAAGAGACAATCAGAATGAAGAAGGCTTCAATTGTTATCCCAGAAAAAAAATGAAGACACCTATTACCTACATGTAATTTCTAATCCAAATGTCTTAAGTATATGGGGTTTTAATATAAAAACAATTAGAGCTATTCTTTCATAAAATAAAAAATAACGACAAATTATAGTAAAAATTATGTAAAGGAATGTTTGGGGTCGAAAATTTTTCATGAAATTTCATATTTAAAATTTTGAGTGGAACTCTACTTCCTATATGGGGTACGAACATACAACGAGGCTAAGAAACAGATCGGGCACAGGAAGTGAGAGTGGGACAGAGGAAAGGACAGTGACAGAGGAGAATGGATTATCTAAAGCGGGTCGAAAGGAGAATAAAAAAGGAAAGGAGAATATGTAGAGAAAAAAGTGAAAATTGGAAATAAGGTAGAGAAAATGTTCGACATTTAGTTCAATAACTCTAGTGGATCTGCAAGCTACTATCGCTGTCTCTCTCACACACAAGCGCACAACCTTGCAGCACTCTACTGTTGACTATTGCCACGTTCAGGAGGTTCGACGAGGATAATAGTGATTCCACGTTCACAGTAGTACAGTAAGTAATTTTAACAAAAACTTTATGATATACAATCGAACCAATGTAAATTCAAACATAAATAATCTCAAATCACGGATAGTTACTATGGTAGAAAGGAAGTTCTAAATAACTAATTTAACTTTTAATAGGTCGCACCGTGGCCGAGCGATTAGACCGCTTGACTCTCAGCAAGGCGGCCCTGGTTCGACCTCAGGGGACCACATGCGAGATTTGTGTGGTGGACAACGCGGCGTAGATGCGGATTTTCTCCGGGTTCTCCGGTTTCTCCCGCCATATTGCACTAATTGTTCCATTATCATCTTTCCCTGTTGTTTATTTCGCTCTCATTCTGCCATTTACTTCTCCTACTCTGATACCAGGTACTGAGCTGATCACCCATCCTGGATTCTTTATCTTATCCAGGGTTTTCGTTCCTCAACCCGAAGCCTGCAGGGATAAGGGACACAAGAACATGAATCCCCTAACACCACGATAGTGTTCAACTAGGGAAGTTGATGAACTTTCTAATTTTTTTTTCTGCAGAAATAGTATACCTTTTGCTTATAGCACTATAATTTGTTATGGGAATGATTTAAGTAAGTCACTGGGCTGGCCCCTTATGTCTATCAACAGAGCACCTTCCTACTGTGTGAGGGGTCTAGCATTCCAATCCCGACTGGGAATGCGAGATTATTCCCTAACATCGTCAATGTCTGGAAGTGTGAATGTATGCATGATCCAATGTACTAAAGAACTAACACCTAGTGAATACGAGTTAACACATTGCCTGTAGGCAAGTTTAAGGGAAAGGCTGCTGTTATTATAATTTAGTATAAAGTTGTGAACTTAAAGGAATATTTAAAGAAAAAAAGCCTGACGTTATTTAATTCAAAGTTAAAACACGTACTTTCATTACACATTACGTTATGCTGGAAATGTCTGAAGGAAGTATATTGGAAATTAAGAAACAAACAGAAAATAGCACCACTCTCTAATTACAATACTTGAATATTTGAGACCGAAATCACACATTTTACTGTAGGACAATCATTTCTCTAACCTTAAAGCGGAGGTTATTTCACCCCCAGCAGAAATCGTGAATTGCCATACATTCCTATTTCATAATGAGCTTATTTTTAAAGCATCTGAGGAAAATAAAGTACTCATAGGAGTATTCAGTGAATCCCTATCTATCTCGCTCATTATTTTTGGAGGAAGACATCTATATCATGTTCAATTGTTCATTAGTTAGTTAAATAATAAAGGTAATAATGTAATCCTATACATATAAGATCACGCAATATTTAATAGCGAGTTTACGTGTGTGGTGCAGGTGTCTGAAGGGATGGAAGTAAATTACGCGTTTACGAGCTCGGTCTGTCTAATAATATAACTTCAAAATAACAAATAATTAAATAACTAAATAATTAAATAACTAAATAAATAAATAAATAAATAAATAAATAAATAAATAAATAAATAAATAAATAAATAAATAAATAAATAAATAAATAAATAAATAAATAAATAAATAAATAAATAAATAAATAAATAAATAAATAAATAAATAAATAAATAAATAAATAAATAAATAAATAAATAAATAAATAAATAAATAAATAAATAAATAAATAAATAAATAAATAAATAAATAAATAAATAAATAAATAAATAAATAAATAAATAAATAAATAAATAAATAAATAAATAAATAAATAAATAAATAAATAAATAAATAAATAAATAAATAAATAAATAAATAAATAAATAAATAAATAAATAAATAAATAAATAAATAAATAAATAAATAAATAAATAAATAAATAAATAAATAAATAAATAAATAAATAAATAAATAAATAAATAAATAAATAAAAAATATATTTTCCACCGAAGCTTCCCTTAAATATTTTTTTAATTCAAGCAATTGCATCCTCCTCAGGAAGTTTAATGATAAAGTCAGTACACTTTAAATATTTTTAAAGAATTGCCCACTCGATAACTTTTATGCTCGGTAGGAATCGGCTCCGACGTGGCTGAGTGGTTACACCACACGACTCTCACTAAGGTGGGCTGGGTTTGATCCCAGGTGACAGCAAAGAGGAATTTCTGGTGGACAAGATGGCGCTGGGGCGGGTTTACTCCGGCATTTCCGATTTCCCCCGCCATCTCATTCCACTCTGCTCCATCTCCATTTCGCGTATCATCAGTATCACCGCCTGCGGTGCCATATGTAGTAAAAGCGGGCGTTAAACACTACACATTCATTTAGGTAGGAATTGTTGAAATTAAACTAATATTGCTCTATAAGTTAATGCATAATTACTGCATTTAACGTTTGAACTTCACTAGTATTTGAATTGTTTAGTGTCTTTAATTAACACAATATGTTTCAAACTACATAATTTTTCTTTAAATTACAAAGGCCCCGCTCCAACAATAATGATTGGGTTAATAAGGATTCTTTTCCTTTATACTCCTCTCTGTCTGTGATCACAATTAAGATAACTTTACTAATATACAAAATATATATGTGCTGCAGAAAACATTTGTAATGATTTGGAATGCAGTTTTAATTATCAGCATTTCTGCTGACTAATTATAGTTTCAAACTTATTATAGCACTTACGAGTGAAGCTGAATATAATCGCACTGGATTAATGTTTGCTATTGTACAAATTCTCCAAAGAAGCTTCTTTATGGAGTTAATATCCTCATCTTTTCTAGCTTGTTTTGCACAAATAAGCAAGCAGGACCGCAAGATGCTCCACAGATTTATGGATCATGATCCGATTATCTCTGCAACAATCACCACCGGGGGCGTTAAGGTTCGAATTCAATTCCCGATCTGATACAACATCTCTATAATTGATGTGCGAATGAAAATGTATTAATTATATTTCTGTAAACTGGACCCGGTTTCCATATCGTATTAGTGGTATCTATGAATTAGCTTACCTTAGGGAATGAAAGAATACCTGTTTATTAACTGTTATCTTTCAATATATAAAAATAACTAACTTTGGTAGAGTTCCGGGAATTACGACTTCTTCTAAACGAAATTTATTTAAAAAGTAGCAGTTTTGTTATAGCACTATAAGCAGAGTTTCCTTTCATTTCTAGACTTTTTCATCATTGCTTCCTCTTTTCTCTGAAATTCTAAATAGAATTAATTAAAGACGCTGTTAATTGCAAAAACTTGTCAGCGCCTACGGCGTGCCGGAATTTCGTCCACCAGAAGCTTTTTTTTTATATGTTAGTAAATCTATGATTGTCACTTTTAAACACACTTAAAAACCATCGGTCTAGGCCAGGACTGAACCCGCGGCTAAGGCCAGTAGGCCAACGCCTAACCAAGTGACTCCGCCGTTCTCTTGTACTCTCCACCTCCATATTAAGTTATTAATTGGTCTCTCCCTTTCTCCCTCCCTTTCTCTCTGTATCTCAAGGTACTCCTAGAGCTCTAATACCATTTATACATAATATGTATTTAAGCCATTAGTATGAAATGAATTTATTTATACAACTTGTTATTTAGAATATTTTATCCATATTACATACACATTTCTTAGTCTAGTTGTGAAAATTTTGGTGCCGCTTTCCTTTTTAACCTTGCTAGCTCAGCCTGTTAGGCTCCCAAGCCTATTGAAGTTATTAGTAATATTATTCGTCCTGGAACTTCAGGAATTCGATTAGCTGCTAATGGTTGCAGGTCTTCTTTTAATAACCCTTCTAGAAAATACTGGAAGAACAATATTAATATATTTATTACATACTAATTACTACGCAAATCGTACTTCCCGCCTCTGTAGTGTGGATGGTAGCGTGTCTATCTCACATTCAAGAGGTCCCGAGTTCGAATCTTCGAAAGAATGAGCTATCTAAATACGGTTTCTTCAATGGTTTTCCCTTATCCTGAAAGATGAATGTCAAATGACTAAGTTCTGTGGACTCTGGGTTTGGCTGAGAATTATTTCACCCCTTTCATCGTCCGATATGACTTAACGTCATATCGTTTCACTTCTAACTGTAGAGTCTGCAGTAGCAATTATTCGTTTCCAGACTTCACAGACGAAATTTTGGAGAAATACCAAACTTCCTATTTACGATCAGGGACTTTTAGAAACGCGACATGAAGGTCTTCAATAAAAACCCCTCTTTAAAAACTACGATTTCCACGGAAAACACAGTTTTGGAAGTAAGCAAAGCTCTAACGGTGTTATTAAATTGTATTACACTTAATATTTACTTTTAATAATATTCTTATATCGCCGAGCTTATTGATGTTCTTAGTAAGATATTAAATGAAGCTACTGTGTATTGTATTTTCATATTTATACGCTAAATTTGTTTTCTGTTTTCTGTTCTATTTTTAAATTTATTGTAAGGCAGGAGTCCTATGGCCGCCGATAGATGTCGGCTGATGTCAACGTCCCCTTTATTATACATGAATGTTATATACGTTTATGTAACTGGTGCGACATAAGAGATACAGAAGCTTATTGTGCGTAAAATGTAGACTTCGATAATATACCATTCAAATGCAATTCGTTGTGATATGTATTACTCCTGAGATGTATTGGTTGATTCTACTGTGAGTTTTTCAACACCTATTTTCTGAGGGCTTAACCAACATTCCGTTCTTTCACGCATGTGTGGCCTGGGCAAATGCATCCAAAACAACCATCAAATACCTTCAAACCCTGCTAAACCTCTCCCTTAGGAAAATCCTATCCGCTCCCATCCGCACTACAAACGACTCCCTCCATCAAGAAGTCCGCATCCCGACCATCCCCGAGGCATTGGAAAAAAGAGCCTCCTCTATTTGGGCGCGCATTCGTCGGCATACAAACCCTTTAATCCATAACATCGGAAAAGGTGAGCCAAAACACCACAAACATAAACGGGTGAAAATACTGTAAATAAGGACGGTTCGCCACCCATTGCGCGCCCAAAATTCCCGGCCTAAGGCCTCACAAACCGCCGGCAGGGACCGCCACTCCCGGGGGCTGCCCAAGGAACTGAGCGACATGCTGCCGCACAGCAGGACAGCTGAGTGTAAATAGTGTACAAAGTAAAGTGAAGTGTGCGTGAATGAGTGTGTGAGTGCGAGGAACGTACTACGTATGCCTATGAGTGCGTGCGTGAGTGTGTGTTTGTTATATATGTAAATAAAATCACAAAAAACCATAAAATTCAAGGAAAAACTGGAGCAACTAAAAGAAAACGAACTAACTAAAGCTGTTCTCGGTGCGCCCATAAAGGGACGCCGTATGGGCTTTATTTTTAAAGCCATGACGTCAAAACCAACAAAAACTGAAAACTGTAATATCATGCAAATGTAGCGCCTGTAAGCCGGGTCCATTGTACCGGCACCAGGTATATCAAACAAAAAATAAAAAGGCTTAAGCCTTCATTATTTCCTGCTAGTCATTGCTCTAAATTATTCCAATAAATTAAGCTTAGCAACGTTCTTGAACAGGAGAGTTATTTATTTAAAAAGAGCTCAACAGCTTCCACTATTGATATTACAGCTCCTTGTAAGAATTCTAAAAAACCTAAAAATTATAACAAATAAAAGATAACATTTGCTGATATCTTAATGCCATAAAATTGTTTGACACAAACTTAGGTATGCCCTATCATGTTTTTCGCATAAATATTTGTGTACTTCTATTGTTTTCCAGTTATAAGATAAATTCAGACTATTTACAGAATACTCCGATGGCTTAATTGTTCCATTATGCCAATATCTGCTTTAAGGAAAATGATAGAGCAATTTGAGAGAATAAAAGAAACAACGAAAAGTAATTCGTGTAAAGAAATGCTGCTAACAAGCTATTCGGAAATTTCGCCACACATCTTCAAAAGCAGCCTGACCTAAGTGTGAACTTGTTAATTATTCGATTTTTCGTTCCTGAAATATCCTGATCACACACACACACACACACACACACACACACACACACACACACACACACACACACACACACACACACACACACACACACACACACACTTACAGAGAGAGAAAGAGGCCACTCTCTCTCTCTCTCTCTCTCTCTCTCTCTCTCTCTCTCTCTCTCTCTCTCTCTCTCTCTCTCTCTCTCTCTCTCTCTCTAACATAAATATAAGTTATGTGTACTCATAAACACACATTTCTTATTTACCAGTTCTAATTCTGACAATATCTACATCGGAATTACAGGACTACCTATAGTTATGCATGTTTCAAGCCTATTTGTATACGTACGTATCTATTAATGATTATATACTTAATGCAACCCACGCAAAAATAATCTCTGAATTTATAATTTCACGATGTTAAATTGTCAGTAGTCAGTTACACATTTTTATAAACCATCAATTAACTTAATTATTTCATAGTGCATCCTACACACGGCTAGTGTGAAAGAACAATTAATTTCCATTAATTGTACCTAATAGTGGTCCGAACTATAAAGCTCGGGCCTTAAAGTACCTACAGCATAGTAAGTCGCCATTAAGGTAGTTGTCTCATGTGTTTATGAGAACTCCTAGTGGTTTACCGGGAAAAACACGAGTCAGTTGGAGAATTTAATGTCATGTTGGCACGTTAGCCATAGTAGCTCAATGGTTTAGAACGGCTGGACGGAGACCAGAAGATCCGTGGTTCAAATTCCGGCTATGGCATTGAATTTTTCAGTCTGGCTCTTTCCTTTCATAGTGCGTCCTACACACGGCTAGTGTGAAAGAACAATTAATTTTCATTAACTTAATTTATAGCTGGATTATGTCAATTTACATCCAATAAAATATAAGCATACCTAGGACAACCAGGTTTGAAAGAGCATATTATTATGGCATTCCTTAATTAAAGGCATGAAACAAGTTGATGCGCAATTTTTAGAAACAAGATCCCAAAAACATATTTATAAAGGTTACGTATATTTATAAAGTAGCGCAAAATTTCAATAATATTGTTAAAAAATAACTGAGCTCTTTCAACATTATATCCATTAAAACACTATGATTGTAATATAAGGTATTATAAGACTAAAGAATCATTTGAAACTTGTTTGCAAGAGTATATTTGCATACGAAAAACAAAAGTGGCAAAGAACTGCAAATGTATATAAAAGGTAACCCATCAATTTCGTCTTGCATTTATACCTAATAATTATTACTATCAAATATTAAGTTAACATAGCAAGAAGGTAGGTTTTTTGCCATACTATTTATGCTTCTACCCTAAAATAAAGATTGGAATCTCAGACAAAGGCCTTTAGTATCTCGCAAGGTACTAAACATGACGTACTCCTCCCTCCTATATGTTTTTGCACTCTTAAGAACTACAGTGATTCTTGTTCAACTTTATGAGCATAGTGTTTAGTTTATTTCTTGGGATAGATAACAAAGCATAACACAAAACACAACCAACAAAGCACAATGATGCACAGGATGACAGTGGTCTCAGGTTTAAAACAGTATATAGGTATATACTCATTTTAGTGCTTCTTTTTAAATACTGTTTTTGGTGAATCATAGATATGTTCAGTATGCTCAGTTTGACCCTAATTTTATATTTATCGCGCGCGCGTGTGTGTATGTGTGTCCAAAATTCGAATTCGGAACTTCCAGCTGAGAAGTAAATTTCTAACCATGTAGTTGAATTCCATATAATATATTTTCTTTTGATTTAATTTTAAGTCATGTGCATTACCATTAAATAACCTCCCCTTATGTTACTACTTGGTCTCGAATAGACAACTTAATAAATGAGAAATCCAGGTTCCTTAAATCAACCAACAAGTACAGCCATTGATGATCAATAAATTTCTCACAATTGCAAATTCTGGAGGATAAGAACTCTTCCAAAAATAAAAGTTTGAGACAATACTATTTTTTTTCAAAAGTCCGGCGACAGCGGCTTGGAGTTGTGAGCGTTTATTCTAAACCTCCAAACATATTTTATAGTTCGATTTTGTTATTTTAAATTTATTAAGAAAATAATTCATTGGAAATTGTTAAAAAAAACGTTATTAGTGGAAAGTGAACGAAATTAAGAAACAATTGAAGGTAAATTTGTGGTTGAATAGGTAGAAACGAAGGAAACAGAATAATATTAAAATGTTAAACGAATATAACAGTAGTCTAAAATTAGCTACGGCAAATTCAATAATTTCAGATTATCTGGAGTTAGCGTCATTCTGTATGGACGTTGACGAGTTAAGAAGCACACCCTATCAGTTTGAGGGAATTCAATTCCAAGCTAATATTGTGAAGGAAACCGATGTTTATAAAGTTATATATTAATTTATGTTACAGTGTGCTTTTGTTAACTTCATATTGAATTAAACATTGAGTAGTTAAAAAGAAGTTGAACGATTATTTCAGTTCATTTAATAAAATAGTTCCATCCAATTCCCACTCCAGATTACACCCGGGGAACAGGGGTATGCATGCTTGAACTCAACAACCGTCGATGCTCATTCTGAGACGCCGATCTGAGCAAAAGCTCAAATTAAATCGACTGCATATCGGCACCGTACCCAAGGACAGGACGCAGACACCTCTTCTGCTGGGGTACAGCAGCATCCCAACGCAGACATCCTGTGGAAAAACTCGCCTCAACATGGTGTATCATCACATCATCATTTCATTCAAGAAATCCCGTCGCAGAGTCATTGAAATCAATTTTAAAATATTGGCTACAAATTTGCCCATTGAAATACTTTATCTGCTTTACAGGAAAAGGATCTGCTCCTGGGTCAAAACAAAATCTTTTAGGAACATTGCATAAAGCTATATATTGCTTTTACATTTATGAGACCTTGAAAGTTCACTTTCTGACGTTCATTAACCCAGAAAAGGCGTATAATAAACGTCCGCATGTATGATCTCTCTCTCTCCCTCCCTCCCTCAGCATAACCAAAAACGAAAAAATGCCTTTAGCAGTTTTCAATATGTACTAGACACTTGCATGTCTAACAAAATGTATATTTTAACGTTTATAAATTAACCTATGAAGCACTTTTCAATCGAATGCATTGTAAACTGCTGGAAAACCACAAAAGATAGGCGATACCTATTACATGAAAAAAAGTAGAGTTTATTTAAATATATAATATGTCATATAAGTCGTTCGCAGCATTAGGATTTTCAAATTACATGAGCTCCAAGATAAACTATCTTCTATATAAGATTTAAAGATAATTCTTTTCTTCTCCTTGTACGGCTTCATTAGTTCATGTACTTGCAGAGAAGTGTTTTAGAAAGAAGATAAAAGAGAGGAGTTATTACAAAGCAAAAAACTTTCAGCAGTATCACAATGAAATATACTGTACCTCATTTAGATGAATTAAACATCACTTGGGGAGGAATACGTGCAGGAATGTAGTATCTATCTATGTATGTAATATATGTATTTATGTACACCAAAAGAGTAGTAAGTCCTGCGCCGTGGCGTAGTGGGCTAAGACGTCATGCTTTGGTTTCCTGCTACGGAAAGTGCCCGGGACCGATCCCACCCCTTGGAGCTGCGGATTTTAAGTCCGTGGTATAGGACCTGTGCCCACTCACCATCCTGATGAAAGTGAGGAGCTACGATAGGTAGCGGCCAGGTTGCGAAAGCCAACTTTCCAACTGGTGGTGCCAAGATACTGACCACATTTCCTCCCCGTATCGGATGGATGATCGCCAACATCTGTCTTACATATGTGGACGTGAGGTTGGCAGTCGGGTTAGCAGGCCTTGGCTCACTAGGGCTGTTACGTCACGGGTTAATTTAATAGAGTAGTAAAGGTAAGTTACATATGAGCAAGAAATGTAGCCCAGTGTGCCAGAATAAGGCTGTTTCTAAGAAAAGTTAAATTAAAACGGAGAAGAAAAATTGAATCGATCGTAACTGAAAAAATATCACATTTTTGTAACTTTTTCAGGAGAAATTAAAAACAACATGGGTGCAAGAAAATCAAACAAATATAACCTGTACATGTAATTTTACATAAAATGTCATTGTATATATAGCCAATGTAAAATGATATTAAAATATTTCAACGGAAACATCGTTTTTTCCGTCATACGTGACATTCTTGTTGAGCTCATCGGCCGCTAATTCACAATCTACATTGAAAATTACATTAAAATATCGTTACTTGGGTTACAGGAATAAATATGATCAACTACGATGATATATTCATATTTATTCTTTCAAACTACCAAATATCATATTATTTGCCTAAATGCTTCTTTAAACTGCATGAACTAAAACAGAAAAAGAGAACATTTCCTTCTGGTATACTTACGTAGAACTTTACGCAGATGAACTCTGCCTAAATGCTATTAACCATTTCAAAAGGTTCATATAAAACTGACAACCCTCATAATGACCTGTAACTTAAGTTTATGAGAACTTTATGGACCTATAACTTTTCAGAGAGCATTGTAGGATATTTCAGTGACTGAAGTTCTCCTTTAGTTATGAATTATTTTATTAAATTTGTGGAGAGATACAATACTGCCACATCGAGGTTCGCGTGGCTTGCCGAGAGATTATGTCGTCATTGCTCTCTGTTGTGGAGGACAAGAGTCTGTCGGGCAACTTAGCCATTCGTAAGAAACGGGAGTATGGGAATCGTTTCGTTGCTTATTGGCTGGCAGAGTGAAGTGACATGAATTCAAGGCCAATCACGAGATGACATCATGAGGTCGATGTGGAACTGTGCTGCTACTACGCAAAACATCTTTCTAGACCATGTTTTGAGAACGATCCTTTGCCATAGCGCTCGGCAGATATATAAAAGCCGATGCACGGCTGAGGATGATAAAATTAGATGCCGGGCTACAAAATTATACGCCAATTTACCAAAACATAGAAGTGCCCTGGTTAGGTATCTGGGTGATTATGATCCAACTAGACGTCGTCTTCGACTTTTCCTGGTCCCACGCATGGCTTGCGTGCATCCAAGGTAGCCACAGAGCAAATCCACCAGCAACAAAAGCTGAGCTCCCATAATCAAACCACGAGTTATTTGGCCTCAAAATTATTCAAAACAAATCAAATTTAATCCACTTCATCGACAAATGATGATGATGAGTATAAGGGCACTCAACTGCAGAGGTCATCAGCGCACTTTTTAAAACAAACTGGTCATGGCAAAAGCCAGATATAAATTCCTCTAAAAAACTATAAATATGTCAATAGACTTACAAAAAATACATACACGTAAAAAACTATAAAAACAATAGAAATATAATCTAAAAAGCCTTAAATTCTATTCGCTAAATCCTAAAATCTAATCTAGGAAAGAATCTAAAAACCTTCTCCACTTCATCGACAGAGTGCATCAGGCATAGCATCCTGTCTTCCTTAGAGGAAGACTATCTCTTACTATCTCAAGTCTAACCACCATCCTAATAAAATAAAAATCCATCCTTAACTATCCTAACAAAAGAAAATTCTTCCTGCGGAAAACCCAATCCTGGGTGGGCACGCAGCAAAAATCTTCAGGCTAAACACAGCCTGCTAGTACCTTGTGTATGTGTGTGTGTGTGTGTGTGTGTGTGTGTGTGTGTGTGTGTGTGTGTGTGTGTGTGTGTGTGTGTGTGTGTGTGTGTGTGTGTGTGTGAGGCAATCAGAGTCAATGTGTATAGAGCAGTACAGTAATTAGTAGTCAGAGCAGTGTGCTTCGAGCTGAGTGTAGTACGTTCCGCGATCCACGGTAAGGAGTCGGCAGGCCGTGGGATGGTGTAGGAAGCAGTTCACGGATCAGTAAGTGCGGCTCCGGGTAAGAGATCACCGAACGGTGGAACCGGCAGCGAAGCAGTAAATATCGTGTAATATCATGTTGCCTTTAGAATAGGTGTGTAGCTCCGTGTTGGAGGTGGACCTACTGTGTAGGTCAGAAAGATTATAGCAGCACAAACGTTGTGTTCCTACAGAGACTTAAAGGAACATTGTAGAGATGTTTCGAAGTCTTTTATTTGTGTAAAAGAAAGGCTGATTGAACGTCAGCACTGAGTTAACTATTTAGGGACAACTAAAGAAGTTTGAAGCGAATTTTTGCCTCTTTGTTGCAATAGTTTTCTCTTAGAATATGTGTTCAAATCAATTACTTCATTACAGTCAAAAATAGCTATAGAACAACAAAACCATGCTACAACAATGGCATGCTAAACAAATTTAGCAGCTTGACCACGTACAGCAGAAATATAACGCTAAAAGGTAGCAAGTCAAAAAATTAACTTTTTTCTTCTAAGTAAAGATGTGAACAGCAGTTTTTGTGCAAGGAGAAGCAAGACTTCCTTTTTCGCAAACCTTTCCTATGCTTTATTTAAATACTATTCAACTTCCAACTATTCAAATAATACTCTAGGGTCTAGACGGATGCCTATCTAATACATGGTGTGTAGTAGTGATGGCTAGATTCAGAGTGAATTGAAGCGCGTGAACAATCAACACTGTCCCCGCCTCTGTAGCTTAAGTGGTAACGTGTCTGCCTCACGTTCAAGAGGTCCCGAGTTCGAATCTCGGTCAGGTTGAGTTATTTGGATAAGGCTATTCAGGGGTTTTCCCTTATACTGAAATATGAATATTTGGTACCTCTAAGCTCTATGGACCCTGGATTCATTTGAGATTCATTTCACCCATTTCATTCCTCAAATAACGTGATAACGTTGGCGGACGTAAATTAAAAGAATCAACACAGTGTTGGATAAATTCACATTAGAGGCAACTTAAGTGTTAAACATTCCTTTACGTAAAAAATAACAGTGTTACAATGTTTCCACATTCATAGTTTTGTGAATATGATTATATATTCCAAGAAGCTAAAATTAAGTCTGTCGATATTCTATGAATTTATTCTCAGCGAAAAGAAGGATCCCTTCAAATATTAACACTAAGTACAACAAAGTATAAAAGAATGTACGAAAATAAATGTATGTCGGACGTGAATGAAATGATCTTCAAATGAGCCCATGCTCCATAGAGCTTTTTTTATTTTAATTTTACGTCCTCCAACGTTAAGTCATATCGGACGGTGAATAAATTGGGTGAAATGATGCTCAAATGTGTCCAGGGTCCATGGAGCTTAGAGCTATTCGACATGCGTCTTTAAGGATAAGGGAAAACCCCGGGAAAACAACCTTATCCAGGTAACTCACCCTGACCGAGATTCGAACCCGGGACCTCTTGAACGTGAGGCAGACACGCTACCATCTACGCTGCCGAGGCGGGCATAGAGCTTAGAGTTACCCGACATTCAACTGTCAGGATAATGCGGAAAACCTTATCCAGATAACACACACTAACCGAGATTCGAACTTGGGGCCTCTTCAATTTGAGACAGTCGCAAAAGAGGCGGCCCATAAGAATGTCATACAACAGAACCTTTACAAATGATTACGTGTTAAGGTCAGAGTAGAAGACGATAAATGACGTCACTGTAGAAAAGAATTTAATTTGAATTATCGAAATTAAACTTTCGCATATTTTGCAACAATGTACCAAAACTGACTTTACTTTCACTTTGAGTCGTTGTGTAAATTAATTTAAATTGAATAGTTGCTAGAAACGTTACAAGATATTTATAGAAATGAAAGGAGTACAAGTTTCAAAACTGCTTCAAAATAACACTTGAACACATAATTGTTTCAAAGTGTATTTTCAAACCTCTATATAGAGTTACTTAAACTACAAAAGCTTGTCGCCTTATGTTTTAAATCACAGTTTGCATAGAAATGCATGGGAAATCACAATACTTGCGGTAATAAGGAGTTTAGAAGATATGCTATTGCCACCTGTGAGCAGAAATCGTTACTACGTTTAACCTCCACATACTTGGCCAAGTGCACTACAGATGACGCTAGCTCCAAGAGTTGTGTGGATGAACAGAAACCAGTCATACCACCATAACTGTGACCCGGGATTTTCAAATAGCAAAACAGCCACAAGGAAGACAAAAACAAGTATAACGACACCCCGTCACGCAGAGAAGCTCATTAGAAAACAGCATATTCGTTTACGACAAAGGCGCATGTAGGATCCGTTAAACTTAGACTATAAATCTTCAAGTCCGAGGAATGCGACGTTGCGGTTTCTTTTATCGCTCATCGTGAACGTTTTAGAAGCGTGCAAGGTTTGCTCAAGGTTGCTTTTAGTACAGTTATCGTCTACAGGAAACAAACTGTGAGAAGAATGATCATTCGTGGGAAATACAAGCGGAAAACACAAAACATTTCTGGTATAAACCCGTTCTACTATTACCGCGTTTCAAGAATTTTCAAAAGCACACTCATTATGCAATCTTCAATATAACATTCCCTACCAATTATACTTTTGCATTTTCATATATATTTTAGAATGCACACACATATAAGCCTATTTTTCTATGTTCATAACGGTGCAAAACTAGATGCAAAAAGCCGACATAACAGTAAATACTTAAAAATCGGAGTGATAACTATGACTTATTTTATGAACAAATGAAAAACAACACAGTTACACAACATTTCAAAAACTTAAAATTTTGCAAAACTGCAAATGAATAACAGTGAATATTTCTAATGCCACAAAAATTGCACATAATTTTAATTTTATACTGTATAATTGTATTATTACAATTAAACTTGTTCGGCCGCGCCGTGCCTTAGTGATTAGACCACTTGGCTTTCACCAAGTGAGATTCGTGGTGGACAACACGGCGCTGCGGCGGGTTTTCTCCTGGATCTCCGGTTTCCCCGCCATCTCATTCCACCGGTGCTCCATCTTCATCTCATGTATCATCAGTTTCATCGCCTGCGGTGCCGTATGTAGTAAAAGCGGGCGTTAAACACTATACATTTCACATTGAAACTTGTTCAAACCGAAATCGTATGGTATCAAAAAAATTTCCAAATTGGTCAAGTTTCCGGATTACAATACGCTACGTAAAGTCATAAATCACCATTTATCACATATAGAGTGCATTGTTGTTAATAATAATAATAATAATAATAATAATAATAATAATAATAATAATAATAATAATAATAATAATAATAATAATAATAATAATAATAATAATAATAATAATAATAATAATAATAATAATAATAATAATAATAATAATAATAATAATAATAATAATAATAATAATAATAATAATAATAATAATAATAATAATAATAATAATAATAATAATAATAATAATAATAATAATAATAATAATAATAATAATAATAATAATAATAATAATAATAATAATAATAATAATAATAATAATAATAATAATAATAATAATAATAATAATAATAATAATAATAATAATAATAATAATAATAATAATAATAATAATAATAATAATAATAATAATAATAATAATAATAATAATAATAATAATAATAATAATAATAATAATAATAATAATAATAATAATAATAATAATAATAATAATAATAATAATAATAATAATAATAATAATAATAATAATAATAATAATAATAATAATAATAATAATAATAATAATAATAATAATAATAATAATAATAATAATAATAATAATAATAATAATAATAATAATAATAATAATAATAATAATAATAATAATAATAATAATAATAATAATAATAATAATAATAATAATAATAATAATAATAATAATAATAATAATAATAATAATAATAATAATAATAATAATAATAATAATAATAATAATAATAATGTAAATCTGTGTGTACTGCAAACGCCATATCTGGTTTATGCATATAATTCCTTTTAGTTATATTAATTTGTTCCTCTTGTTTCAGTATTTCCTCTGCATTGTGAATTTCCATGAAATCTATTGCCGATATGTATTTTACTTATTTATTTAACATCAAGTCATACCGGACGATTAATGAAGTAGATGAAATGAACCTAGAGTTCACAGAGCTTATAATTACCTGTCATTCATACTTCAGGAAAATAGCTTATCCAGATAACTCAAATGATCGAGATTCGAATTTGGGAACTCTTCACTGTGAGGCAGACACGCTACCACCTATGCTACAATGGCGGGAGTGGAAGTTTCTTTTTTTTTTTTTTTTTTTTTTTTTAATTTACTTCCTCCGACGTGTTGTCATATCGGATGATGAATGGAATGTGTGAAATGGTCCTCAAATGATCCCAGTGTCTAAGGAGCTTCGGGCTACCGACATTCGTCTTTCAGGATAAGGGAAAACCTCGGGGAAAAGAAAAACCTTATCCAGGTAACTCACCCTAACCGAGACTCGAACTCGGGACCTCTTGAACGTGAGGCAGAGAACGCTACCATCTACGCTACTGAGGCGGGCGCGGGGGTCGAAGTATAAGTTGCATGATTTGACTGGCTCTGGTATACTTCAAATGTTCCGCATTTTAATTAATTCAGGAATTGTTTCCGCTTTTTTTTTTTTTTTTTTTTTTTTTTTTTTTGTAGCTTCCCTTTTTATCTCAAAACTACGCTAAAATGAAACACTTTGGTGATTGTTTCCGAGCTTAATTTTCTGATCGCCAGACCGATCCAGTACAGTGCATTTATACATTCAACCTTTTTAACACTTAGAATAAAATAGCAGCAAATATCGCCTAAAATGGAGCTTGAATATGTGGGTTATCCCTTATCCGTGGGTTACCTGGTGCTGGTTGAACCGGAAGGTAACCAAGTCAATTTTACTTTCGAGAGCTTGATGCTGGGATGGCATAACGCGTTGCCCAGTAAAAGGAGCATTTAGCGATATTATCTTTTTCTCCCCTTTTTTTCATTTTGGTATTTATAAATCCCAGCCATTTTCCCCTAAAATCACTTAACATCCACTGCTTCGCCATGTGATTGGAAGCTTGTTTGTAGTTTTGCTGCCGTTCCAATAATCATTGACTTCTCCGTTTAGTTTCCGTACAGCATTATAGGTATTGCCAAACAGACATATGGAGTTTTCAAATAGCAAACTAAGGAGCAAGTCACTTGCTTCCAATCCACCTCACACACTGGCACTAATGACTTGTTTCCGGAGCTTAATGGAGGGTGAGAGGCTTGAGGTCCAAGACAATATTTGCAACCCTTACTGGTATAGGCTCCATCAGTGTTTTTCTCGGTCATTTTTTCCGCCGACACGATTTCTACCACCAATTACGAGAGATTTTGATAAAACGTCCCATTTCATGGACACTGAACACACCTTTATGATCATAATCCACAATCAATGCTGCAGTTCGGTCTTCCATTCCATTACTTTCCTCCACATCTTAGCTTCTTCACGCTCTTCATTCCACACGATGTGTCTTGCTTTGAAGCTGCCTCAACATCTAATTTTTCAACGACTTTCAGATCCTCATTCTGTATCATGGATCCAGACAAAGATAAGTGTTTTGCTTATCGAAAAGGCTTGCCACTAGAACTCGGATTTTTTAATGCAAAATGCATGCTCTCCTCCTGGAGCTGCCGCACTTGGGGGCATAGGCACAATGGACTCAGAAGTGACCTAAGTGCCGAATCCCCTCCGTAGTGAATCCTAATCTCGTTCATTTCTTCATTCCCCGTCTTCTTTGCCTTTCTTTTCATTCACCTTGTTCTTTAACGTTTCGTGAAGTGTGCGTTTTCCCGTATGTGAAACAACATTATTTCACGAACAAAAAGCATATCTTTTTAACTAGCCTCGACCACCTTCTATTCATTGAGCGATGTCACATTTAGTAGCACAAGTCAACTGAAAATGACGCGAAAATGACAAACAATGCGGTCCATGCAGTTCAAGTTCCTTGGCTCTGCGGGAAGGATACCATTTTACGAAATAATAGTCCCCCATAGAGTGAATAATAAGGATATTATGTAATGTGTTAGTCCACATACACAATATTACTTTCCACAATACAATTAACAGTTAATTTCAAAATTTTCATTCCGTTTCCGCACTAAACAAGTCCTGCGCCGTGGCGTAGCGGGCTAAGGCAGTATGCCTTGGTCCCTGGTGGCGGAAAGCGGCCCGGGTTCGATCCCACCCCTGTGTGGGGATTTTAAGTCTCGCGTATAGGACCGGTGTCCACTCAGCATCGTGAGGAAAGTGAGGAGCTTACGCTAGGTAAGCGGCCCTGGTCACGAAAACCAACATTCCGGCTGGGGGATGCCCAGATGCTGCCCACATCTCCTCCCCGTATCGGTTGGATGATCGTCCACCTCTGCCGTGCGTAAGTGGGCGTGAGGCCGGCAGTCGGGTTGGTAGGCCTTGGCCCTCTAAGGGCTGTCGCGCCATGGGTTAAAATGAACATATTAAAATGTTTTTCATTTGTCGGGACCTTTGTATTTATACGCTTTAGACAGATTTTCCAGTTATACACGTTCCACTTTGATCGTGTTTCACTGAATTATTTTAATATGGCCTTTATCTATATTTACAACAGATAAAAACATTCTGTGACGACTAGAGGGCACTTAACTGGCTATTGCACAAAACGCAATAAACATACTTTGTGGAAACGTAGAATCAGGCTGAAAAATTCAGAATTTGAACCATGGATCTTCCGGTCTCCGTCCGGCTGCGAGCTGGCATGTTGGCCATGGTAGCTCAATGGCTAAGAGCAGCCGGACGGAGACGGGAAGACCCGTGGTTCAAATCCCGGCTATGGCATTGTATTTTTCAGTCTGGCTCTTTCCATACTTTGGCCTACACACGGCTAGTGTGAAAGAACAATTAATTTCTAAATATATGTACATTCTGTTTATTATGCAAATGTCTCAAACATATCTGTTACGAATAGGTATTACAAAAGAGTTAGGAAGTTTTCCAGAGATGATGATGATGATGATGATGATGATGATGATGATGATGATGATGATGATGATGATGATGATGATGATGATGATGATGATGATGATGATGATGATGATGATGATGATGATGATGATGATGATGATGATGATGATGATGATGATGATGATGATGATGATGATGATGATGATGATGATGATGATGATGATGATGATGATGATGATGATGATGATGATGATGATGATGATGATGATGATGATGATGATGATGATGATGATGACGACGACGACACCTGGAGCGTTAAGTGATTAGTTCTGAAATTTTACTTTTATAATGACTACGAGAAAAAGAAATGAGCAGCTGAAATAGACAACTTAAAATTTAAAGTAATAATAAGGAATTTGAAATGGTTATTGGAACAAAAAACATATTTACGCTTTTAACGACATTTACATGTAATCTGTTGTAAACTTTTGTCTATGGTTTAGGGTTTATCAAGTATACAAAATGCGAATTCTTTCGAATAAAGAATACTTCACAGGTTATTCGCAGGAAATCAAAGATATACATTTTATGTGTCATATAAATGTCATAAGCATTCGGTGTTTTAATCAAACCGTTAGAACCATTTTTGAGGTAATAATTAGGAAAATTGCAAAGAGTAGAATGGAATGGGGCTAGGTTTGAACCCTTCATGAACATTCTTAGAAGATATTGAACTTAAACACCAAGTTACTATTTAACTCGCCTTTCGGTTTTGAGTTATGCTGTTCAGGAACATATGCACGCTTCACACAATCAATTTCAACATTTAGTGATTGTTTTTCAGAGAGAAACTAAATTTTTCAGTCTTTTGTTAAATTAACCATTTTTTATTTCATTTTATTTAAGGTTGCTTTACACCAACTAAGGTTATCAGCAACCACACTAGAATTAATACATTATTGAGACAACAATGAACTATAAAACAAACAGTACAAACAGGTTAAAGCAATAAACAAAATAACTAAATTCGCACATTACAGTGAACAATAGTGATGTACGTAAAAATACAGATACATTATAACAGGGTTGAACTTAATGATAGTAAAATACAAAAAAGTGTGTATTTAAAAGAAACTGTAATAACATCTAACACAAGATATAGTTGAATGAATTTTATACAATAGATGACAGTTATGATGAATCCATTAATTTTATAGTTTTTCTACATTCTTCAACTAAATTAAAAATGGCAAATAAATCACTATTGAGGTTCAAGTCACTTTTGGCTTTCAGCAAGGATGGGCACTCAAGGATGAAGTGGTTGAGTTTCACATTTTGGGCATGGATCTTCAGCTGAATTCTTCATTAAATAACTGTGACTTAGGATGAAGTGACCAATACGTAATCTGTTAAAGAATAGAACCAGACTGAAAATTTAATGTCATACACGGGATTTGAACCATGGATCTTCTGGTATCCGTCCAGCCGCTCTAAACCATTGAGCTACTATGGCCAACGTGCCAACATTGCATTAAATTCTCCAACTGACTCGTGTTTTTCAGTCTGAATTCAGTAGGAATTTTTCAGTCTGGCTCTACTCTTTCATAGTGCGTCCTATACACGGCTAGTGTGTAACCTGTAATCTGTTGAGTAGAATTTGTGATCTCCGGAAGTGAATGTTCGATATAGCTGGTTCTGAGACAGATTTTCTAACAAGTTGCAGCTTTGAGGGAGTGGATTGCCAATATTTGTCCCAATACTGCAGAATTAGGTTAAATTAACTTTATTGTAGGTGTAATATTACAGTATATAAAGCAAAATTGTGCAAAATTATTGATAGCTAATGCGCAGTAAAACAGAGCAAGATAATGCAAAAGAACTATAACTTATTACAATTATTTTGCCTGAAAGCAGGCTGGAATCAACGAAAAACAGTTCTGTTGCGGTGAGGGTCAGAGGAACAAGTTTGACAACTAATGCCGTAAGTACTTAGGAACTTTGAACTGCCTAACTGGTTTTCAAAACACACATTGCATTTTGTTTCTTAAACTTACGTAACATATTATCTTTCAGGCATGAAGTGTTTTGCTGTATTCAAAGAGAAATAAACAGGTGGTACATAGCTACGTCATTTAAATACCATTACAAATGGTCCCAAGGCCACATAACACAACTACAAAACAGTAAAAGAATGCCGATTATCGATGCCAGTTGCAGAACAATAAGCCATGTACTAAATTCTCCCTTCAGTGACCTGTTATGCCAAGTAGATTTTCTCAAATTTGTAAATGTATTGTTTCTTACTTAAAATTAATGTGTGGAGTATATGCGGTCTACACGAGTCGTTTATGATCGTGGCCATAACTCAGAAATCTATGCTAGATCGCCATATGCCTCTGTAAACACTTTATCTTTTGCATTTTGTGACTCCATAGATTCTTTAATTGATTTGAATTTTGCTCCGGTAGTGCATATTAAAGAAGGAAATTACTATTATTGTATGAAATTACAACGGAGAAAACAAAATGTTAAGTTTACTAGCATTTTCTTCCCCTTTTTATAATATATGTAGTATGTAGGTATTTATATAGTCATTAAAAATTTTAAAAGTTTTGCATGGAGTAAATATGTAGTTAAACTACTTACTACATATTATTAATAATCACATAGCTTATCTTGAATTTCTATTAAATTGTAAATATTTCATCCGTTTCAGATGAAAATATTTACTTATATTATTAGGGACAAATAGCTCGAGCTTTGTTTATGTGTGGCGGTAGTAGGAACTAAGCAAGTTGTGATGGCTGGCTCTGCGTAGCAAGTTGTTAATCTAGTCGTTCAATTGTGGTGTGGCGCATGAGTACCGCAGTTCAGTGTACTGTCGTATCACAAAGTAGGTGTCTCTAATAATAATTTTATAGCATGGAAACGTAAAAATAAGGTCACTTCGTAGGGTTGTAAATTCCCAAAGCAGGGCAAAATGAAATGGAATGCACGGAGGAAAAGCAAAACTGTCTACGTTTTCGTTTGCAAAGGACAGTGGCTAGAACGTCTATGGCAGTAGAAAAATGTGAAGCCACTATTAAAAGAATCGTTTAAGAATTTGAAAAAGTTAGTGTTACTGCTCCGAGAAAACAACGCAAGTTTTAAGAAGTTTTAAGTGGACGATTTCGATAAGTGCGTCGTTCGCAGAACTTTGAGTATTATGAAGTGCGTAAAGAAATTCCAAAGTTACTTTCACCAAGGCGGCCCGAGTTCGATCCCAGGCGACCGCAAAGTGAGATTTGTGGTGGACAACACGGCGCTGGGGCGGGTTTTCTCCGGGATCTCCAGTTTCCCCCGCCATCTCATTCCACCGGTGCTCCATCTTCATCTCACGTATCATCAGTGTCATCGCCTGCGGTGCCGTATATAGTAAAAGCGGCTCTTAAACACTACACATTTCATTTAAAGTGAAGAAGTTATTCTATGCCGTAAAGGACAAAATTAATTTCGGTGGAAGAAAGAAAACATTCCGGCGAATATTAAAGGAAATTTGGTTTTAGTTTCAAAAATTATAAGAATATGCGGCACATTTTAGTGGAACACCAGGATGAAGCTTGCCACCATATATATCACTGCAATTTAAACCCATTAAGCTGAACATATGAAAAAATGTCAGAGAAGCAAACAATCAACAGGTATGTCACGAAATGTGCGGCCAGAGGATTTTTTTGGTGTCCGAGTGTGACTGGTTTGAATTTAAGTAGAATCCGCGAATGTAGAAAAACTGGTCAGGTATCTTGCACCGAGCATCAGGTAACACGTGTATGAAATCACACATCATTACTGTTGACCACAGAATTATCTGCTTGCTTCACTAAGAGTGGTCGAATAGTTGTGATGAAATTGATCACTATTAAATAGGACTATATACACCCCACGATGGATACGCAAGCCGAATGTACAGATACTTTAAGTGATGAAACAAAGGTCCAAGGAATGTTGCGGAAAATTAACGAATAAGTGCATTGATATTTTGAGAATATCGAAGAATATTGTGAAGCATGCGGTGAAGTTATTCAGGAATGAAGAAGCACACCAGGCAAAGAAGAGAATACGTTAGAACAATTCAGTTTCTCAGCTATAAAAGAAGTGGTGGAAATGCACGATAACGTTACAAATTTGTTACGGAAATTACAAACTCGTTGTACGTAAATGAAAAAGATCGTATGTCATCAGAGGGATAATTCCTTGGAAGCCAGGAGAAACCTAGAAGACACCAAGAAATCATCCTTGACTACGAAATGCTGAAGTTGAAACAACGAAATCAACGTCCCTTTGTGAATGAGACAAAATACAAAGTATAGATACAGATCTTTATAGATAGGATTTTCAGGAGCTCAGTAGTTCATAAAGGGGGACTTAAGCACAATAGAATATCTAATTTGCATATAAATTGATAAGGGGTGGGGGTGGGAGACATGTCGTAACATGTCTGGAATGTTACCACCCCCTAAGCTGTCATGTGTAAAAGTGCAGGTGTGTTTCTTTGTAACATTTTTCTTATAATTAATGGGTCATAAATAATTCGATGATTTTCCTGACATGGACATAGGTTACATGCAGGTTATTTAAAGTTATTTATTATTAAATCCTGTGCGACGGTCTTCTGAAAAAAACTAACAAATGCTAGCGAACCCTTGTGGACATATTTCTAGTGTCTGTGGAAGGGGGAGATGAGATCGGCCACCTGTTACTAGACAAAGATTATGTGGGAGAAAACACTGAAAGGGATGTCATAAATTATTGTAAATGTATGTTTCAGATAGAGACTTCGAGACATCTAGTGTCTGTGGAAGGGGAGATGAGATCGGCCACCTGTTACTCGTCAAAGTTTATGTGTTATGGAAGGGGGCATACATGTCTCGTGAGATTGTCCCGAACCCGTTGGGACATTGTTAATAATGTTGGGGTTGTAACACAAATTAGCGTCACATAAAGTTTTACCCAACCTCCACACAACCGCAGTAAGAGGTGAGGGTTCTCTATCCTTCGCTACATCTGTCGTCTGTGGAAGGGGGAGATGAGATCGACCACCTGTTACTAGGCAAAGATTATGTGGGAGAAAAACACTGAAATGAATTCCCAGAGATTTTTAAGAGAAGCCATCAATTATTGTTTCCAGCATCCAGAGAGAAGCAAGGACTCTGGAAAATCCATCCCCAACTTGTAACATTATCCATGACAAAGATTATGCGTTCATACTTTAAACTTATTTTCACTTTGTTTTTAATCGCGTTACGAATGTTTTCTTCTCTCGTTTACTATGATTACAATGTGCGCATTCTTAGAACTGCTTATGACAAAAAACGTTTTTTATTTTCTTCATGAGGCTTAAAGATGCAGAGTTTGAATTTAGGTGAAACATTTCATTTACGTATACATTATTCTTAATACCTGCTAATATTCTAAAGCATTTGCGCTAGCTTCTTTTTTTTTCTGATCTATCTGCGAACTGATTTTCGTGAGATAATTAGATAGAGGATTACTTAATATTTCAGACTCAAAAGTATACTCTGGAAGCGATTGTTTCACGCACACACGCGTACAAGCAAGCACCATAGAGAGGGAAAGAAAGAGAGAGGGAGGGAGTGAGAGAGGAAACAAAAAACTTTCGGAGAAAAGACCAAATTCTGTGCAAAAGTTACACACAACCGTTTAACCTCGCATTTGACCAGTGATGACCAACTGGGCATTTAATTAACTACATTGACGGTCTCCAAATAATCTCCCATTCAAGGAAATATTTAATGTATTTCTTCATTTACAGTTGCTTGTAGCAGAATATTCTTCAGTTTTTGTAAAAGGGTTTTAGCGCTAAGAATGAAAAGATAACCGTAATTGGTGAACCGTAATAACGAATGTGCACCACTTAGAGAAAATTTAAATTGATCACACTTGGAAATCAATACCATTCTTTTACTTTCAATGTTTATGACCAATGCAGGGCGCCAGCAATTAATGCTAATTTTTAAAAAATCATTTGAAGTAAATAATTCTCCGGTTAAGAACGAAATAGTACTCCATCTATAGAATAACATGAAAATTGATGGGAAAATAAAAAGTAACTTCGATGGTTAATAGCCATTGGATCCAGGTTCGAATCTCATGGATGTAACTCAAATAAAAATATAAATAGGGTACGCATGAAACAAAAAGATTTAAAATGAATATATCAGACATACACACGCACGCACATACACACACACACACTCATGTACAAGCGAGCACCAAGGAGAGGGAAAGAAAGAGAGAGGGAGGGAGTGATGGAGGAAACAAAAAAATTTTCGGAGAAGAGACCTTCAAATTCTGTGCAAAAGTGACACACAACCGTTTAACCTCGTATGTGGGCAGTGATGACCAACTGGGCGGAGTTTGTGAGAACGTCTCATTACCATGGCCTTACTGTGATTGGTTTAAACGAGTTTTTTCCTTACAAAGTATTAACCAATAACATTGGTGGTAGAGTCGCACAGGAAAAGTTGCACTTCGCATGCGCGTCATTTTCTATAAAATAATGCTACGCACATGAAATTTCATATTTCAACACAGTGAGTAGATGTGTGTGTGTATTTACAACAGCCATCACCGAGTGTGTTTTTATCTACAACGAATTGAGTTCTACACTGAGCAATGGAAGGTATGTTTATAGCACTTTTTATATTGTTTTTGGGTTTACTTAACGTTCTTTGATATCTAGTTTCCCTTCAAAGAATTCATTTATTAAAAGTGTTTATAAAGTATTTTTGTTTGTTTTTGGTTTACTTCACGTGCTTTGATATCTAGTTTCTCTTCAAAGAATTCATTTATTAAAAATATTTATAAAGAATGTATATATACATATATATTTACCTAGTTTATATAATGTCCATGAGAATGTTCTTTCAGAGGTGTAAGAAAACATCATATCACACGATATACGTTTCATTGATATTTTTTAAATATTATCACTAGAGTTTTTTAAATGAACAGAAAGTTTGAGCTTGCTTATTATTAATATCTTGATTATTTCTATATAGATAATAAAACGTCAGAGCAACTCCTAATATCAGTACTTTTTATTTAAAAACACATACTGAAGCGAACTACAACCGTATGTTTACTCATTCTTTCAAGTTCAGTTTACATGCATTCTGAAATATTCGCTCTAAGTTCAATCCGTCTTTCTTCTGTTATCATAATTTGATAATCTTGCTTTAACTGACTTGTGAATGTACTTAGAAAAAAGAATTAGTAAAAATAATTCTTGTATACTCAATTAAGTTATAGAATACTACAAATTTCAAGCTGAAAAAAGTATATATAATTTACAGGAAAGAAGAACACCAAATCTTTTAAACAAGAAAGAATATTAAAACGATGGATGGCGTCACGCCTGAGTTTGACTGGACGTCGGCTGATAAAATCGTCCGAGCCAACTGCACCAGGAAATTCAGAATCCAATGTGCGCAAGCCCCTTCAGGACGCTGAGGAGAGTGTTTGTGATACTGGGTGCATATGTGACAATTGTGCACACGAAGCTATGATGAAAGAGATATTTTCTGAAGTGGACAGTGAGTACATTTATTATTTTTTCCTTGACGTTATGTGTATACAACATACATTGATTTCTTTTTTATATAACTTTAAATTAACTTTGGTCAAATTATACATATTAAATAAACAGATATGTAATAAACAAATATTATTTTATAGATCACAACTTTCATTTATTTTCTATGTGAAGCATATTGTTAATATATATCTTTTCTTTTACAGAATCTGAAACACATCATGTGCCAGCCTACTTAGGTGATGGTTTAGAGGGATTGTGTATTTGCACAAACTGTACATACAGAACCCTAGTTATGCAGCTGCTAAACGGAACGAATGGTAATTAACACTTTATTCTTTTCAATAGATTCCACTTCTTAACTGTTTCAGTATCTACATCGAAATCAAAACCATTTAAAAAAATAAATTTCAGAACACCATTTCAATTATTATTTGAAAGAAATTTCCATTATAGCTTTACCGAACTTTAAGTTAATTTCATGACATTTTATATATTTCTGATATTTATATTACTTGTTTCTGTGTGTTTACAGAGTCTTTGTCGTTCGTTGAAGAATCCTCCATTGGCACTACAGATCAAATGTGTTGCTGTGAGAATTGCAACTTCCAGACAATTCTCATTGATTTGCTTCAATCATTTCAGGGTAAGTTCCCCTTTTCTTGTAATATCAGAAGCAATCATTCCCCTTTTCTCTATACTGAATCGTGCTCAGAAAACATTTGATTACAATACGATTTTATTATTCTAATTATTATGATTATTATTATTGTTATTTTCAAAAATGTATATATGTATACGATTCGATAGTGTTCTAATTATTCGATAACATTTATTCCTAATGTATACATAAGTATATCCTTTTAGTTTGCTGATAACATTTAATTCACAGATAAAATCAAATATATATTATCTTAAACCTAATTTTGTTCTATTTCTCTTGTTACAGTCTCAGAACCTCAGTCGCAGAGCCTAGGGTGCATTGCTGAGAACCGAGAAGAATCGACAGATGAATGCTGTCAGCTTTCGGATTCGATCATCTGTCAGGAACCCTCATCTTCAAGCATACAGGCGGAGTCAGGTCCATCGGGTATTGGACAGCAAACCGGAAAGAACAACAACAAAAAACTAAAGGTAAGCCATACACAGTTAGAAAGTAAGGTTGTTGAATCTGCATTTAAAGGCAGAGTATTTAATACCAGAATTGACAACCTTCTAGAAATAGTTGACCCACGTGAATTTCTAGAAAAATGTCGTCATCTTGCATTGAAAGATATGGTTTCCTTGTTAAGCAGAAACCCGTCAGGCTTTAAAATTAACAGTTCATGTGAACTAACGTTTCTAATTCAAAAGCTTGACGAAGTGCACACGGAATCCATCTTTTTTAATAGCAAGACTAAGTTGGCGCTTCAATCTACTAATTTAGATACCTTATACACTTCTATGGTTGATGAAATCATTGAAAATATTTCAAATTTTGAAGGTAGAAGTAGTTCAAAATCTCTGTTAGCAGTCCGGGCTCTTGTTTTTGGAGCTAGCTTTTATGATCCATTAAATGCGTCACGTTACATTCCGTTACCTGCTTCAATACAAAGAAAACATGCCGTCGTAAATATTAAAAATAAAGATGAATACTGTTTTGCATGGTGTTTGCTTGCTGCAAAGTATCCCGTAAATAGAAATCCGAACAGAGTGAACAAATACCCTATAGAACAGTTATTTACAGCTTTTAATTACGACGGTATTGAATTCCCTGTTAGTCTCCATGATGTTCAGAAGTTTGAAAACCAAAACGAAGACACTTCGGTATCGGTATTTGGCCTTGACAGTAAAAATTCTGTTATCCCCATATATCAAGCCAGAAAGCATAAAACCTTGAATGTTAACCTTCTTAGAATAGAAGAAAATAACAATGCGCACTACTGTCTAATAACTGATATTTCAAGATTAACAAGAAGACAAATAACTAAGCACCGTACCAAACACTGGATATGTGAGCCATGCATGAAGCATTTTAGCAACATGGATACATTTAGAAAACATCAGTTAAAGTGTCTGCAGTGTCAAGTCCTTAAAATGCCGAAACAGGGTGAAGTTATTCAGTTTTCATCCTTTTCAAAGGGTGTTCCTGTATCATTTGTTATTTATGCTGATATTGAGAGTGTGCTAGCCAAAGTTCAGTCCACTGAACCGTTTGCTAATCAGAGCTGGACTCGGGCTATCCAACATCATGAAGCAGTATCAATATCGCTTAAGCTGGTATGTCGTCATGATGAATCATTATCGAGATTCAAGCTTTTTAGAGGTCCTGAAGCAATCAAGGAGTTCTTCATTGAGCTTAGGTCCATTGCAGATATGGTTATTACAGAGTATAAGCGCAATGAGGAAATGATCATGACTACCCAGGATAAAGCTGATTTCGATAATGCTCGCCATTGTCACATATGTAAGATGGAGTTTGAAATGGGAGAGGTCCGGGTTCGTGATCACTGTCATATGACAGGAGTATTCCTTGGAGCTGCTCATAATGTATGCAATTTAAATAGACAGGCACCTAATTTTATACCTATATTTTTTCATTGTCTCAGCAATTATGACAGTCATTTCCTGATGCAACACTTGACGTATGATGATCAACCGATTTCATGTATTTCAAATTCCTCTGAGCGATATATTTCGTTTAGCAAAAAATACAGGAACATATACTTCAGGTTTCTAGATAGCTATAAGTTCTTGAATGATAAGCTATCTAACCTTGCAAGTATGTTAAGTGAGGATGAATTCAAGATAACTAACTCAGAGTACTCTAATCCAGAGCAAAGGGCACTGGTAAGAGAAAAGGGGATATTTCCTTATAGTTATTGTGACAGTATTTCAAAATTTAATGAAACACAGTTACCTCCAATAAACGAATTCGATAACATAACCCAAAAAGAATATGATCACGCTATCAAGGTCTGGAGTGTTTTTCAAATTAAGAATTTAGGAGACTACAGTGACCTGTATTTGAAGACGGATACGTTACTCCTGGCCGATATAATAGAGAAGTTCAGGGATCTCTCGCTTGAAGTGTATAATTTGGACCCATGCTGGTACTACACATTACCTGGTCTTGCATTTGATGCAATGCTTAAGGTGACTAAGGTTAAGTTAGATCTTATACATGATCAGGAAATGTTGGAATTCTTCGAATCCGGAATCAGGGGTGGAATGTGCTCTGTTTCTAAACGCTACGGTAAAGCCAATAACAAATACATGAAAAATTATGATATTTCACAACCAGACAACTATTTATTTTACATAGATTTAAATAACTTATATGGTAAAGGAATGGGAAATTTCCTACCGTTTAGGAACTTAAGATGGGTGCCACAAGAAGAGATCGAAGCAATAGATTTCACAACAATTTCCCCTGATTCCGAGGTTGGATATGTGCTTGAAGTGGACCTTGACTACCCTGAGCATCTCCACGATGAGCACAATAATCTTCCTCTCTGTCCAAAAAGTGAGATACCACCACAGGGCCAATACAAGAAACTGCTGTCAACATTACACGACAAAGAGAAGTACACCTTGCACTATAGAAACTTGCAGCAGTGCATTGATCTAGGTCTCATCCTGAAAAAAATACATAGAGTTGTGGCATATGAACAGTCTGATTGGCTGAAGCCCTACATTAATTTAAATACAGAGAGACGAGCAAGGGAAACTTCCAAATTCGGACAGAATTTATGGAAACTAATGAACAACTCTGTATATGGTAAATTTATAGAAAATGTTAGGAAATATAAAGAATTTAAAATAGTCACGAACTGGGGTCGGTGTAAGAAATTGACTGCGCGAGCATCATATGTTCGAAGTGTTATCTTCACAGAAAATCTTGTAGGAATAGAACTTACCAGAGAGGAAGTATTCATGAACAAACCCATATATATTGGTCAAGCCATCCTTGATATTTCAAAACATATCATGTACAGCTTCTATTATGATATTATGAAACCCAGACTCAGAGACTTAACTTTAAATTACATGGACACTGACTCATTCATATTTGAAACTTCGACTGACTTTTATATGTTCATAAAAGAAAATCAACAATATTTTGACACATCAAATTACGATAACAACAATAGATTTGGTATTATCCCTCAAAATAGAAAAGTTATCGGACTGTTTAAGGATGAGCTTGCTGGAAGACCTATGTTAGAATATGTGGGATTGAGGTCCAAGTTATATGCATTCAGGTATGAGAACCAAACTGTCATGAAAGCAAAGGGCATTAACAGAACCGGAATGCAGAACATAAATTTTGAACACTATTTCGAATGCTTAAATAACATTAGAAAACAAATATTTGTAAAACAAACAACGTTTCGGAGCTTTAAACATAAAGTCTCAACCATAGAGATGAATAAGGTCGCACTCTGTGGAAGTGACGACAAGAGAAAATTAGTAGAAGGTTCCGACCAGACATTAGCGTGGGGTCACTATTCGCTGAGTATGGCTGACACTTAGGTTTTTTTCTTTTCCATTCTTTTAAATCCTGTATATATTAAAAGTTGCTTCAGGTAGCCGATGTACATGTAAAGAAAAATGTTCTAGTTAACTCTTGTATATATTTAAGTTTTTTTCAGGAAACTGATGTAAAGAAAAAAAATGTTCTAGTTAACTCTTGTATATATTTAAGTTTTTTTCAGGAAACTGATGTACCGGTATATGTAAAGGAAAAGAGATGGTATATTGAAGAAATAAAAACACATGTTTTGAAATTTATTGCTCTTCTTTTATTTCAGTAATAGTTTTTACAATAAATCCTTCCTGTCAATCCACTGGCTATTAGGGAATCCATACCACTTCACTAAGATTCTGTTTCCTTGGCGTCTCAGAATCTTTTCAACCAAATAAGTGTTAGGAAATAATGTAGAGTGAAGTTCATGGCCGTAGAAGGCTCCCTTTATTTCCTCACCGTCCTTATCCTTTAGAATGTAGGTGGTAGGATTGGTTCGCTTCACCTTAGCAACTTTGAAGATTTCAACGCTCCAGTTAGGTTCAAAACCCTTTTCAAAATGTCCTTTATTTTTAGATATCCTCACATAATCACCAACACTAAACTTCCTGGCACTCCTCTTCTCACTCGCTGGCTGATCATAGTTGTAAACAGACAAAAGTAGATCATTATTCTGCACTTCACGTGGCTTCATCCGGATAGTGGTGTGGTAAGTATCATTGTATTTTGCAATGATTCTAGGTAAGAGATCTAACCACTTGTAGGATCCTTGAGCTAGAAACTCTCGATACATCATATTCTTTAAAGTTCTTATTAACCGTTCCACAGCTGCAGCCTTCACATCCGTATAGGTGCTGTAGTGATTGATATTATACTTGTTCATTAAATTCTTAAAGTGTTTGTTATAAAATTCTTTCCCGTTATCACTCTGTATATTCCTGGGAGGTGTTTTCATGTCTTGTAGTATATCCTCCATAGCCTTTGAAACTCGGAGTCCCGTCTTGCTCTTTAACGGCTTGGCATACGCCATTTTAGAGTAGAAGTTGACAGCAATAAGGATATATTTGAAATTCTTGTTGATTCTTGCATGTGGTATCATCTCCACCAAGTCGATCTGCACCAAATCATGTAGTCCTTTGCTGATAATCTTGCGGCGTAGAAAGTTTCTCCGTGCAGGAGCATGAAGCTCGCTAGCTATATTTTGCTTTATTTGGTTCATGCTATAATCTTAGCTGATTTCAGTTCTTGAATAATCTCCTCAATTTCTTGGGTATGATTGTTATTCCCCGCGTCCCTAGATGCAACGAGAAGTCTTAGACGATTTACCAACTCGTTGGGGTCGTTCCAATAGATGTAGTCTTGTTCTACACCTGGACGAAGCTCCTTCCACTCCAATCCTAAGCCCTTGTGTTTCTTCACTAATGGTCGTATAACACTTTTATACTTGTAGGAATTGCCCGCCCTCAGCTGTCCTTGCTTGCTATAGTTTCGTCGATGCACCTGAGTTGTTTTCAGTATTTTGCTATAAGTATCCAAATCCTCTTCTGTATAGACATGCATCTCAGGGATCCTCTTAAAGATGAGTTCACTTAATCCAGGGGTAACCTCATATGCTTCTTCGCCTACTCGAATTCGATTATTAATAAAGTCAATGACCTTGTTTCCAAGCATGTAGCTGCCATCTTCGTATCTTATACCGTATGATGCATCTAATTCATTTTTATCCTTCCTTCGAACTTTCTGTAGGTAGTTTGAGATCTTCTCTTCATTATCCCTTTTAGGTTGAATATTCTTTTTCATGGTTTCTTCCTTGGTTATATCAGTATTGTTTTTTTGGAGTTGTAATATATCATGCAGTGGTTCTGTTACTGGTTGAAGAGCCTCGCTCATTACTCTCTGGGTATCGAACTGGTGGCCTTTTAATACCCTCAACTTTTCGCGTATAGCCTTGGAATGCTTGACTATAGATTCCTTTAATGTTATGCTTTCACTGTTCATTGTGCAAATGGTCTCGTACTAAGATATTATATTCATTTATAGTGTAGGTGCAGGGGAGAGTTTATATTCAAGCACTAACTCTATGTGTAAAGTACATCGATCCAATACACGATTTGTAGGTGGAGTGAATGATATGCGATCACCCTTTTTAATGATTACAGGAAAGGCTTCAATTGTGTTCTTATTTATTGAGATTGTAATATCGGTTTTGTGATGAGGGAGTATACGCTCACCGCTCCTCAATTCTTGCTCGGGTGCTGTAATAGCGCACGATAAGAGATTTCCGTCTATTGTAAATGAATAGTGTCCGGCGGTAGTAGAAAGTATGTACGTACCGTTACCAGACCTGATTGGAAACGCTTGAAGTTGAATAATAAGATGCCCTCTCATTAATGATATCCCTGTTCTCAATGTATCCACTGCTTTAGCGATCTGTTCGGTAATTGCTTTTGCACGCTCAAAATTGGTATTACTCTCATTGATCTGGCTATTCATTTCACTTGATAGCGTATTACATCTATTTTCTAGTGCTTGACGGACTTCTTGAACTTGTGTAATAGAATTTCTCAGCGAATCCCTATTTTCTTTTGTGGAGTGCGTAAGTGTATCTACCATATTGCCAGTTTTGTTCAAATGTTCTCTAATTGTTTTCAGCTTCTTGTCCACCTGTGTCTCAATTTCCCTAGTAACAAATTTGTTTAACTGATTCCGTGTTTCGCTTGTTTTTTGAATAATCATGCCTCGGAGAAATCTTTTATTTACAGCATCCAGATCTCCGACAGGATCTGCTATATCAATGATTCGCTTCTTACCGAATATAATGTTGCCATTATTATCTTGCGGCTGCATGCGAGAGTTCATATACTCGGTGATGAACTTTCTATTTGCTACATCACTATCGTGAACAGGATCTAATAATACTTTTAATCTAGCATTATCAATAACAATGTTATTTTCTTGGTCTCTCTTGAAAATATACTTTGAAACCAAATCATGGATCATAGCTTTAAAGTTAGTCTCAAGTCTTCCGGTATTCTGTTGTGAGGAAACAATCATCCTTTTTTCGAGTGCATCCACATATCTTTTTGTGCTCGCATCATTATCTGTTTCAGGATCCTGAACAATGCATAGTCTCTTGTTCTTGAACTGATAGTTACCTTCTCCATCTCTGTTTATGATAAAGTGGTGAAGCGATCTTTTGGTTGGGAGAGCTCCTCGTGCTCCGAACCTGTCAATGCTCATTTTGAGCTTCAAATGACATTTTCCTTATTTCCTACTTTAATATATACATCAAATCCATTCCTATATCGACCGTCATTAATAGAGAATTCAGGAACTATCGTTACAAAAGGTCTTCCTTCTGTTCCACTCTCCCAGACACTTTTGCACAAGTCTTTAAACTCTGTATATGTCATGTCGGTGTTTACATAATCGTCATATATATGCTTCAAGTTCAAATTATCTTGCCTAAAGAGAATGATCATGTTCGTGTTATCACGAATTAAATGTTTCGGGACTTTAGCGTAGGATTGTGCTAAATATATTGAGTCTACGTTACGATGCCTACCCATGCTGTAAAATGAGGCAATCTTTCCCTGCTTTTCAGTGATGACATCATCAAATATAAAGATTGAGTTTTCTTTAACATCGGTGGGATGTAATACGTTTTCTCCATCATCATACGTATATACTTCGATACCATCAATGCTTTCAAGCAGTTTTATGAGATATTGATACTTTGGTTGATAAAGGGACTTTGAGTATATGTGTACATTTTCAAAACGCAGACCATTCTCGTGGAGCAGCCAATTCAGTAGTACATTGGTTTTTCCTGCACTGGAGCTCCCTAGAATAAGAGCTCTGACGTTAGAAGGAAATAGCTTACCGTGGCGTTCGTGCTTGAAATCACTTTCAAAGTCTAGCACCTGAATAGGTAGAGAGCAATCTTGCTTCACAAGCTCCATCTTAGTGACTGACTTTTAGGATCATCTCTAATGAGTATATAAACGGAAAAATGTGGGATATTATGAGCGCTCAAATTCCTCAAAGGGAGGGGCTATATCTGAAAAAATGTATAAAAGACGCTAGTAAATCATAAAATAGATTAGTTTATAATGGGAGGTAGGAGCAATAAGACCACAAGAGGATCAGGTTTACTTAACTCCGTCATTAACCGCCTACCGTTTGAAGTACATTTACCCGGCTACAGATATTGCGGACCCGGGACAAAACTGGAAAAACGCCTCAAGAGAGGAGATTCCGCAATAAATCTTTTGGATGAGGCTTGTAAAAATCATGACATAGCATACGCAGAGCACAAGGACACCGTCTCACGAAATATTGCTGATAAAATCTTAGCAGAGAAGGCCTGGAAGAGAGTTCAATCATCGGACGCTAGCCTCGGGGAAAAGTTGGCTGCACGGCTGGTAACATCAATTATGAAGGGTAAGATAGCTATCGGTGCAGGATCCGGGAAGAAGAAGCGTGGCGGATTTCTACCCCTCATACCCATTATTGCAGCCTTAGGTGCTGCAGCTGGAGGTGCGGCTCAAATTGCTACAGCAGTGAATAAGAAAAAAGCTGCAGACAAACAGCTTGCAGAAATGGTTCGCCATAATAGAGAGATGGAAGCGAAAGGAAAAGGTCTCCGAGGGAGAAAAAGTAATAAGAAGATTAAGAAAAAGAGAACTGGCGGTTTTCTTCCAATGCTACCACTGACCGCATCTTTAGCAGTTGCCTCCAAAATAGCCAGAGCCTTAAAAGGAAATAAGACTACTAAAGGAAACGGTCTGAAGAGAAGGAAAAATTCCCAGAATAACAGACAGACCTCAAAAAACTCGGGTCGGGGACTATACTTGTCCCGGAAAAAGCCTTAAGTAACATAGATCTTGCACTATATGCTCGTCGTTTAAGAATTCCTCATTTTAGAGGTGTATATATGCTCGATAAGTTACCTTCAAAGCCATATCGACGAGAGAGGATTATTGTCAATCTCGATTACTCTGATAATGAAGGATCACATTGGGTAGCAATAAAGAAGGAAGGTGATATCGCGTTTTATTTCGACAGCTTTGGAAACTTGAAACCTCCAAAAGAGGTAGAAAGCTATCTCAAGGGCGTTAAGTTGATGTATAATACAAGAAGAGTTCAGAGTTTTAGCTCAGTCATCTGCGGGCACCTGTGCTTGCAATTTCTATCACAATGAGTTGCACTATTGCTGTTAGCGGGAATGATTCAGATCTTACCACCTACCTGAATCCTCCTCTGAGGATTGATCCTAAAGGGTATTATGAAATTGCTCTTTTGAATTTTGAAACCTTCTATTCCATTCCCAATGTGGATGAGAGCAATAATCTCTTCCATTACATTTTCAATGACACCACTAAGGTCATCGATATTCCGCATGGGACATATGAAATTTCTGATATTAATACTTACCTCAAAGATAAGCTAAACTTGGATGAAAACGACTTCTTTATTCGCCCTAACAATAATACAATGAAGGCTGAAATCAAGTGCCCCTTTCCTATTGATTTTTCTAGGGGACGCTCTATTGGATCTCTTTTAGGGTTCAGTGAAAAAGTTATTGCTCCTAATCAGCTAACTGAGTCTGATTTCCTAGTAAACATATTTAAGGTGAGCATCATTCGAATCGAGTGCAGTATTGCGACAGGTTCTTTCATCGATGGTAAAAGAGGACACTCGATCTATGAATTCTTCCCTTCTGTCCCACCGGGATATCACATCTCTCAAGAGCCTCCAAACCCCATTTACCTACCCATCATAGACACTAACCTCATCGATCAAATCACTCTTCGGGTGGTTGACCAGAACGGAGATAGCATCAACTTTAGAAACGAGGATATAAGCATACGTCTTCATATTCGTCGAAATGGGAATAGATTTTAGAAGGAGAAACCATCGCAAAAGATATAATAAGACAGGACAATCACAGATTTATCATACTCTCCCGTTGACGCTCAGAGTGTTAACATCAAGCAACAAGAAGTTCCTCGAAACGTTGGGCTTCAGAATTCTGTAATGGACATCTTTAATGTGACCGAAATTCCTTCGTTTGAGGATAAAATTGCTAAAGAAGAGGAACATGTGTTTCTCCCATATAACACATCGGCTCTGGATGCTAATGATGAGATTAGGATCCCTTGTCAAGCTGAAGATTTATATACTCTGCCTAACCGGAGTTATCTCTACATTGAGGGCTCTATTTCTAAGCCTAATGGAACACCTACGCTGGCGAAGCTGACTAACAATGCTCTGGCATTTATGTTTGATGAGATTCGACTGGACATGAATGGAACTTGTATAGACAGAACAAGGAATCCAGGCATTACATCGACTATGCGCAACTATGCTGCTCTCAACCCTATGGAATCAAATCGTTTGCTCAATGCCGGATGGTGCTACCCCGGGGAGGATGTAGATATTGTGCATTCAACAAGCGGAGCATTCAATGCCATAGTGCCCCTGTCAATGCTTCTGGGATTTGCAGATGACCACAAGGACCTCGTTCTCAATAGCAAGTTTGAGTTGGTGCTAATTCGATCTAAGGACTCCAAGAACTGCATTTTGACACCTGAGGGAGAAGGAAATGCCATTGTTAAACTAACTCGCATCGAGTGGAGGATGCCTGTAATTCGCCTTTCAGACGCTGAAAAGGTAGCAATCCTCAAGATCGTCAAGTCTGATAGAGCACTGCATCTTGCATTTAGAACCATGGATCTACATACCCAACCTGCTATTCCGCAAACTAGATCCTTTACATGGAACGTCGCAACAACGTCGAAACCGGAGAAGCCGAGATTTGTTATTGTGGGAGCCCAAACGTCCAGAACAAATAATGCGTCGATGGACTGTTCCGAGTTTGATCATTGTAACATAACAAATTTGAGGCTTTATCTCAATAGTGAGTGTTATCCCTATCACGACATGAACTTGGACTTTGAGAACTCTAGATTTGCAGCTTTATATGAAATGTATTCAAAGTTCCAAAACTCATATTACGGGAAAGACAATTACCCTCTATTGAAGAGAAAAGATTTTCTCAAATATGCGCCATTATTCATCATAGACTGCTCACATCAACCTGAGGAGATTGTAAATGGTGCTGTGAATATCAGACTTGAAATTCAAGCTAGTGCAAATATACCCGCACAGACTACTTTGTATTGTCTGATAATACATGACAGAGTTTTCACATACAAGCCCCTGACTCATGTGATGCAGTCCTTAATCTAATTCCAGCAGGGATTCTTGTAATGAAGGATATTAGGAATATAAGAAACATGTAAAGGAATTCAAGTGAATAAAAAGATATATAAGTTGAACATCATTTTCTTTTTATGTAATATCATTGTACATTTCGCATACCATCCTTCTCCAGCTCCTTGTTCCTACATATGTCATTTCTTTACAGAGAGTTAGGTTTATTAAATGCTTTTGTATATAGCATTCTAACCTCGTTAACTGACAAAATTCACTAAAATTTAAAATTATTTCACCGCTATTTAGAACTGTATTCAAAAATCTGATCCTTTCATCTTCCATAAACACAGTGACATTAAACGAATATACAATGTTCTCACTGTAATCACAACACACGTAGTTTTTCTCTTTGAAGAATGCTTCGAATACGTGAAGACTATTTCTAATTATTTCCCAGTCATGTGCTGACATAAACACGAAGTTGTCACTGACTCTGTTCTTAATGATCAGAGATGGAATGTGATAGATTAGTCCTATGTTAACACTATAACTTTTGGAAATGTGAACATCGCGGAGCATGGTTGCTTGTGACATGTTTCCCAGATTTTTATAAAGAAGAATGAGTCCGTTCCCTCTAATGCTTTCAGAGGTTCAGGCGTCTTGGTACACGCGAACTACTTGCATGCCTCTTTGGGGTAGCAGCAGCAGACGTCATTCGCTCTTCTAAGAGTGTCAGCCTCCTTTGCAGATCTGCAAAGTTATTTTTGGTTCTCTTTTTTCGAGGTTTCCTGATAGCGGTCCTGAAACAGAGCACATTGCATGTGTTACTTAGAAAGAGAAAAAAGATGGTATCTTGAAAGAATAGCATCTGACAGGTGAAACAGTTTCTTTCTTTAAGGAGTATGACAAGAATACTTACATTGATGTTTTGAGGCGTTCCAATTGTGTGCTCGGGGTACGCACAGGAGTAACATTCTCAATAGCTTCACCACCCTGATCTACCAGGAAGTCATCTATGGCCTGAGTAGATCGCTCCGCAATAGGAACATCGTTTTCATCCTTATCACTGGAGGTATCGCAATCAATAACAGGCCTAGGATCTCGAACTGTCATTCGAAGCCTGTAACAAATAATGTTTTTCAATAGAATTAGATATTTCAACGATTCTGTAAGGAAAGAGACGCGAATTTCTTTTTTCACTTCCACTTACTTTGATTGTCTCTGTCTGAGCTGGTACACGCTACACTTCTCATTGCAGAGGAAGTAAGAGTACATATGTTCATGAGCCTCGGGATGCGTGCACAGGGTTGCATGCGTATCACCGTTACAAAATTCAGAGTGGTGTATGGCCTCGTGACTTGAAGCGAATCTATCAACCTCATCAACTCCGTTTTGTTCTTGCTCATGAACCGGCTCTTGCCTGGAATAACGAATAGGTTTCAAATTACTTTTTCTACTTAAAAAACAGTAATGAATTCTCAAGAAAATTAATAATTATTGTACTTACATGTATCGCTTTCTGTAGACTGGGCAGTTTTCTGTGCATACTTCACGAGAAGACATCTGATCGTGGTATGAAGGCCGATTGCAAACAATTGAATGCATTAGACCATTGCATAACTCTTTGTGGTAATACGCGTAATGATACGCCTCCGCTGCGCACTCACTGTCGATATCTGACATATCAGAGACGCAAATAAATACACTGGAAAAAAATTCACGAAGTAATGTGATGCTCCAAGCTCGAGAGTCTTATATACTCTTTCAGTAGTGGGGGGGGATTTCAGGAGCGAGGAGCGATGCATACCCATAGCCGGAGATGGAGTGGAAGGGAGGGTCTTCCATCCAACCATTGGTCACATGGGCAACAGGGGAGGGGAGGTTAACATTATTTTCAACTCAAACATGTACCAACCGGCACAAACCCTAAAGTAGGGGAGAAAGACATTCTTTAGTTCATTGACGCCAGCGCTCGGTGACATCTGGTCGGCATCATATCTACATCAAAGGACTTAACAATCATCGAATTATTTATGACCCATTAATTATAAGAAAAATGTTACAAAGAAACACACCTGCACTTTTACACATGACAGCTTAGGGGGGTGGTAACATTCCAGACATGTTACGACATGTCTCCCACCCCCACCCCTTATCAATTTATATGCAAATTAGATATTCTATTGTGCTTAAGTCCCCCTTTATGAACTACTGAGCTCCAAATCTCAATTTTCTAAAGCTAGTAGAATACATCCAACTATAGTGGCTGAAGAAGAAACTATGTTTCTCCAATTGTGGTTTCTGTACTGCCAAACAAGAACAAGGAAACTTATATACGGATGTTTAATCTCGTACATCTCCGAAAACGCTATGTTCATTATGCAACAGCTGCAGTCTCTGCTCTTCGTAACGTGTGCTTGTCCACAAATATATCAATGGATGCATCTTCTTCATATAGCGATGCCCCTGAGAGATCTTGGACTTACTTAGAACTATAAAGAAAACAAAGAAGTACGACTGCATTATTGTAGGTGTGCAACACTAGCATCTTAAACCTTGAAAATTTATTTTTGGACGACCGGAAATTTATTTCCAGACTCCTTCCGAACTAAAACTTTCCAGTTCTTCGACTATTTTGCAGAAATTTTGCTGGAAAATTAACACCTTCCACTGAAGTTTTGGGATTGCTACCATAGGCGACACTGCATGACCAATGCCGCTGAGGGCTGCCATAATAAAATCAACAGCATACGTCGAAGAGCAAACCCAAGATTCAAGGATATCTGTTATGTCTCAAGAAAGAAGTTGAATACCAACTGATAGTGGGCATATGAGGATAGGCCTGAATATGGATGGAAATATGAGAAAAAAGTATACATAAAATTGTCAGAAACTTTGAAAAGTTGTTCAAAAATGTATAGAAAGTGGGAACATAAACTCCTGTTTACAAGAAATAATCTTCCAGTAATCAATCAATCAACTTATAATTTTTTGAGCTGAAACTTCGATTGAGAGGTTGTAAACATCATCAATATACAAGGATTAAAATACATAATAATTTAAAAATTCAACATTTCCATCAAAATATTCGTTGAACGAATAAATAGCTTAAAATTAATGGTTATGAATAATAGTTTTGAATCCTGAATAACCGTATTCCCAGTGAATGGAACCAACGTTCTGTTTTGGCTGGTCTTGTCCTCTATAGAGGAACTAAGTAAATATTGCCAATTAGATAACTCTGTGAGTTTGCAGTGAACGGATTGACTGATATATTGACAGTGAACGGATATATACTCATTTTACCAGAGTTTGGTAAAATAATAATCCCATAAAACGATGCAAAATAAGCTGGTTTGAAATAGGTCTTATGAAGATGTTGCTTCAAATTTATCAGTAAATAATTTATTCTAGAGAACCCACTACTAATAGGTATAATATAATATGTTCAGTCCAATTTAATTTATCATCCAGCACAATATCCTATAGTTTGACACAAGACTTCAAAGTTTTATTGGAAACATTTTCAGATAAAAAGTACAGACTAATTTTTCCTTCAAATTAAAACCATTAGAATTAATCCCCTCCCAAAAAAAATAAGCAGCACTATATGAGGCAACATCCCCATATGAAATTGAGCTTGTGATATGTTTATGTAAACCAAAGGGAGTCTCACCATCAGCAAACATAAAGGACTTCGAATTAATGTTTAAAAGCAGATCACTCATCATAGTTACAAATAGCAAAGGTTCTAAGACTGAACCATAGTTTTAATATCATATCAATTGCATTTTCAATAACATTAATTTCAGTTTCTAATGTGAGTTTTATAGCTTTATATTGTAAATTTATTAATTTTAAAGCATCATTAATTTGTTTTTTTCAGGGACAATAACAAAAATATTATCAACATATCTATACCATGTTTTAAAAATCAAAGGAAAAGCTTTAGTGAAAAATAATAAATTTTTCACTAAATAATTTTAATAAACAAAAAAAAAAATAATAAGAAAAAATAACAAATTAGATTTTGGTATTTATAGAAAATCTACTCATATTGATAATTGCATAAAAATCAAAGTTTTGATCCCTTTTTAACATAAATTTGCTGTTTTAATATTTTTATTTATAGATTAATAAATATACCCCTGAATAAAGAAGAATTTAATAAATAATATAAACATATTATTAATACTGCTTTATTTAATGGTTTTAATAAAGAATTTATACAAAAAAAGATTGAAAAATTTAAATACTAAAACACTGTTAATGATATTTCTACTCTTAAAAAAAATAAAACATGATTATAATTTTAAAAAATTTACTTACCATCCTTGGTTTAATAAACATTTTCAATTTTTTTAAAGAATTTGGTATAACTTTAGTTCCCCAAAATAAATATAATATTAAAAATTTAATACAATTTTCTAAAAAAGATACAATTCCTAATAATAAAAAATCTGGTATTTATCAATTTAATTGTTTGAATTCTGATCAGGTTTATATTGGAAAAACGAAACGTAGTTTGGAAACCAGAAAGAAAGAACATTTTCGTAACATTAAATATAAACAAATTGATAAATCGGTCGTAGCAGATCATTTTTGGTCATTTAACCATGAAATAAATCCCGAAGTTAGATTATTAAAACAATTAAATGGTCCCATAGAGTTAATAGTGTGGGAAAAAATATTTATTTCAGAAAATAAACATCGCGTAATGAATTTTGACATACCGGCAATTGATTCTGTTTATATGTTTGTTTCGTCTTCAGATGTTCGTAATGCGTAACGTAACAAAAGAAAACATCGTAACCGAGATTTCCTTAGCAACGGAGTTTGGAAGTGACTGACGATGGAAGCAATATGCTTTTGAAATCGATATTATAAAGAAGAAGGAAGTATTAACATCAACTTCTTAAGTGAAGATTCTTTTACAAATATTTTTATTTGTGTAATATTTGTAGCTTCACTGTGACTAGCTTCATTTTCTGTGTGATAATTAGTTCATATTCAACACATTGTTTCACATAGCAGCTCCGCCATAGGAGTACTTGTTTCTATAATAAATACAGGGTTTTGTAATTAGCATTAGTGCATCAATGTTCTTGAAAATATAGAGCGAAAGAAATGGTATTCGTTACAGTTGCTAGAAAACCGCAGTAAGAGAAGGGGAATGAATATGGCTGCCTTTTTTCACATGGAATTTCCCCCATTTTCGGTGCCGATCTGGAAGATTGGCATCACGCCACCCAAAACATCCCTCTTCGTGCACCTTCACTAGAAGGCTGACCGCTTTTTTCACAGAACGTTATTTTCAAGGACCGCTTTTTTCGCGACACGCTCGGTTAATATACTTCAATGCAAAGATATTCAATCCTCTGCAATCTCTTAACGAGTTCAAAATTTATGACTGATATCTCATAAGTTAACAATTGAATAGTTTAGATTTACACAGGAGTATTTCCTTAAGCATTTACTTCTTATTTAGCCTTTTTCTCGCTCTTATGAACGTTGTACACATTTTATAGAGTAATCTATATGATGTTCTTTATTACTGAACTTCGTTACTTATGTCTTATTTTATAGTCCATACAAAAATCAGGTCTCTGAGCATCTGAACACCATCCAATATGAGCTGGTTAATGAGTGCTAAAATCATAGCAACAAAATCATTTATATTAAGTTTGTCAGCATAAATAGTGTTTAAGTAAGCTAGAATATTTCTGTTTTCCTGACCACTTTAATCTATCAGGAAACACTTTTCAATCAGGCTATAATTTTTATGGACAATTATTCAAATCTCACATTTACGGCTTGCAGATAGCAATATACACCTTATAATCCACCTTTATTACTACTACTACTATTACTATTCTTATTCTTCTTCATCTTATTATTCTTATTCTTATTATTATTATTATTATTATTATTATTATTATTATTATTATTATTATTATTATTATTATTATTATTATTATTATTATTATTATTATTATTATTATTATTATTATTATTATTATTATTATTATTATTATTATTGTTATTATTATTGTTATTGTTATTGTTATTGTTATTGTTATTGTTATTGTTATTGTTATTGTTATTGTTATTGTTATTGTTATTGTTATTGTTATTGTTATTGTTATTGTTATTGTTATTGTTATTATTATTATTATTATTATTATTATTATTATTATTATTATTATTATTATTATTATTATTATTATTATTATTATTATTATTATTATTATTATTATTATTATTATTATTATTATTATTATTATTATTATTATTATTATTATTATTATTATTATTATTATTATTATTATTATTATTATTATTATCATTATTATTATCATTATTATTATCATTATTATTATCATTATTATTATCATTATTACTATTATTATTACTATTACTATTACTATTATTATTATTATTATTATTATTATTATTATTATTATTATTATTATTATTATTATTATTATTATTATTATTATTATTATTATTATTATTATTATTATTATTATTATTATTATTATTATTATTATTATTATTATTATTATTATTATTATTATTATTATTATTATTATTATTATTATTATTATTATTAAACTGCTGAAATTGTTTATGAAAATGCTTTCGCTTAGCAGTTATCTATCTTTTAAGGTAGCATTGGTAATAGTCTCACATCTCGGTGAACATAACACAGCAGAATAACTTTATATATAATATATATGTATACATATATAATCTTCCCCTTGCATAAAGAGGAATATATACACAAAATATGAACTTATTAATTATACATTTATTATAAATAATATAGTAAAAGTTTAGTACGATAAATTTTTAGAGTTAGTTCATACTAAGTTCTTCTCAATCCAATTGTCAGACAAGTAGAAATGGACCGTCTAGAATTTTTAAAATCTGGTTACAGATATTTTGTTTTCAAAACACCCAACATTTTATCTTGTATTTTCTTGTAATTACTAGCTTTCTATAAAATTAATAAAATAAGGCAAAAATGTTAAAGTGAAGAAAAAAACAACAGACAAAAAAGAGTAATACGAACCATGTAAACAATAATTTAAGCCCTCACTGAATTTGCAGTTGTGTTGATACAGCTGTATAAACTGCAGCGTGGACCTCGTGGAGAGAAAAGGAAAACATGTCATAGTCGTGGTATTCATATATTTTGACTGTAGCTTACACGCGATGTTCTCATTAACTTGTAAATAACATAAAACCAAAACCAACTTAGCGATTTTTAGAAGTATACGTTTAAAGCTTCGTGTAAAACTTACTGCAGTTTTGTGCAAGATATTTGCAGTGCATTCTTAAAACCACTATATTATTCTATTCATTAAACTAAACTATTCTCATCAATGATATAAATTTATATTTTACATTGCAGTAGGCTTCTTTTTCTGCAAACTATAGTATGAGAAATAACGAAGTGCGTAGCTGTGTCTTCTATACAGTCAGTTTTATTGTTTTTATGTTAGTATACGATAATCTTATAATCTTTACGAGAAACATAGTACCTAGAGAAAGTATTGCATTTCACTCAAAAGTTCGATACGAAATTTTATTAGAAATAGGTACATATTTTAAGTTGCCCTGAATGCAAAAAAAAAGGTCATTATTAGAAAAAGGTCCATGAGTGCTGATGTGGGTGGGGAATGTGTCTCTGCTTATCTATAAGCAGCATAACTGAAAACGAAAATATGGATAAACACCAAACTTAGTATTTAAAGTCAGTATCTGCTAAAGATGCGACAGAAAGATTTTCAAAAAAATTCCCTAACTACAAGCTACCCTTTGGATTGATTTATTTTCTAAAAGTCGGAAAATTTACTTTATTATATCATGAATAAATGATATCTATAAGGCAAAAAAATGTATGTAATGATTTTTCTGGGAACAGCCCGCGAAGCATCGTGTGCAGCATCCAGCCTGCTTCATGGAAATGTGGTCCTTTGCACCTGATATAGACTTGCAACATTTTCAGGACATCCCTGTAGTAATGTCCAGTTACTGATGTGTGTACAGGTACAACATGCTGATAAACCATTCCATGAATATCAAACAATGAGATGACCATAACTTTCCCAGCAGAAGCAACCACTTTTCCGTTTTGGGGGTTGGTGATGAAGATTTCCACACTGAGCTTTGCTGTTTGCTCTCAGGATCAAAATGATGTAGCCAAGTTTCATCAGCAGTGATTACGTTTGAAAGAAACTCCGGATCTTCCTCTAACATCAACTTTAACTCCATGTTACCTCCATTGCAGCGGTATGCGATACTGAACATGTCTGAACTTGCCTGGTTCTCACTGGCGTAAACCAGGAGTACCAACAATGAAACTCTATGGCGTGTTTGTTTCACATTAAGCTAACAGAATATAGAAAGGTTGAACTTCAGTGCGAAAAATTATGACCGTAAAAAAATTATGATCATTCTTTATTGAACAGTCCTCGTACTACACGAAGAATATTTTAGTTTTTATAAGACAAAGACAATTTAAATACTTTTACGGCATGTCCCATTTCCGAGATATCCATTATTAATTTTTCAAATTGTTTAATGTGATTGTCATTCTTTTAAAGTGCTCTCGATTTTCAATTATTTCTTGTCATTTACTAGAATGAATGTAGAATTTTATGGTCAGTTCTCAAACATTTGAAAATCGCCATTTCCGATGTATAATGAAATGTGTAATGTAGCCCTTTCTACACAGGTTTATCTAATTTGTACGATGCTTATACTTGTACTACGTCATATTTTCAAGAAAATCCACCCACGCCAGACTATCATTTAGATGGAACATTTTCCCAACAGTTTAAATTCCTCAAAAATGACGATTTTGTTAAAGCGTCATATGTTTAACACACTTTAATGACAAGTTAAATGCATATCTTGAATTATCTGAGAATGTTTTCAGAAGATCTCTTTATTCTGTATGTCTTTTGCATAATGGTAGCCGTAAGAGATCGATAAAATGTTACTACACAAAAATGTAGATCTCGTTAAAACACACAGTTTGTCTGCTGTCTTTTTAAGTGAACTATATCTGAGATAATCCTAGTTATTTGTCTCAATTTTTCATCTCTTATGCTTTTCTCAAATTGGTTTATTTCTTGCCCATGCAAAGAGATCGAAATTTCAAAGCTATCACTTAAAGCTTTCTGTAATTTCCATATTTTCTTAGAATCTAAAGAAAAAATACCAAAGAGGTAATTTCTGTAAATGTTATTTCGATTAATATGTAGTAGAGGAGTAAGTATTTTAAGAATAATTTATAGAAGAAAAGACAAAGCCATTTTAATGCAACATATCATATGTTTCTAAATGTATTTTCTATACCTATGCCTTCCATGAGCATAATCTGTATTATAAATAATGATGTCAGAGTGTTATGTGAATGTAATATATTAGATTTTTCTCTTAGCTTCCTCAGCTGTGTCATCCAGTAAACCATGTAAAAGGTTGACAATCTATCCAACCGAAACTGTGTAAGTTACAGTAAGTTACTGTAAATTCAAATGCCAGGTTTTCCATTCATAAATTTGCCTACTTCTTTAATTATGTTTATTTTATAGATCGTTTATATATGTTACTTTGTGTGACTTAGGAACAATGAACCTCTGGGCACACATTCTCTTGCAGTAAGTTCTGGAAGATGTTGGTATTGCTATTCATACATTTTTACTGTGAAAAATTCTTGAAATTCTTTTACATTTGCCTACAAAAATAAAATTAGTAAATGATCAGAAACATAGCTTAGAAGGTAGAGTGCACCTGCCTACTGTGCGAGTGGTTCGATCCCCCGCTGGGAGATAGGAACCTCTCTCCACCCAAGATTACTGCCTACCTTCCACGTAGTCTGGAAGTATGAATGAGAGTGTGGATGTGTGTGATATAACCCTAAGGAATCCAATAGCAACGTACTCAAGTTAACACCATTACCGATATGGCAAATGTACCCAAGGTAAACGGCCGTGGACATGACCATTGCAGTTATGATGGAGTATAAATGGAACAATAAAACGAGAAAAATAATTGAAAATTAAAGGCGAGTACGGGGATATTTCAATAACAAGATTAAAGGAAGTTGTCAATGCCACAGTAAAATTTGCTCGATTGAATTGAATAGCCCTCAGTTTTTTAAATTCAATCAGAATGTAGAGGACTTCGCATGTACGCACGCACACACTCGCTCACACACACACACACACACACACACACACACACACACACACACACAGAGCGAGAGAGAGAGAGAGAGAGAGAGAGAGAGAGAGAGAGAGAGAGAGAGAGAGTATTTTAAAATAAAAACAACTGTTTTCTTTTTTGGAGTTAACATATTTCAAAATTTATATATTATTTCCGATAAAACCTCACTGTTGACTCCTTTTAGTGGAACACATCATTTCCTCTACTTTAGTTTCCTAAGTTCCAAATTCTTATGAGCAGAAGATGTCCTTAAGACCTCAATAGTCTGCATATCTTTAATATTAAATTTTAGATATTTAAACTCGAATATTAATCTGTTACGATCTGCTTGGAGATATATTACAGCAAAAACCTAAATATCAATATTACTCTCCAATTTTCAGCAAGTTGTTTCAAAACCTTGAGTTGTAACAAATCTGTGCTTCGTGTTGTTGATGATGTGGAAACACTAACAGCTGTTATTATAGTTTTTAACTTGTTTTGGTCACCCCTCGCGGCGTGGACGAGGTCACTCCATGCGTCACTCCAGAAGGTGGGAGTGGAACCCACCACTCATTACTCTTCCTTAAACAGACGGGAGGGACTACTATGTAAAACACACAAACAATTTCTAACAGTTGATTAATCTAGATAATTAAACATCCTGGTCATAAATTCCGCAGAAGGTAAAACAGTGCATCCGCAATTGTTTCGAGTGGGAGCAATTTCCAGAGGTACAAAGACAAACATGATTATACAGAACAAATATTAGAACAGTAGTATTCGCAAAAGTCCAACCAATGCCGTGTTGACATTGCTTGAAAACATACTTTGGGTCGAACATTTTGCTGAAACTTTTCCTCTCTTGGCTGAAAACTGGTGGCTTGTTTTGTTTTCCTACCGCTTACCTAAGTAGGTAGAACAACAGCAGTATTAAACGCAAAAATTTGGTATTAAATTTCGATGAATTTGCCTGGCTCCAAAAATAGCTTTATTTTAGAAAAAAAATTAAGAGTGTGATGTCTGTTTTCTCAAAATCACTCTAAAATTTCTTATCAAAATATCGTATGCTTTAAATAATATAATAACTAATTACCCATATTCATGCTGTCAATTATCAGAATAATATCAGCACCGCCGTTGACCCGGAATTTCGTTCTGCAGGAATTCTCTAACATGCTAAATCTATAAAATGGAGCTATCGCTTTTGAGTAAACTTAAAAAGAAAAGAAAGAAACCAGTGTGGGTCGGGTTTAAATCCGTGACTGGAGGGCAAAAGGCTAACCTATAGGACCACCCAAATATATAAATATACATATTATACCTTCCTATAGATATCTAGGTCCACCTAATTGTGAGTGTAACTTGTAAAACTGGAAAATCATAACATTACAAAGCCTTGCTATAGTTTTTTTCCCTTTCTTCTTTTCTTTTTTTCCCTATGCCACAGTAAATAGATAAGGGATTGCACTCTACTCCAAGTTTCAAAATCTATATTTCAGAAAAACACCCATATCAAGACTCCTTAAATAAAAAACAACGAAACATAAGAGTATTTTCTCCTTGTTACGCACTTAAATTAGAGGAAGCATTCTATTCCGTCCAAAATTTCGATACCAAGAGTTCACCGGAAATAAATGTTCTTGAGACTTTTTGAATTCAATTCGACTTCTGAATTTTTACAAAATGGTATTTGTATGTGTACCAGCACACGCATCTTTTCTATGGATAACATAACTGAGAAAGAAACTTGCGTTTGAACACCTCATTTGGTGTTAAAAGTAATGTGTAACGAAGATTTTCAAGCAAATCTCATCCCAAACCATTTTTAATATCATTATTTTTGGAACACGTGTTGATTTCCTCAAAAATGGCTATAACGATTTTGAATAAAAACATAATATGTTTATGAAATTTTCAAAGACAGAGGAAATGTTATGTCTTGAATTTTCTAGTAACAGCCTCTTAAGTCTGGTTTATTCCTGATGAATTCATCTAACTGCTAAATAGTAAAAGCTAGACAAGCTAGACCTTACTATACTAAACATGTACCTAGATACATTTATGTCAAATATTTTTGAGGTTAACCATTTCTAAGATATTGCTTGTTACTGGTTTAGATTTTCCAATATTTACACTTTTCTAAAATTGGATGCGATCGTTCGTCTTATTTTTGTCCTGGTCATGCAAAGAGAACTGATTTTAAAGCCATCTTATAGTGACCAGCTCCTAAGACACCTGACTATCGGTTAAGCCAACCGCATTCCCCTCTTGCCGAGTACAAACAAGGAAATATATAAAATATGTATCATTAATTTCCAAAACTAATATTTTTATTAAACTATCCTTTGATAGTTTATATTTATTATTAAGAAGCATTTCAACATATGCTAAAGTGAATTAGATAAAAGAATAAGCTTTTCAAAGAATAGTTTGCTGAAGAATGGGTAGAGACGGTCATTTGAACATAACTAATTCATTTATATCATTATAATATAGTAATTAGTACTAACCATTTTATATAGCACGTAGTTTATGTCGGAATTAATTAAATGAGCGAAATGACAATTCTCAAATGAGCCCTGTTTTACTGCTTACAATTCTCGAATTAATATTTTCATGATATGGGAAACCTCCGAAGGAAACGTTATCTGGTAACTCCCCTTAACGAAATCCGAAATGTGGACCTCTTGAATGTGAGATAGACACGCTACCTCGTACTAAAGATGTAATATCGGTGGTAGGTGTTTTTTTTTTTTTTTTTTAAATCACTTTCTGACTTGCTCCCATGACGAAATTAGAATTTTCTGCATTTAGTGCACATAACGTTATTTATCTGTAGGCTTTGCCAGTTTTGCTGAAAGTATCTCCATGACCTTGAATTATCAAGCTTTAGGTATATTTATTGTAGCTGACATGGAATATAGTCAGATTTGATAGTTGGATTTAAGGTTCATGTGGTCTAACTTGAAACATAACTTACTTAGCACTACCCCTCCCTGTGACAAGGCAGGGGTGAAAAGTTGTATAAACTCATTGCCACTGCTATCAGAGACTGCCTAGTCTCCGTAAGAAAGCGACAGATGTTGCAACCTGAGCAGGGCTTGCTTATTTACAGTGTTTTATATTGACAGTGAAATGTAGTGATAATAGAAACATGGTATCAAAACTAGTGTTGTACCAGATAATTAAAGACACAAAGATAAGTTCAAACTGTATACAATCGAATCATAGCTGAATTAAATAGACATACCTTACCTCCGTGTCATTGTGATACGAATGCTATCGAGCTAATATGGGCACAAATCAATGAAGGAGGTAGAAAAGATGTACTGGGGAGAAGATGGGTTAATTGATATGTTGGACAATTTCATCATAAATTTAGAAGAGAAAGACTCTCCATAATATCCCTACCTAATGGACGGTATATCTATACTACCGCCATCTACCAGCAGTCTTTAAAGCACTGCGCTTGATAACTACAATATAATCACGCGGAATCAATCGGAATATTGCATGGAAGTAATGCGATGTGGGATTAAGTAGTCATGGGTTACCTACGCGGGGAATAATGCATTCTCTCCCCCCGCTCCCTTTCTCTCTCTCACTCTCTCTCTCAATTCCCATGTTTCAAGATAAACCATTCATACTGCACATAGAAGTGATGCGATGTGAGACAGGCAGTCATGGGTACCTGTAACAGCGCTGGCAATAGTGGGCTCTCTCTAATTCCCGTGTTTCAAGGTAAACCAGACGAACTGTATCCATTTAAATATCTTTATATTGTCGTCATTTTATTTCTTAATACTTATGGAAATGATTTAGGTCATGAAGAAGCCAAGTGTGAGCTTCAAGTTATTGATTTTTAAGACCAACTATCAGGAGTAGATAACCGATCGTCACTTGTCACCAAAGTTAAAGCTAGCCTGCTACTGGATGCATTACGAGCAACGACAGTTAATATATTATTAATTTTATTTTTCTATAAGTAATTACTTTATTATTCTATATCTCAAAAAATTGTACGCAATACATATGCGTTAAGTGCTCTGTACAGTATCGACAGTGTTCTCAGTAACGACTTCGTTTCTTCGGTCTCCAATAACGCACTTGAATTGCAACATCATTTTTATTACTTTACAGATTATTTCTTAAACATTTGCCGTTGCATGTTTCAGTATCCAAGAGCAATTCTATTAGGCACCAATGAGCGTATGAACATAAATCATGTTCATTTCTTTGTCTCATGAGTTCATAGATAATTTAATTATACCTACATGGATAATTGATGCCTAGGGCTCTGCTTATTAGAAACCCTTCTGCTAAAAGATTGTGCGTAAATACTGATTAACTTGAAGGGATAAAAAATATCTATAGGGGGTACAGAAATTATTTTACACCATTTTAAAAAAAGAGTTAGCGGCCAAACAAATTGTAAGAATCATCAAAGAGAAAAATATAAAAGACTTTTCTGTATTGCATTCTATAAAATGTATCAATTTGAAGCACAGCACACAATTTTCAGCTTTTTCTTAATATCTGGCATTTTCAGAATAAGTTTACAAGTATTTGATAAAATAGATGTGTTCCCTGTAATATTTGGAAATATTTTGGAAGTGTCACTTAACTTGAAAAACGCAATTGATAAATTAGCAATGAGATTCCACAAAATAATAAATTATTCATAACTTCATTAATGTATCTCTCGGTCAGTTTAAATACTAGTTTAGTGACGCTTTCGGATATTATACAACAAAGTATGAACTACTAAAAACATATTCATTCAGAAAATATGCAGATTAAGAGATGGAAGCTAATGTGAAATTATGCAACGCTTATAAAATTCATAAATACAAATCAATGAAAGCGTATTGCCAGAATAGAAACACATTATCACCGGTTATTCTTTGTAGATATTAAAACTAGTAACATTCTCACTGTGTGAGCTGGTGGGAAATGTGAGGTTTCTTTCAAATAGTATACAAGCAAAATTTAAGGTCGTAAGAAAGAGTGATCGACTTGTTGAGCTTGTTACTTGTTTTATTACCTTCAATGAACTGCTTTTGCTTAGGAGTGCTTGATGGTCTTAGACCGTTTTTATTTAAAGTTAAATTCCCATTTAGATGTCTTTGTTGGTGCATAATTCCTAAATCCAGTTTCTCTCGTTGCTGGTTGTTTCTGTTTAACTCATTACTAAGACTTGTGAGGTTAATAATTTAATGCTACGTCTCCATGCTACACATGCTTAGTATGAAATCAGTCCTATGCTTTATCATGCATAGCTAAGTCAATAGCACATCACTTATGTATATTTAACCACATATAATACATGTCTGATTTTTAAGGATGAACGTTTTGTGGGAATGTTCTGAGATAGGAATAAAATGGGCGAAGTAGTTCAAATTATTCGGGCTTCACTGCTCTGAAAGCTATCCAAACTGTGCCCTAGAATCCTAAATAAAAGCTCAGTAAACGTGTTTTAAAGGAAACTCGAAAGTAGAACCTCTAGACTGAAAGGTAGACGTGATACTACCACACCACGGAGATGAACTCAATTATACATCGAAAACATTTAAAAATATTCAAAAAGCGAGCGAGATGATTCTGTGGCTTACATCCCAAAGATCCTGATTTACAATCCAACGTATCTGTTAATGCCGCTGTTAATTTTCGTAGTTTACCCACTCCCAAATTAAATTCAACTAATGTAATGAATGTATAACCTGTCTCAAACTAGAACGAACCTGTTGTAAATATATGGGGAGGGAAAAAGAGGACAGATACACTAAATGAACGCTCTTAGAGCGCTGATTGGTGAAGGGAAATTCATGGTAAAGCTAAGGTAGCTTAAAAACTGTTATGGGCTTACAGAAATGAAAATGAAATTTGCCGGATTTTTGAAAGTTATAAGGTAACTACAGAGTAATCTGTTCAGATAGTTTAAATGATGCAGAATTTTACTTCGAGTTAAAAAAGAGTTAATATCGGTAATTTTTCAAAACTTTTGGATAACTTCACTGATACCTATACAATACATTGCAATTTGTACTTATGGAGTTAAAACAAAGATCGTATTCGGAGGTTTCACAAACACATAGTGTAATCTCATTTTTGCCAAATTCTGTAACCCTAGAGTGCAATGTTTCATGAAAGTTACACCAAAACTGCTCCTAGAAAAAACCCAAACTATGATAAATGAGTTCAAAAAGTATTAAGCTTTCTGCGATACTTCTTGTGCAGAAATTCATTACACATATGCTATAAGTAGTATTTTGGTGGTGCTTTAAGCTAGAATGGGAAGACTGAGTATTTTCGGATTGGAACATTGCGTCTTTATGTGGAATGTGCATGGTGAAGCAGATAAGATGTTTCGTTGTTTACTGGGGTTTAATAACCAAAGGAAAGAGATTAGGAATAGTCAGGCGGAAGGCTCTCTAAAAACTGGAGCTCAGCACAGCACGTAGGCCATAGTCGGTCCCTTGTGCTTCCAACGTGATTCCTGGGTGGAACGGATGAAGGGGAGACTCAAAGGCCGACCACATCCATGCATGATACGTGCTAGCAAGGATGGGGTCACTAAAGATTTCAGCATGACACCAATTATGATGTCGTCCAGCCACTCACAATTTGGGGGCTCCGGTAATGGGCGACATTCTCCAGAAAGACCATCCCAAAAGTCTCGCCAAGCGTTAGGGAGAAATCTTTTTTATTCCTGTCGCGCAACAACTCGTTATCGGGTCCTACAACCATGAAACAGATTTAAAACGATTTTTTCACAGCTATGAAAAAATCCATGGGCTTAGTAGCCGGCCCCATGGTAATTTTACCCATAGCTTAACGAGTGTAAACCTCATATGTAACCGCGAAGCATTCTCGTTTGATAATAGAAAAAATATTATTTAAATAATGAACACACTATATAATTGATGGCCTCATTTAAATCATTTATACATAACGGATATTAATATATTACCAAAATAAGTATTAAAATATAAAACAGCTGGAATACGAACTCAGGTCGACCAAGAAAGAAATGATCGGACTAATACTAATGTAAGTAGCTGTTTTATATGGTTTCAACACATGATACTGAAGCTATTATTCTAGCACTCGAAAATCTGCAAAAAGCTGTAAAAGGTAGAAATCAAGTACAATTAAAGATGAATATTTAGGAAGAGTAAAGGAGAAATTGGTAAGGATGTCGAAGAGAAATAGAAGTGTATCCCTTATAGCTGCTCCAAGTATAAGTTATTAACATATTTAAGGGATTTAAATCATGTGGGCAGTAAGAGTCCTAACATGAAATATATGAGAAAACTGTTAACTCTTCATACTACAAACTTATTGTAGTAAGGAAAGAACTCTCGACACATATCTCCCATGAGGTTCTCAATGCCCGAGAATATTGTGAACACCCCTGGTTTGTGCATTCGATAAAACTTTACCGCGAAGTAAAATAAAAGCTTAATGTGCTGCAAAATACGACGCAAAAGCATCGCTATGTACAATCAATAACCACAAGCCATTTTTGCAGATCCCTGTCACCTTGGGCTTTCCAGTTCTTGATTATAAACCGAAGTCTGCCGCAACACAGATGGCCTTCGACAGAAATCGGCTGGTTGAGGGGACGACCTAGACGGACCTTGCACGATACAGGTTTGTAAAAGACGTTTTTCGGCAAATTACACGGACATTCCTCTCTGAACGCCATATGATCATTAAAAGAAGTAGCCAAGACGTCAGTGTGTTTCTCGCTGCTTCCATATTGCTTCTCCTCCATTTGCATCTTCTATCAAGGACAGTTAAATTATAAGGTTGTTTGTTTATATTTGTATTGCTTTGACTTTAGCTTTTCTTACTTACAGAATCGAAAATAATAATAAAATAATGTTCCATGTATGAGATAGTTGATGGAGTTTTCTTGAAAATATTGGTGTCCTGTCTTTGGAAGATGCTCAGATGCTGAATAAGTACTGCAATTTTATTTTTGGTAATGTCTCGATATCAAATATTTTGATAGGAAGCAATGCTTGCCCTCGCTGAAATAGCTAGAGGATTTAAAAGAGGAAAATACAATTAGAGTGATTGTCCAAAGGCCTACGGAAACAACTCAATTTAACGTTCTTTACTAGAACAGTCAGTTTCTGATCCTTTGTTTTTCTAGGAAAGTTGTGGGAAGTCATTTGGAATGGAATTAAACTCTAGAGAGCGTAGTCTTTCACGGCAGAAAGACTAAATTGTATATTGTATATTTTAACAAGATGTACATTTCCTATAATCACTTACAGTTTGTCAGGTTTACCAAAGTCACCTAGAATAAAGGACACTTCTGGAGGCTTTCCCTGCAAATTTAGCATATGCTTTTCATTTGTTATGAACATGGACGGCAGAAGTCAGTACAACTGAAAGTTATTTCCGGGCCGTTATGCCGTGGTCTGCTGGAGTTTGAATTTCCAGACGTTTCGTCCACAACTGCGGTGGACATCTTCAGTGGTGTGTCTCCTAGGAGAAGTTCGCAGAAATTCAGCTTCCTGGAGATTGTCAATCCTGGTAGATCTGTCAATATTTGATCGTCTGCTTTTCTTAGAAATTTGTGGGAACACATTTGGAAGGAACTTCACTTGGGCACTGGAGATTGTCACCCCTGATGAACTTCTCCGCCCAGTGGCAGGAATGCGATGGTAATGGCCTGTAGGTTGGTCATCCAGCCTGCAAGTAGTTTTAGCAAATGTGGATGAAATAACATCTCCTTGCGGTGTACTCAGCTCTGACGTCAAACGAACAGTGTCCGCCCCTTCTTGTGATCTCAAGGGTCCGGTTTCAACCTTAAACTTTATCAAAATGAGATTCCGTAGGATCGGTTTTCAGAACTACCTCTAGCTACTAAACTGAACACTTTCTTATATAGTGTTAGGCTTTCATTTGAATTGCGAAATGCTGCATTGAACTAAAAACTTTATATTCTCTACTACTTTAGGTAAATGGAGCATTGTATTTCACCAAAAAGTTTGTAACCGAGATTTTACAGGAAACACATTTTAAAAAGTCCCTGAATCAAAGACATAATCTTTTTTTATTTATTCAACAAAAAGCCTTGTTGTGTGTGTGCATGAACACAACTCAAAAACAAAAATTCAGTTAAATACTAAATTTGGCCTTTAAGCTCAGTATCTTCCAAACAGAGACACGAAGATTTTCAACAAATTCTCTCCAACTTAATTACTCTTTGTATAGAAAATATTTCGTTATTTATTGACTTCCTCAAAAATCTCCCTATCTTGACTAAAATGTTTTACGTTGAAAATATAGAATGGCAAATAAAATGTAAACCTCGACATTTCTGGAAATAGTCTTATAGAAATAGTTTTCATTCTCAATGACTTTGAAATAATGGTTAAGGATAGACATTTTAGTATATATAAAAAGTGCAGACCTCACTTGTTTTGCGAGGTTAACCATTTACGAGGATAATTGGTATTGGTTTTATTTTCAAACACTTATTACACTTTGCAATCCAAACTACATACCTATTTATAATAAACAGGAAGTATGTAGTTCTCCCCATAATTAGAACTCGATATTTCACTGATAATACATCCTTTTAGCTCACCAGAAACCAAAAAGGAAAGCACTGTGTATATGTGAGTGTGAACAGCATAAACTCAAAAATAGAACGTTTAATGCGAAAGTTGGCCATCCGGCGTGATGTGAGACGAAGTTTTTGAAGAAAATCTCCCATCACATCGGCAAAGCTATTTTCTACACAGCAGCAGAGGTGTCGTTGAAGGTGATTCCTGCTCTAAGGAATAGGGGCGCTCGCCTGTGATATAACCCGAGCCGCCTTGGTGAAAGCCGAGCGATCTAATCATTCGGCCACGGCGCGGCCTGGTAAAGCTACTTACGTGACAATAAAATGAATGCAAACCAATTGTTCTTTCACACTAGCAGTGTGTAGGACGCACTATGAAGGGGTAGAGCCAGACTGAAAAATTCAATGCCATAGCCGGGATTTGAACCACGGATCTTCTGGTTTCCGTCCAGCAGCTCTAACCATTTGAGCTGCTATGGCCAACATGCCGACATGACATTAAATTCTCCAACTGACTCGTGTTTCTCCCGGTAAACCGCATATTAGTTCTCATAAACACATGAGATAACTACCTTAATGGCGACTTACTGTGCTGTAAGTACTTTAAGGCCCGGGCTTTATAGTTCGGACTACTATTAGGTACAATTCATGTAAATTAATTGTTCTTTCACACGAACCGTGTGTAGGACGCACTATGAAGGGATAGAGCGAGACTGAGTGCGTCCTAGTGCCTCCTAGTCCTCCATAGTGCGTCCTACACACGGCTAGTGTGAACGAACAATTAATTTCCATTAACCGTCCTTAATAGTGGTCCGAACTATAAATCCCGGGCCTTAAAGTAATTACAGCATAGTAAGTCGCCATTAAGGTAGTTGTCTCATGTGTTTATGAGAACTACTATGTGGTTTACCGGGAGAAACACGAGTCGTTTGAGATTTTAATGTTATGTCGGCATGTTGGCCATAGTAGCTCAAATGGTTAGAGCGGCTGGACGGAAACCAGAAGATCCGTGGTTCAAATCCCGGCTATGGCAATGAATTTTTCAGTCTGGCTCTACCCCTTCAATAAAATGAATGACTTAAATTTCAGACTACGAAATCAACTTTATTAAAACGATTTTTGTTTAATCTTGTATAGCTGGTAAATGTTAAAGGATAGATAAATATGTACCACACAAAAATGAATATTATGCGTGAACAGCATAACCAAAAATCGAAAAGTAGGTTAAATACCAAATTAAGGATTCAAGTACAGATATTCCAAGGATTAGACAAAGGTGTTTGGAGAAAATACCCTTACTCCAAACTACACTTTACGTGAGTAATCTTAATCGAATATTGCAATTTTCTCAAAAATGGCTGTAACATTTTTATTAAAATACCATATATTTAAGATATTTTAATGAGAAATGTTTCTCTTCAATTTTCTGGTATTGTTCTCAGAACATCTGTTCTTTCAGAACGACTTTTCAACGACTATGGACTGAAAGAGATAGACAAAATGTTACACACACACACACACACACACACAAAAAAAAAAAAAAAAAAAAAAAAAATCTATATCTCGGTGGGGATAAAAAGTTTCGAGGTTATTGGCGCTTTATTTCTAAATGCCTTTTACAAATAGGAAATCATTGTCCTGGGCGTACAAAGAGAACGTAATGCTTAAGTTATCACTTATCACATAGCAATCAGCTATTATAATATTAAATATCACTTAAACCAATTTCTAAATATTTTATGTAAATTATCGTGGAATAGATAGAAAAGCAATCATGACTACAAGAATATATTTTACAAAAATCCGTGTAAGTGCAACACATCTTATATTTTCTTTATGTAAGCAACAGAAAACTATGTGTAAGCGATGGCAGAAATTATGAGCACTAAACAAAATCGATCATAACAAAATGTGGACTTTTGTTGTTTTCCTACTATTTTATCTTATGCCTTTTTAAATAGCTAGGAACTGCTTCACTTATACGGACAGAGATCCTTCGAATATACTCCCATACCTGTTTTGTTATAGTGCAGGAAATCCGTCATTGTCTTTTCGACTAGGAAAAACTGTGATAAAACCCTAGGGGCATAGACTTAATTGAGAATTTAACTTATTTAATTCTTACTAAGCATGATCCTCAACATATTTCCGAATCTTTTGAGGTTCGTCTCTAAACCAGCTAATTGCTCTGTATGGCAGGAATGTGCATGACGTTTCAGATAAATCTACATATTTCCGGATGTCGCATTTTGTTATGTTTCGTGCGTCATCATATACTGAATGATAATTCTCTTCCTTTCACCTTGGTCTCTCTATCGGCTGTAGCTTCCGTATTCTGGCATCAACACATTGTTTCAGTTGTATTCTTTTTTCGGCCGATAAAACAAAAATAATTAATCCTCTCAGAATATGTGCGCAAAATGTGTTAACAAAATAGCTGCGCCTAAGTAAAGTGACTCAGTCGTTTGCTGCTCAAAGCACTCGAAGTCATTCGGGAGGTCATGGATTGAAATCCCACGTATCAATGTGATTACAGATTTTACTGTATGCTACCAGTCACTATGTAAATACTAGTTTGTATTCACAAAATTACAGTTACAGATTAAAAGAAACAAATAAGACAGGCCTACGGAATGTGTCTACGCAACTATCGTCGTCTGTCAGAAAGTTACTTAAGCATGTAGTACAATGCAATAAGACGGAAATGCAACGAAAGCGTTAAGTCCGGCATCATTGATGACTTGTTTCTACAACGTACATGCTTTTGAAATAATAATTCCACTATTTCGAAAGTCAAGTTACAATCAGTAAGAAATAAGTAAACGACACAAGAATGTGATTACGAAACCAAAGCCAAATATCAATAAAATTAATGAAGTAGATGGTACAGGAAATAACTAAAGCTAGAGGGAATGTGTGGCACAATCCGAATATTAAGCACAAAGAAACTAAAGGCACTATCGCAATGTGACATAGTTTAGTCACAAAATAAATAAATAAAATAAACTGTGGTCTTGAGAAGCGTAAGTTATGTTCAAACTCGGGTGTAAGTTATGCAACATCCAATGATCTAAACAGTTTTTCTTTGGCCAGGATTATAACTATCTTTCAAAACACCTGGAACAATGAATGAATGACGTTTTTTTTTTTTTTTTTTTTTTTTTTTTTTGTAATTTACGTCATCCAACGTTCAGTCATATCGGACGATGAATGAAATGGGTGAAATAATACCCAAATAAGCCCAGGTTCCATGGAGCCTTTCAGGATAAGGGAAACCCCCGGAAAATATCCAGGTAACTCACCCTAACTGAGATTTGAACTCGGGACCTCTTGAACGTGAGGCAGATAACAATAAACATTAAAAAGTTCTAGTGATCATTCCCGCTGGGTAAACCAAATTTAAAGCCACCTATATAATCTTGGATGTTAAAGAAGGCAGATAAATTGAAGAAAAAAATTATTATTTCAAATTCATTTCCATGTCACTTTTATTAGCTTGGGTTGTTTCTTTGAGCACATAAAAACAATTTGACTGAATAAGATTATTAGTAAGAAATATACCTAGCTCCTATTCTATAATAAATGTGTTATTTCGAGAATAACACGGATCTACGGCAACATTCTTCTGAATAGCCAAGGTCATCTTCTACAACTGCTCTGTAAATCAAGGTATCGCTCTTTCAGTTGCACTAATTAATCAAAGTTGTAGTGGTGTTCAGGCAGAGTATAAAGGCAGCTAATGGCAGTAGATTAGAGCATCTACGTATAGACTAGGGCTCTCACAATGAAATTAGCAGTTTTACTATTTTATGGCGGCCACTGGCCAACCAAAACAAAATGTAATATGAGGTAAAGTAAAAACTACCTCTAAGTGAGATTGTGTTCATATTATGGACTCTTTTAACTATTATGGTTCTGCAATTTATATCAGGAATGGAGTGAAAACCTGCTTTAATTTAGCTCAGAGATCTTTTCATCATGCTTAAGATGCTTTTACTTACCAGAAATTCAAAATTCATTAAGAGAATACAGTGAAGCATAAGTTAGAATCAAATTAGCAGCATATCAGTCAAATATTCATTTCTATGATTTTGCAAATGCAGAAAGGAATAAGATCTACTACCTACAAAAGTGCTCGTCACTGTCTGCCCACCAAAAGAAGGCAAAGCAGAGGAATGTGTAGCGTAATAACTTTTGCTGTGTTAGTGCTGATCTTCCGGATATAATAAGGATGCTAGATTCATGTAAAATATAAATGTCATAACTCACCCATTCATAATCTTTTAAAGCCTATTATTGCAGCTACTGAAGCGAACATTACATCTGGCAGCATCGATGACTCATATGCACCCTCACACATTCATTTCGAATAAACAGATTCACCAGCAGAGCAGATATACCATTCAAATCCCTCTCCATGCCCCACTTGCCTTCTTGTGGTGGGCAGATAGTACCTCTCCGTCGATGACTTGATATTTAAACCTTCCAACATAAAGGTTTATAACAAGGGCGTTTTAGATATTCCACCCAGGAATATATTGACTATTCGTAAATTTCACATTAAATCGTACATCAGTGCAAAGATATTCGGTCTGCCCACCACAAGAAGGCAAGACAGAGGGATGTGTAATGTAAAGCTTGCCCAGTACAAGAAAACAAGGCTGAGGAATGTGAAACGTAATCACATTTGCTGTGTCTATGCTCGCCTTCCGGATAAGTTCACAGTGTTGTCACATAACTTACCAATGCATAATACCTATCACTGCAGTTGCTGAAACGAGCATTAGACCCGGCAGAATAGGTGACTCATAAACACTCTCATACATTCAATTTGTAGTAAACAGATCCACTAATACAGCAGATAAACAGTTCAAGCTCCTCTGCCCTTCATTTCCCGTTGGCCTTCTTGTCATGGGCAGACAGTAATCACTTTTGCTGCGTTTATGCTCTTCTTCCGGATGCTAGGTTCATATAAAATACACAGTGTTGCCACATAACTCATCCATTCATAATGCCTACCTGTAGTTATTGAAACGAGCATTAGATCTGGCAGCATGGGTGACTCATATGCACTCTCATATACCTATTCATTACGTAGTAATCAGATCCACCAGCAGAGCAGATAAACAGTTCAAGCTCCTATCCCCTTTATGCTCCGCTTGCCTTCTTGTAGTGGGCAGACAGTAACTATTTACCTAATCACCAGTCCCTATGCACAGTTCGGAAAAAATATGGTAATGGTTGAGCAATGATAGCTCCTGATAAAGTGTACAATATATTGGTAGGCTTCCTAAATACCTACATTCCAGCCTCACTCTTGAATTGCAAGCCATGTACCAAGCACTTATTTAGATTTTGACAACTCACCACAACTGCTGTGTAATATCTACTGGTTCTCTAAGCACATACAGAACACTGCAATTATACTACAGGCAATAGGCTTGTATAAAATCCAGACATTGATCAGCACCATCTCTGATGGTAGCAAACATGTAATATCTCTTTGGATTCTTTTTCATCAAAGAATAAAGAGGAAGGAAAGAGCGAATGAAGCTGCCAAGATGCCAACAGACGAACATTCCAAATCTACACTCTGCTGTAAATCACTTCACCAAAGCACTAACAGAAAAAGGGAAACCAAGTGGAACCAAGAACTATTAGGAAAATTTACTTTACCAAAGGGATCCATCACTCTCTCCATTAAGTCGCTCACTAGAAGAGAACAAGCGTTTCACCCAATCTTAATGGTCATTCCAACCTTAATGACTAATTTTCTCTCAGGCGCAGACACAGCCGACATGTGACCCTACACCAGAGAAACATCCCAATCTATGGTCTGCTCATAGACTTCCTTGAATACAAAGAAAAGAGAGAAGGAAGGGAAGAAAAGCATGGAAACAGCATTGGTTTTATTTATATTTAACATATTTCGATAAGACTAAACAGCTGTACATGTATTTACTGAGAATTCAAATAAACCTGTATTTTTAAAATTACATTGCCTCTAATATTTTGCATTAAGATTCCGATGTTGAAGCGATCTTAAAATAAAATAAAGAGAATCTGAGCTAAAAATCCTATCCTTTTCACTTCCATCAGTGGTCATTAAAAGCAATTTGCATCAATAGCACCGTACCAGCGTATCAGTCTTTCGTCGATGACTGAAATTCAATGACTTTGCATGACACTAGGAAAATGGAATAGCGACTAGTCACATGCAAAAAATATATGTTCTAAAATTCAAGCCAATGACAAAATGTCTTAGAAATTACGCCATAACAAAAATGATTTGATATAAACTGTATGTTATAACGAGATATAAATTGTTATGCAGCAAGAATTTATGCCTCTTATTGTTTACCAGCTATAAGAAATTTATTCAGAATGGTAATGATTTCGAAAAATTAAAGTTATATTTATCGTACAGAATTTTATACATACTGTATTTTTATCAAAACTTTTAGGAGTGATTTTTTGAGAAATTCAAAACGACGAATTTTTGCATTAAAGGGTAGATTGGTGAGAAGAGATTTTCTTGAAAATCTTCGGAAGATTTTGAATTTAAATTCCAAGTTTGCTATTTAACCAACCTTTCGTTCTGAATGATAATTTTTAGGGACGCGAGGGGACACACATGTGAGCATAAATAAACTTTTGTAATCTGTATTAAAACCTGAATTTCCGGTGAACTCTCCGTATCGGAATCTTTTAGTGGAATGCAAATACTCCTCTGTGTTCTCAAAGAGAAGGTAATGAGAGTGATATTGGACAATATGTTAGGTAATGATAGCTCTATGTAAGCAGAAACATCGCTGTTATTTAAGCGAATTGTACGTGGCGCCTGAAATCTGGAACCCAGTACTTTTTTCCTCGTACGTTTAACAGGGTAGACATACACTTCCTCTTTTCCTTCCAGTTACGCTAGAAAATGTACATCCTTCCTGCGGTAGGTTATGTATGTGGAAGGAATGCTATGAAAGGGTTATCAGTGTTTAAATTGTGCAAACGGTTTACGTAAGTGTCGCGGATATAGTAATACTCAGTTTTGGCACATTATGACAAAGCCTCGAGTAAAAATGGACGGAGAGGCAGCCCTCACAGTTATAAACATAGTCTTCTTGTGTTAACAGAAGTAGCCAATTACTGCACCCAAATGTTTAAATAACTTGTGTAAACTGTTGGAAAACTCAGTCTTAAATTACTTCAATATCTATTGCTCAAAAATTAAACAAATAGTTTAACTGTTAAGGATGTTGTTAATTAACAGGATGATAGACACATCACCGGAGTGCCGAAATTTGCTCTGAAGGAACACTTCACATGACAGTACATCTACTGACGGCGAGCTGTCGCTTTTAAAACACCTATAAACCATCGTTCTGGACTGAAATTAAAGCCATAGTCTTTGGAGCAGTAAGCCAATGCCTAACCAATTGAGCCACCCAAATCAAGGCTCAAACCTTCTATAGCTTAATGGAATATCTCTCCATAACGCTAAACCCTAAGAACAGCAAAAAAGTACTTTTTAATTATTCAAAGTACATAAGAATGAAATGTGACCTTTCCGTGCTTAATTTTGCATACAGAATGGAATGTATACATAGAGCACAAAAATAACAAAAGAAGTGATAGTATCATATACTCACTGCTCACCTCAATAGCGTAGATAGTAGCGTGTCTGCCTCACGTTCTAGAGTTTGAATCTACTTCAGGGTGAGTTACCTGGATAAGGTTTTTTCCGGAGTTTTCCCTTATCCTGAAAGTCGAATATCGGGTAACTCTAATAAGGGAACTAACACTATGCTCACACCTGTACATGCTTGAGAGTTTGATGGTATAATCTCTGCTCTACGTTGGGCCTGTATGCCAAAATTCGGATGCTGAGTATAGTTGGAATACCCGAAAATGAGTCCGGAATACGTAGAAACATATAGGCATAATAACACGGCATCGTATGGGAAGAATTATTTACCTCTGAAGGTCAGCGGTCTACTTGCGCCGTCTCCCACATTCGACAAAGACCTCACAAGGGATGTCCAGCAACTACTTGCAAGTCGTCGCGTGTGGCATTTTCCAGGCTTCAGTTTTGGGCGTTCCGGTTCTACTCCGCAGCAGAAGTTTGATGCACATGCTTTATATACAACAGGCTGTAATTATACTATCAAATTTTCAAGTGTGTAGCGGTGTGAGTGCAGTGATAGTCCCTTGTAAGCTCTATGGACCCTGAGTTCATTTGAACAACTTTTCTTCTATTTCATTTATCGTCCGATATGACTTAACTTGGCGGACGTAAATTAAAAAAAATCATACACTCACTGACTTGATAAAGCATGTATGAAAAGTGTGGAATTTGTGGAATAAGTACAATTCCTATGACCATGTTCGTATAAAAGGTCTATAGGTAATAAGTAATTGTACATTATTATGAACTGTTGTGTTATAATATGCATACAGTATTAATAATACATTTTCCCTTCCAATAACATATAGTAAGTGGGGGGAGATGGAAATTGGGGGAAGATGGAAGTTTCGTAATATTTTATTCATCTGAGACTAGTTAGTAGCACTTAACACAGTCTAGCATAGGGTCATCCAGTTGGAAGTGTGCTGTTGTGTTCTTCCGTTTTATATCTTGGTTCATCCAGTGATGAACAAGAAACTACTATATGTAAACTTGGTAAGTACAAGCAATGTAATATTTCGTTGCCCATACGTAAGGTCTAGCACTTGATGTACTGCATGGAGCTTCACCTAACCATGGTATTTTGTCATGTGTGTCTTTGTGAGCACATGTTAGCTCGGACCAATATGTCTGGCAGCGTACCTACACCAAAAGAAAGGTTCACTTGCAACTTCCTCCAGGCATTGGGGGACGTTGAAGGTTCTTAAAGAATTCTGATAAATTACATATGGCCTGTCATGACGGCTTGACCGATCATTCTTCAAACCATTGAAAGCATTTTGTCAGCAAGCTGTGTATACTTGGATTCATTCAAACCTTGGTCGGAGAGTTACAAGACTGCAGTTTGGTTCTCTCCTTTCTTCACTGTATCATGTCTCTAACATGCGTTAAATTTACATTTTATAAGGTGTCTTACATGTTGTAATACAAATGCTCAATTTAATTTTTTTTAAATTCAAACTATGTGTTGCATCTTCCTCCATACTATTCCATCTTGCCTAATGTTAACACCCATCTTCCCCTAATGATGGGGTAAGATGTAAGTTTTGTTGCAACTAGTTTAATTGTACCCTTTTATCTCCTCACATTTAAGGACACTGATTACTGTTTCTCCCAGTAACAATTAAGTATACAGGCAATATCTTGAGATAATTTTTATATTATTCTTCTACATTCCCATTTCCATGAAAAAGGACATAACCGTTAAGTGTGACATCTTCCCCCGACTTACCTTACATCTTTTGTACAAGTTTTGTGGTCGCATGACGAATTTGGCCACGCCTAACCACACCAATCAACTATTTTTGAGAATTCAGTTATCTAAATAACAGCTACAATTATAATTAGAATGCGCACGTAGATATAAATATCCTCCTGCATCCACATATTCTAGCACCTTTAGGATTTCTTTGTTTTTCACGCAAGTTTGATATTCCAAAACGATAGCGACTTTCTGCTCTGAAATTTCCTTGGATATATTGTACAGATTGCTATAATCACAAAGTACTTTACTTTTCAAAAATTTTCTGGATGAAATTTGATTACGCTTAAACAGTATGCGTAATAAGAAGTCTTGCTGAATACATATACCGACTCTACTATCGGCTAGCTCAGACAGTGGGGTGTTCATGTCATTCCTATTACACTAGGCGTTTAAATCAATTGAGTAAAAGGACCTATTATCTTGTGTGCATTTACCATGCACCACAATGCGATTATCTTGTCACGTAATGCGGTTTTCTTGCAATAAATTTTAGATTTCTTAAGCTCTTATCCCAGTTATTCTGCATCGAAGCAGGGCCGTGCAAATGTCTTCATCAGAGATTTTTATATTAGGAATAATTATCTCCATTAATATAATATTCTTTAAAATGCAGTTCTGAAAATTAAAGCGATTCTCTTTATCATTGGCAGCAGTACGTGGATAACAGCAATTTTGTACCGTTTCAATTTTAAAAATTGGACGTGGGCTCAATAAAACTGTGGTAGAAATATGAGGAGAATATTTTAATTATTCTAAAACTTGATCCAATATTTACTCAGTACTCACTGGCTTAACCCTCGCTATCTAATGAGAAGTGCAGACGTTTCTCTAAATCCATTTACAGGTTTTCGCGCGTCTTTTTAGTCGTAGCATGCATATTTAGTCGTAGCATCGCCTTTTAACATTTCTGCAAGTTACATATAAATCGCCATACAGTGTTTATGCATGTGCTTATTAAAATGCATAACAAAGCAAAAAAATTCAACACATTTAAATTACTAGCAAACTCCATACAAGCTACAATAAGGCGGAAAAACGAACAAACCAAGCAAGATGGCTTCGTGGTAACGCGTGAGGCTTGCAACTAGTAGATACGGGATTCTGTTCCTGGTTACCGCCCGCTCTGACCATGGATTTTTCCGTGATTTTCTTTGGTGTTGAATGCTGGAGTGGTGTCTTCTCTCCCATTTCTCTCATTTCATCTTCATTTTGCCATTATAAGTTGATTATTGGGTTGTGTGTAGGCCGATGAACTAACAGATGACACAGAGGCTTACGATTGAAACTCCTCGACTCCACCAGAGTGTGGCGTTGGAGCCTCCATTGTTTTCTTCGTTTCCAGCATATGAACCACCCTCCCTCTAGTGGTTTGGACCGGTCACCGCCGCCCTGTGGCCAAGCCTGTAACCGTTAGGGAACTCCGCGTATTTCCGTCGTCTGTGTTTGGCCGGTCTTCCAGCAAATATGTCAAATATGTTTCTTGCGGTTACATCATATCATCCGTTCCTCCTGGAGGTGTATGCACAAACGATCCCTTGGGAGTCACGATATCCCCTCGGTTACCTAATCTAACCTACTTTTTTCTGCTAATTTCACATTAAACGACATAAACGTTTGCAGAATTCGTTTTATTACAATTTCGTTGTAATACAAGGACGAGTAGGACGCTGAGGAGTAAAATGTTTGAAAAGTAAACCGCCATATGCTGGCTCTGAAGTTCCATAATGTTTACATGTATCGGGAGAAACAAATAAACGTGACTACTGCTTCAAAGTATACAAAACATTGAAAATTTCAAACCAAGAGAAAGGTAAACTTCGGAAATGATTAATACACAACCGATGCACTTGACATAAACTGTGTGTCTTAATAGGATGTCAGGATTTTTCAATAATTTCTCTTTACTGTGCCTTGTAAACCTTCAAAACTGTATGGTATTCGTTAAAATACAGAGGACTCTTAATCACACAAAAGTCATATATATTGTATTTGTCATGAAAATAATTTGAATGTATACCATTTAAATCAAAATCATTAGAACTATTCTTGAGTAAATAACCTCCCCTAATTTTTTTCCTTCAATCTAGTGAGTAGTTTGGGTTTGGAGAATTTGGAGAATCCTTGGAAGCTGTGAACCAAAGTTCTGCATCTATATGACATTTTATTTTTGAGCTAAGCTGTTCTTAAGCTATTACAGAATTTTATAGAAAATGTAAAATTACAGAATATGTATTTTTTAAATAACATTGCATTATACAGTTTTTACCACTTTAATAGAGGCAACGAATAGCACTGTCTCCAACGTTCTAAATATGTCTATCGTGTTCTATTGCGTCGCATTAAAAAAACAGAGTTAACCCATTTGTGCCTCTTGTTACCTCCAGAATAATAGCGCCACCCGCATAATTTGAACCTAAAAATAGTTCACGATTCCAGCAGGTGTTTCTTATCTTCCAAACTAAACGGAAGGGGTTAACGACAAACAAAGTTGGGTGAGGGACCATCTGTCCTCTAGCTTGCATTATTACGTGAAGAGTGAAATGTGATCTTCACGTCTGAGTGCATCTTCTGCACGATTGCATATGCTAATGGTTTCATTGTAATTCTAGAGGCCTTTATATAAAACATATATTTTTCTATCTGCTTATACGAGTGCTAAAAACCCATCTCTATATTCCCCAAATATGGTCTATTAAATCTCACAATTTCATGAGTTACTATCTCAGAAACTGCTTTAGGCATAAGACTAGCATTTCTACGGATGTAAACAAATGTCATATTAGTATATTGAACTACTGCTATCTACCCAATAAGTTTATTAATAAACACCGTATTTTTTCTCAATTATACTGCAGCTTTATTAAAATATATCCAACTAGTTTTTTTTTAAAAAAAAATAGTCAACCTCTTATTAACATTAAAGCAGATCCACAGCAACACTTATAAATCCTTTATCATCCTAAAATTGAATGCAACTATTCATATCTTCAGCAGTTTGTGAGACAGTAGATCTTTTATAAAATGTCATTCATAAAAAACAGTTAAAAACAAAATAGAGAAATGAAACAGGAGATGTTTACAAAGAAACCTGGTTCGACCATACCTCCACACTTAACAATAGCACTAGTATGAAGTGTAAAACTTCTCCTAAAATGGACTATAGATTTCTTCTTTACTCCAAAGTAAGCATGGGGGATGATTTTGGTCTGCAAAGTGGTAGAGAATTCACAAGAAATTTTGAAATTATATTTTAAATATAGTGTTGTATTCATAATGATGTTATAAAGTGCATTAAATTAAACAGGAGATTCCAATTTATAAGATAACATAAAGACAAATAGTTTAATTGTTTGGCAATTTCTGTCATCATATATATGTAGACGAATTGCTTTAAATATTGCATTATACCAAATAGTTCGTGAAGGTTGAAGAATTGCAGAGCCGGAACCCTTATAAATGGCGATGGGGTTCAGTGGGCATCTAAAAAACTAATTCTATAATGACTTGGGCACAATTTAGTATAGGCCGTTTTTCTTTGATACACAGCTAATTATGTTACTTACTCTGTTACTCAGAAGGCATAAGTAATAACCTAATACTCTTTAAGCAATAAGAACGATATCAAAGCCAGTATGAAATACCAGTGGAGCTGATAGAGCCCTCTCAAATACAAGTGTTTTTTTTTTTTTTTTTTTTAATTTACGTCCTCCTACTTTAAGTCAGATCGGATGATGAATGAAATGGGTGAAATGATACTTAAATGAGCCCAGGGCCCATAGAGCTTAGTCACCATTCATCTTTCAGAATAAGGAAAAAAAAAAACGAAAAAGACCTTATTCATACCTATAAGTTACCATGATCGAGATTTGTACTGGGACCACTTGAACAATAGACACACACGTTACCACCTACTCTACAGAGGGGGTACACTTATAGGTGCCAACCATTCACGAACAAAGAGAAATATGTTAAATCCCCCAAAATGAAACTGCTATGGCCCATTTCTATCCCCATATATTTGTTCTTGGTGGTTTGAATTGTTGTATTCTTTCACTTTTCTGCCGATATTCGTTTTTTTTTTTTCTCGCAATTGAATAGCAAAAATTTAGAATTTTAACTACGGTTATAGCATCTGGTTATTAAAAATTCGACTAATGCATATTATGGGTGTTAATAATGAAATGTATCATGTAGCTAATCTCTGTTTCATATAACCTTGCCTCGCTGACATGTATCACTCCGCGTGCAACTACCTTCCCCCTCACCGCAATTGGCTAATGCTTTCGCGGCATAGGCCATAGGCGGTGCCTTGCCGTAACATTGAAACATGCAGTAAACGTCATAATAATTGCCAGGAAGATAGATAAAGTCATACAAATAAGAGTATGAAGGCATGAAAAAATACAAGTTTATAATGAAACTGAGCAAGTTGAAACTGAATGAATGAGCAATGAAATTGAAACAAGCTTATAATGAAAGGCCTTCGGCCTTATCCACTGGATTAAAACAAAAAAAAAAAAGCCAGCACACATACCTTGCAAAAACGTTTATCTTTCAGCTTTAAAAATGGTGTCACGCCATACTTGTCGTGTGTCCTTCATTCACCCACGTTTCGTCAAGGTAGTATATTTTGCGACTTATATACCTGTACAGGCTGATTGTCCTTAAATAACGTCTTCGCCACCCAGCAATATCGCCCTTGGAGTGGTAAGTTTTCCTGTTGTCTCAATTTCCTACCCATCTAACACTCACACCCGTAAGTTCAGAGCACAGCTGTTCGACTTCTGTCACTGACAAAGACGGATTCTTCTCTGTAAGTGCATTAAACACATACAACACAATTCTTTTTTCGCCGCTTTGTAGAGGTTTTCCTTTGCGATGCTTCAGCGAAAAACTGGCGCTAGACTCTGTCATACATATAATAAGTACACGCGCAATAAAAGCCCAATAAAATAATTTAGCTCTCGCACTCGGCACAACACACCTTCGAATGGCGATATATGACAAATCCAGTTCAAAACAAGGTCAGTGATAAAAGTCATATAAACAAATATGTCATCACTACCACTAAATCGCGTGCTATCGTGCCATGTGCTTGAGAGAATTAACATGCATTTCAGATAAATCAACTCTGTTGCGTAATATATTTAATTAAAACAGTTACGAAAATATAAATTTGACAATTCTCTCCCAACATATAAAGATATATCACCATGTTAAATAACGAACTAATTTTTACCGCACAACAGTCTATACTACAATAGCAGCCAATGAAACGTGATAAGGTCACGTGACCGTTAAGAGATACGGGACAAGCTTGTGTGAAACAAGGATTAGTATGGAAAGTTTTACCTCTTTTAAAATGAAGTCGTTAGGGAAATAAACGTTTAAATATAATTTTTATAGCTAAACATAGAAAGTAGGAAAGGCATGTGAATTTAACACATGGATTTTTTAAAGTACTCTCACAATTGAACATTTTGGAGCAATTGCAAAGCCAGAATGTAGCGACTCTTTTTCTCTCTCTCTCTCTCTCTCTCTCTCTCTCTCTCTCTCTCTCTCTCTCTCTCTCTCTCTCTCTCTCTCTCTCTCTCTCTCTCTCTCTCTCTCTCTCTCTCTCTCTCTCTCTCTCTCTCTCTCTCTCTCTCTCTCTCTCTCTCTCTCTCTCTCTCTCTCTCTCTCTCTCTCTCTCTCTCTCTCTCTCTCTCTCTCTCTCTCTCTCTCTCTCTCTCTCCCTCTCTCTATCTCTATCTCTATCTCTCTCTCCTTCTCCCCGTCTTAACTGCCTCTTTAGTCTTCTATATTTCTCTTGCAATAACAGCATATGAAATTAAACTACGTCTGCAAACCTTTATCTCATCTGCTAGAAACTTATTCTTTTGCAAAAATATATATCGAGCTTTGTAGAAAAAATGATAGTGTACAAAGTTATGTGAATGTAACATATTAGATATTTAAAAAATATAGTTACCAGTCCCTTCTACGCTCACTTTCTTCTCGGGCAGCCAGCCACGTGAAAAGATGATTAGATATACCTGTAATACAGCAAGCGTCAGACAAGCCTACCGCTACAGCCTGCATCCCGTTTACCGGCAATCTATCCGGCAGAATCAGCAGAATTCTCGCCAAATGCAACATCAGGACCATCTACAAGCCACCTCCGAAGATTAAACATCTGTTGAGACTAGTGAAAGACAAACTGGACTTCCAAGTTCCGGGAGTGTACCGCATTCCCTGTGAATGTGGGACACCGTATATAGGTCAAACCGGAAGGACCATCGCTACTAGAATAATCGAACATGCATGGAGCATTCGTTTAATGCAACCTGAGAAGTCTGGACTGGCAGAGTATTGTTTTGATAACGACCATAGATCCAATTTTCGGGAGACGACCATCTTGCCAAAATGCAACAGGTACTGGGAGCTGAGAATTAAGGAGGCTTTGGCGATTTCCTCTGAAAGGAGCACGCTTAGTCGTGATGCTGGATTTCAGTTCAACTCCTCTTGGAAACCGGCCTTAAAAATGGAAATCCATCGAACTAAGAAGCAAAGATCACTACAACTTGATAATCAAGTTAAGTAGTTACGTTTCTTTGACACAATTTTCTATACTCACGCCATCTCCTGACTTGGCATTTAATTTACTGAAAACAGTCTTTTGTTCAGTAATGCGAATTTTGATAGTGTTTTGTCTTTGTTTACAGTTATGTTATATCCAGTATTTCATTTGTGGTTATAACATTTTATAAATATCCTGATGATGGGAGAGATGTACACTCCCGAAACGTTGATATCTAATTATCTTTTCACCTGGCTGGCTGCTCGAGAAGAAAGTGAGCGTATTCGTCGCCAGGAAAGCCTCAGGTCTTATTTTACAGTCCCGTCTAGATTCCTAGCTAAAACTTAATCTGTGTTTCTCTATCACTTGTAAAGCAATTGAAGCAGGCATATTGCTTATACGCAAGAGTTTGAAATGACCGGAGCGGCATGTGTTACAAAGTTATGCGGCCAACCACATGCTGCCATAACTAATTCCTATGATTGAAATCCTAACCTCAAAGGTTAACCTTGTTAGTCATTCGAATATTCATGCTTATTGCACTTCACCTCTCTGTGGTTTTGAGTGTAGGCGTGCCGTTAGCAAACTTTCAATAGAAAATGCAGCGTTATTTGGTCTGTTATACGCTGTACATAACGGGTTAAGATTTAGTACTCCTGTATTCAACAACTTTTGCTTCAATTTAAAAAAAAAAAAAAACACTCCATGCGTCCAGAGTCTGGTATATAATATGTGAATCTACCAATTAGCACTGCCAGTGTTAAATTAAATAGTTTGCTTAAGCAGTGCCGCTGAATAGATGCTTGAACACATATTGTAGCATAAGAGCATTTACATTGTGCCAAAAAATACGCTTAAAATCGACATTTTCAAACTGCAATGTACCTATGACATTGCAGAAGCAACTAATGCTTATTTCTCCAGATCTGCATGAAGTTTCAAAAATAATATCATTACTCCCACAATGTACAATTTACTAAGGCAACGACAACGAAGCCCGCCTCGGTAGCGTAGATGGTAGCATGTCTGCCTCACGTTCAGGAGGTCCCGAGTTCGAATCTCGGTTAGGGTGAGTTATCTGGATAAGGTATTTTCCGGGGATTTCCCTAATCCTTACAGACGAATGTAGGGTAGCTCTAAGCTCCATGGACCCTGCACACATTTGAGCATCATTTCACCCATTTCATTCACCGTCCGATATGACGTAACGTTAGAGGACGCAAATTTACAAAAAAAAAAAAAAAAAAAAAAAAAAAAAAAAAAAAAAAAACTCTCTCTCCCATCTCTCTATTTTAGAGGTCAGCTTGAGTGGGATTCTAATTCTTCATGGCTTGTGATGATTGTAGCCAATGACGTTTCATTGTCTTAGGCACTATTTTCCCATCTCACTTTTAATATTCTCATTGCATCCACAGTTTCTTCTCATTTCCTCCTCAAGTTTTCCAACTTCTGAAAGCATTCTCACGTAGATGCTATCATTTTGAATCTTCCACATTAGCATACCACTAAATTGACATGCTAGGCTTAACTGCTATTCAGATAATTAAAGTTTGTGTGTGTGTGTGTGTGTGTGTGTGTGTGTGTGGTTGTGTGTGTAGTGTTTAACGCCCGCTTTTACTACATACGGCACCACAGGCGATCACACTGATACATGAGATGAAGATGGAGCACCGGTGGAATGAGATGGCGGAGGAAACCGGAGATCCCAGACAAAACCCGCCCCAGCGCCATGTTGTCCACCATAAATCTCACTTTGCGGTCGCCTGGGATCGAACCCGGGCCGCCTTGGTAAGAGCAAAGCGGTCTAACCACTGAGCCACGGCGCGGCCAGGTAATTAAAGATTATAACTTTTGATGTGTTACGTTCACAAGATTCTCTCTGTCCACTCCCCCAAAATATTCTTTAAAAACTCTTATTCTTTTATCTACTTCTTCTTAGTCAAGATAAACTATTCAAAAATCGTTTTATTACTTTTCCCTGTTGTGTAAGAGAGATACAATACTCTGAACCGATAGTCAGTTTTTTGAACATCGGGTCACTTCATGTCAGCCATGAAATTCTATGACATCGCGAGGAGCAAGTGAATGGTTGTTCCCCTACTTATCTATAAATAGTAAAACCCATTTTATGGTGGAGCTGTATAAGATTTGTTTGTTGTTCTGACGTAAGAACTCTGGCAGTGAGGAAGTAAATACCACAGTTTCCGCAAGCTGAAGTGGTTCCCACAGAACCACAATATATCTTAAGCATAAATCAATTCACATGATAATAATTTAACATTCTCACCAAAGCAATTCTCACAAGCCGAGTTTTTTTTTCCTTCATACATAAAACTCCATTTTTGTGAGTTTGAATGTATCGGTACATAAACAATTCCAACATTTATCATATTTTGTTTACTTCCATAGGGTTAAATATCTTCTCTGCAATATGCATGTAATAAAGCCATAATCCAAGTAACCCTAATAATTGTTGATTTTTCATACATTAAATGATAACGTTTGTAACGCGCTACCTTGAAATTAAACATAAATTTAATCTTTTCATGCACCATCCTTTGAAGCAGGAATCGATCAGGTTATGATCATTCCGAAATCTAAACCTGTAGTTCCACATTTAAAAGGCCACAAAAATATAATATATGAGTATAAAGGAATTTAATGGAAACAAAACAGACCAATAAATAAGAAAAGGAAGTCCGGAAAGAAAGAAATAAAGTTCAACTGTCACTGGACTATGAGCAGGGAGTTCGTAGACAACAAACTACCACAATTATGTACACCGTTTAGGCGTTTGCAGATAGACCGATTTTTAACCACCTGTCAGTGACCTTTGTCCTCTGTTGTTTTGCCTCTTCTGTAGTGAATGGAACCCGACTGCTTATAACGTTGTATATCTGGTAATAAGATTTAATACACTTTTAATAAGGGGAAGGCGAAGAACACAATATAAAAATATAAGCATAAATATCAAATGTAAGGGATAATTTATTATGCAATGCAAATAATAAACGTAACCCTTATAACGACAGGAAAGTCAATAGTTGAACGCTGGAAACAACGAGGCTGAGTTGCTAAACGTGTCAAAAATCAACAGGCTAAATAAAAGACGCCATGGTAATTCTTTGAGAAGATAGGAACATCGCTGAAGACATCACAGAAAAAATATTCCACAGGTAAAATAAGGAAAATAATTTACGGCAAGAGGTAGAACTGATTTCGCAGTTATAACGGGAAAGATTCCATGGGAGATCGTACAAGATAAACTCCGCATATGGGCGTCGAGTGAAATAATCTCTGCATCTTGAAATTACCAGGAAGAAGTTGTGTTCCCGGCTGATTGAATAACGTCAGCGTCATAAGAGAAAGAGTTAGATAATAACATAACTTGATAACTAAAATTACAAAATTGCCAAAGGGTTAACATTTTAGTCGATTAAGTAAAACACAAATTTTAAGTATTATAACAAGAATCTCAATAGTAAGTATATAAATAAAAGAAAGGTTATATTTAAAAGCATTGCAATTATTGCATTTTAATGCTGTCTAAAATCAACAACTCCTTCCTGAGAAACATCTTCAGAAATATTCATCTATATTCTAATTATGTTTCGCCACACCTTTCATGCAATAACAACTGAAATTAATGCAATGAAGTTAGGTATATAAATATATGTTATCTTACTGGAATTTGGAAAAATGTTACAATGTGCTTTATGGTTATTATTCTTCTAATACTTTCATTACTAATAGTGCTTCACTTTTATCCGAGGTTTTAAATGAATTAATAGTCAAGGGAATAAACTACGTCGTGTGTCTATGTACATACTGGCAATAACCTACATAAAATTTACGTAACACACATAATACTGATTCGTTGGCTGATTTGATATGAATCAATTGCACATAAAGTATGAGCATTATCTTTTATTGTGAAAGCCGAGAAGCTTTTACGCACTTTGCATAGGAATAAATATTCAACAACGCCTGAAAATAATTTCAACAAACACACTTACTTAACTTTATCAGTGTTTACAGTATGCCACTGTCATAAAGAATATATGTGAAATTGTAATGGGAAGTAAGTTCTGCATTGTCTTAACTTTTAAGTCGCATTTATTTATACTTGGATTTGGTGAAGCAACTTAAAATACAAGTGGCAAAATGGCTTACTAATTTTCGATTAATATAACACTGCAAATAATGGAAAACACATATAGTAGACGCTAAGTCTTAAATTGAACTTAATTATTACAATGTAGCTTTTTGCGTATTACCAAAGTAGAGGACAGCCATATAACTTCCCTTATCGATTAGAGATTCGCATACAAATCTTTTATTACATCTTACTATTCATTAAAAAGTATTTATTATTCTGTCTACGTTAGGTTATTCATGTTGTATCCTTGCCTATAAATTATCTCAAATTAAGCAGTAAATTACGTAAGCCAAGCGGAAATAATACACAAACGTTTATCACAAGTAAAAAGGAATACATTCAAAAGTCGTCATCGAGAAATAAATTACTGTCCCATGGACATCGTGATGAGAAAAAAAAAGTAAAAATGAACAATAGTGCATTTTTTATCAGGTTATAATAGTGCAGCATAGTGTACTTATGACTTGGAACATTTACTTCACGGACCAGCTATTCAATATGACCAATCCAATTCACAGCCTGTGCGAGTTAGAACCAATTACTATGCAATGTTACTGATATCCTGTCGAAGTAAGATTGTCCACCTGACTCGCAGTTGTTCGAAAATTATTGCAGCTGATTCGCATTTGAGTGAATGAAGAAGAAAACAAGGAAAATTTCCTAAACAGCATAGAAGGCGGTTACGTTATAATATTTGTATACAATAATATAACATTGATATACATGATTTTATGTTATTTTCACTTTATTAATACTGGTTATTAAATGTTTGATTCAATAATTTACAGTACCATAATAGATACCTACGCGATCATGCAATTATCTTCAATAATATTTTGAGTTTTTAACGGTAATTTAATTGACACTAACACAAAAAATAATAAATTGTCTGTGAAAAATAATAAGCAATAAGGAATTGGATAAGTTGATTATTATAGAGAACGATATCATTTCTATCTATGTTTTTTGGTAAACACTGATACCCGTTGCACTTTTCTAAAAATGTACTTCGATCTGAATCACGTGTTAAGATACACAAAAATTTACTATGTTATAACATCAAATGTTCATTAATTTCTAAAATTGTAACATGCTTCAGAATAGCCATCCTAAATGCATTAGAATCATATATTACAGGAGTAATAAAGTTAATGTAGGGGAAAATGCTATAAATTATTTGAAAACTACTGATTAAATTCGATTATGATTTGAATAATACAATAATGAGACCCTACACTGGCTCTAAATAAACACTAGACAAAAGTATAATATCCATTATCCCAGTGCTAAACTTTCTTGCTTCCAGAAAGGTGTGCATTATGAAACTATCAAAATATTTGGCGCACTTCCTAATGTTCTTAAAGAAAAAGTTGATAATTTCGATGCTTTTAAAAAAGCTGTTAGAGAGTACCTTTGCTCAAAATCTTTTTATTCTGTACAAGATTATCTGAATGACAAATTGTCCTGATAATGCTTCTGTAGCTCTATAAGTAATATGTAACTATTCCAATGACAAATCATTACTAATAAATATTTGATGCAAGTTGAAAGCTTATTTTTAATGTATATGTATTTAATAAATAACAAGAATGGTGACCATTGCAAAAAGGTTGAGACGTACTAGCATAAGCCAAGTGAAAGCTGGTTTAAAAAGTGTTTCGTTTTGTATCATATATAATTATCCCTGCTTTGTTTTCCATATTGTTGTTCATATTGCCTGTATACTATAATATGTCTTATGTTAACTTATATATATATATATATATATATATATATATATATATATATATATATATGCTATTAAACTTTATACCTCTGGACATGTTCAATGTTCACAGCCTTTTCTGGCTACAAGTGAACCTACTGAACACAAACAAATCTAATCTAATCTAACGATTCTCATGAACTTATTTATGAAAATATAATTACACTCACAATAAAGAATATTTCGAAAACGACTAACGCCACGAAAAAAGTATTTTGATAAGTTTTATATTTTAATAAGCTCTACATATTTTTTGAAATCAGCTTATGATTGTCTCTTATGATTTTGCGGTTACACAAATTGCATGGCATTTAATTAGAACCGTCTACGGATAAATGTATTAACATATAATGCAATGAAATTTAGAGAAAATAAAAACCATGCTCCAGGTTTATGTGGTGTTTTAAGGGCCTATTCTTATCATTAGACATCAAAGGAGGTGTAAACTGATGATACATTAAATTACATGATTATCGGGAAAGGAAATTAGGGAAGGAAACGTTACAGGCCTACATATAGGACACCTCACATGCATTTGTACCAGCTGTCAGAATTAGGGAAAACCTGGAGAAAAGAACCTCAGTCAGGGAGAGCGGTCCTACCTGGATTTGTGCAACAGACTTCTCACTCACGAATCTGCTTTAACGAACTCAGCTTCCAGTGTGGATAATTTCATGTACAAGCAGTTTCGAACTGGGTGAATTTCCTGATCGTTCTTTTTCTGCGAATACATAACGTATAGAATTTAACCCACCTTTTGTTTATTGAGAGCAGCTGCTGCCTGTTTTTTGGGTTCGGAAATTCTCAAAATTATATTTCCGTAAACTCTTGGTATCACGTTTTTGGGTAGAATACAATATTTCCTGTACCTACTACAGATAAGCTGTAGTGGAAGTAAAAGGAAGAGATACATAAAGGACCAGTCGCTCAGGTTCTTGTAGCTAATATATCCACGTAGCTAATGTAATATATTTTTGTAGCTAATATATTTGTATTATCCACGCTGAGCAAGGTTTTAAAACACTTTTGCTAACAAACGCTTGGAACTTCACCTTTGATAACTAACACTTGGAAAATATCATTTCAATTATTGATGTATGTACCTGTATATAAAGGTTACATTTCATTCTTAATATGCGTCTTTTATTCTGGTATTTTGTGAGCATATTGAAGTAATATAAGGGATGGTGGCGCAAAGAGTTCCACGTTGGCGCGACAGTTTGATGCAAATAAGATGAGTAGCGCAAGGTAAAACAATAAGGTTTACTCTCAGGGTATGCGTGGATATGTATGAGTAAGGATGGTTCTAATGACACTGGAATGCCCGTTTCAAACTGGTTTAATGACTGCTTCTTTTTATCATCACATCAAACTCAAAGTTGCCGACCAAGGGTTACCATATATCAATGTTCAGATTTACCGTATGTAGACTGCTTATTACACGGTAAAACTTACTTCGTTCTTCACGTACATACGAACCGACAAAAATCTTCTCCCATCGCTTCTGATCTGCCTTCGACCAAGACAGAGGCGATGACTTTCTTAATCGGTCACAAGCCGCGGACTGCCTGTCCTCACTGTGCACAGCTGTGCATGTGTGTGTCACTTTAACTTCTCAAAAACCCTCTTATTCATCCAAAACTCCTTTGTGACTATTTTGTCCATTGTGATTATTAGTGTCGGTCATGCCATTATTAAGGGTCCGAAGAATACCTTTTCAAACGGAGTCAAGTGCTATCCCTTTAAAACCTTTTGCTAAGAAAACTGTTTCTTACGTTTCTTTTGTTAAAACAACTTATTCAACCCAATGCTATTCAACTCAACTGCACGTGCACGCGTTTCACAACAAATATACAAGATTTTTTTTATATCCATCATAATTCTTTACTTATTTCGGTATCAATATTCGGATGTACTTCATAAAAGTGTACATTCTTAACAGACTCCGCGTATGAACAAATCACAAGTTTGTATTGATTTAAAAGAAAAATATTTACGAACATTCACTAACATATTAACTAACAGTTCTACTTGTTTTCTTCTCATTTGCATTTGCGAATTAACACTTTCTGAGTAATGTAATTTCAATGTTTATTTATTTTTTTTCTTATTTTTTTATTTCTTTTTCTTTTTGGGGGGTTATCTAAATAATTCTTGAATTTCCATCACTGTGCAAAGATTTGAAATTACAGTAATAAATAGTTAGCAATTTACTTGGAAATTTTAATAGAAATCTATAAACCAGTTTATTAGCTAAGTTGCGGATTTCGGAGGATTTACCTAAAGGAAGATATTTCTCATGATATACGCAGTGACTCAAATTATCATCGTCGTCGTCGTTGTCGTCGTCGTCATCGTCATCATTATCATTATTGTTATGCATTACTGTTTTAAGTTAAACACAGAAATAGATATCGAGCCTATCACAGCCTGTTTTTAGTAACAACTGTACAAATCTGAAAAAAAAGAAGATTAAAGAAAACATTTCGAAGAAAAATGGATTGCTATATAAAAGGCAGGCTTTACACATTTGTTATTTTTGGTAACAGAAATTACCTGACAAAAATTTTGCAGAGTATTGTGCACACAAGGCCATTTAAAATAACCATCATATTGTTATTAATTATTATTGAATTTTATTAACGAAATGTTTTATTGAAGTCATATTAATAACATAAGACACCAAAGAAACTTTAGAAAGATAAAAGGTAAGATCACTTATGATACAATGATCAATATATAAAGTTGATAATAATAAAGATTGCAATAGCCCGGTAACAAGAACGGGAATGTAAATACACGGCATGCAGCCGTAGACAACATCCAAAGGAATTGCTCATCGCGAGACTCCGGATCTGAGCAAAAGCTCAGATTGAGACGACTTTGAGACCTTAAAACACCGACACCATCCCCGAGGACAGGACGCAGCTACATCTACTGGGGGACAGCAGCATCCCAAATCCCGGATCCTGTCGCAAAATTCGCCTCAACAAGGGGCAGAATAGCATTATTCGATTTGAAACTTTATCGCACCTTAGTTTATTCTAATATCTTTAACTCTTATGCACACCTTACCTATAGAATTTTTTTTAATCAAAAACACCTTCTCCCCCACATTGAGATATGAACTGATGTAATTTTACTTGAATGCTCTGGTTTACATTTGAGTTATTTTCTGAACTATATTATACTCACACTTCTGACTTCACAGAATTCTTAACACAATGATCAATTCCTCTGCAGTCCGGTGCCTAAATTATAAAGGACAGGATTAAATAGCAATTTGTTTGCAGCATTGCAATGTGCTAGACAAATTCACTGAACGTAAGATAAAATTCGTATCATGAGTACATTCGTAATAAGGGAAGCAGGTAGATTTTCACCATTTTCTAGGAAACACAGCTCCATGCAAATTCTAATAAACTAACATTTCAAATGGTTACAGAAGTAATAAATTGCATGAAAATGTTTTTGCTTGTGTTAAGACTGAAGGTACGACAAATATGATCCTGAGGAATATATGCTACATCAGTAATATTATTATAGATGCATAAATATGACATAAAGGTTTATTATTATTCTACTTATTCTTTTTTTTCATAAAAATAAGTTATATTTCTAAATTTATTTATTTACAGAACATACTTTTATGAATAAAATGTGTGCCACATCGTGATAATTCTAGCCCTACTTAAAAGCTACTGTAACAGAAAATAGTAATTTCCAAAACTGCTTCTTCCTGAATCTACCGATGGTATATTCTAATACTCGGATAACATAAAACAGGTGACAAGAGAGCATCTGTCCAATGACGTCAACTTGTGTCAAGGGACAACGGTAGGAGGGACAGAAAACACAGGTGCTACTGTTATGCATGTAAACGCCTGCTATCTAATCTGCGATATTTTAAGTGGCTACGTGTTTTAGAAATTCCATTTTGTTCTGTTACGCCTTCTAGGTCCATTGTTTCCAAATGCGCAGTTTCGTGTTGTATTTGTCACTAACTTTAATTGTTCCCAAGATGTAAACTCCAGCCATCCAGTCCACACATTCCTCCAGTAGTAGTTTACTTCGAAATTTGTTCGAAATGTTAATTAAGTGGTTGTAACAAAAATATCCAGAAATAAACAAATATGATACTTTTATACCTATGACTTTCTATAGTTTCTAATTTTTCATATATAGTTTCTACCAATTTTTCTTACAAAATCGTATTTCTCTATAAACTTCATACTAATCAGAATAAGCTTTCATAGAAATAGATTCATTACACATTTCGCTGAACTTCCGAGGGGGATGAAGGCCGCTATATCTGGATGACCTAGCGAGAAACCTCTGAATAGTGACAGCATTAAAAAAGCTTTAAGTACAGAAAATGTCAAACCAATAAGAAGCAAACAAAAGAAGTAAGGATAAATTTAGGAACTCCACGAGTTAAAAGCGAAACCTTGGATAACTAGATAATCATTCGGTAGGATTTAACTATATAAGTGTAAAAAAACAGAAACTTCATACACGGTGTTACCGAATTGCCGTACACTTTTCTCGAATAGTCAATCAAATAACATCACTGATGTTAATTTTCTCCATTTTTTTAATTTTTAGTATTACATTCTGTAGGACTTATTACTTCTCTTTAATTCATTTTAATTAAAAGCGTTGCGATATTGTTACCATATAGAGTGTATTTTGTGCATTCAAATTTACGAGTAAACTATACCTTCAATTACATCGACATATTGTTGTCGTCGTCATCGTCATCGTCATTATTATTATTATTGTTATTATTGTTATTGTTATTAATGCATTATGTCATAAATTATATTACAATAATAATAATAATAATAATAATAATAATAATAATAATAATAATAATAATAATAATAATAATAATAATAATAATAATAGTAATAATAATAGTAATAATAATAATAATAATAATAGTAATAATAATAGTAATAATAATAATAATAATAATAATAATAATAATAATAATAATAATAATAATAATAATAATAATAATAATAATAATAATAATAATAATAATAATAATAATAATAATAATAATAATAATAATAATAATAATAATAATAATAATAATAATAATAATAATAATAATAATAATAATAATAATAATAATAATAATAATAATAATAATAATAATAATAATAATAATAATAATAATAATAATAATAATAATAATAATAATAATAATAATAATAATAATAATAATAATAATAATAATAATAATAATAATAATAATAATAATAATAATAATAATAATAATAATAATAATAATAATAATAATAATAATAATAATAATAATAATAATAATAATAATAATAATAATAATAATAATAATAATAATAATAATAATAATAATAATAATAATAATAATAATAATAATAATAATAATAATAATAATAATAATAATAATAATAATAAACACTGTTCCATCATGAAACAGACATCCAAAGTTTACGTCACTTCAACCTACATATCCGCAGCTGCTCTTTGTGTACATACACATGCTTAGGGCGGATTTCCAACGAAGAAGTTCCAAGTAAACATAAAACTATGAGATATATGTAACTTAAAAATTGTATTCGAAAATACATGAAGTTATATTCCTGGACTCTGGAGCACCGTGTGTTTAACAAATTTATCTCAAAAGTCTTCTTCAGACATTGTACTTTAGGTTTGCACAAAAATTAACATTATGTTAATCACAGGAATGTTATATCAAGGATCAAAGTTACAGCCGCAGGAACTTATAGGTAACATAATAACTCTCAATTGAAGAAACGGATCCGGTACAGACTCAATTTGTTATCAAAGTGTGCACATTACTTGCGCTTCATTATTAGTTTCTCAAACATTTAGTCGACGTCCTAGTTTTCAACTTTCCTGAAAGAGCATGTTCCACCTCACGTGATAATTGTGCATTACTGACATTTTATGTCCTTAAAAGTATAACGTTACGACAAGATTTGGAATTGTATTTTGAGTACTGATTCAATTACTCAAATTCAGTGGGTTGTTTTTTTCTAACGTTAGACTAATTTTGTGCTGGATAGAGTCAACATGAAAAATTCAATGCCATGGCCGGGATTTGAATCACGGATCTCCTGGTTTCCGTCCAGTCGCTCTTAACCTTTGAGCTACCATGGCCAACGTGCCTTCCTGACATTAAATTCTCCATTTGACTCATATATTTCTCCGGTACCGGGAAATAATGTCAGGAAGGCACGTTGGCCATGGTAGCTCAAAGGTTAAGAGCGACTGGACGGAAACCAGAAGATCCGTGGTTCAAATCCCGGCCATAGCATTGAATTTTTCATGTTGACTTTATCCATAAAAAATCTTAGCCTATATACGGCTAGTGTGGAGAAATGATTAATTTCCTTCAAATAACTAAAATAATTTTGGGCTGTTTATCAAGATTTGGATGTGAAGATTATTTACACAAAGTATTTAACTTTCCAGAGAAATCAGATGTTAATGTAAAATACGATCCGAAACTTTCCTGGCGACGTATATACTCACGATTTTCTCGGGAAACAAGCCAGCTGAAAAGACGCTTAAAAATAAAATCTATTAAAAGATCGTCTTTTCACCTGGCTGTTTCTCGAGAAAATCTTGAATACAGATATTAAAGTTCTTAATTACTTAATTTGGTAGTTATTTTTGTATTCGTTAGTATTCTTCAAAGTACATAAGCTGGAATTGTATTTTTTTTAAACTTTTACATTCATTTCTGTAATTTGTAATAATTTAAAATTGATATACGTATAGGTATGCGAGTGCGATAAGAGTGTTCTGAATCAAATGAACTTAAAACTCACCGAAACTACATCACAATGGCCGAAGCTAACAGTATGTTTGAATACATTTGGGGAAGGCATACAATGACAAAAAGAGAATTCGAAAGATATATGATATTTTACATTCATAAACCTATTGTTTATAAGGCTTATTACTCTCGTTTGCAGAAGCGTCTTTATTACTCGTTTCGTTGTAAGTACAATAGAAATGCAGAAGGTTAAAGATGTACTCAAATCTAAACCAAGTTAGTACAAAACGTGTCGCATACCGTGTCCTTTGTGTTGTAATATTTAGTCGATGATATTTGAACTCTGAAAGCTCTCTAATTAACTATGAAAATACCACACATTAGTTTTCTTTTTAATGTCTAAACATTAGAGGATGGTGTCTGTATTATTTAACTAAGCAAGTATATAACAGTCTCTAAGCACTCTTGGGTACGAAACTCTAGCGCAATATAACTAAATATAAAAACACACAAAATTGACAAATAACTGAGAGGGTAGGAATGTAAAATCGACAGTAAATAATTGAATTTTTTTTCCCAAAGTAGCAAAGTGGATTATAGACACTTTATTATAATACTTGAGTGCATTTTGATTTCCTTATGTTTTTGGATTTACATCTTCCCTCGAGCGTTAATGCCATTAAATAGAGGCAGGTATTTATGAAGATTAATTTCATTCATTTTAATTTATAATTGAGTGCGTGAAGTTTGTTGGTGATTATAATACATTGTTAGCGTGGATTAATATAAATTCTAAAAGCGAGTTTTTAACATCATATCATTCTAACATATAGACCTTATTTTATGTAACACGGTTAATGTTACAAGATTATTTAAGTTTTGTGGTGCAATATGGAATACAAATCTTAACGACGCTAACTGCGATGTTTTATGCAAGATTGACGTATTCAACATTAAGCATTAAGTTACAGTACCATAATATTTCACTTTTACATCCTATTTCGTGGGTTTTCACAACTAAATTATGCAAAAACAGTTACGTATAGAACAAATCGTCACTGGCAATCAAAAAGTACTCGGTCTTAATGACAGAGAAGGTAGAGAAAAGAATGCAATAAGTTATTGTTGATTTGCTTCTTTGAAGGAAATGAATGAGCTCTTACCTTTGGTTTGGTCCTGACAGGTTGAAGCGGTGCGTCGCAGTTCACATCCTCGTCGCCGCTAAGAGTTGAACAGGTGCTGCAATCAGAGGCTTTCCTATCCGGCGTCCTTAGAGCATAATCAGCTTCTAGAGCTCCAACGGCGTTTCCCCAATCCTCTTCCGCGAGCTCCTCGTCATCAAGCACAGTAGAAGTAAGATAAGACACATCATCCGAATAGTCACTCACTACAACAGATGGTGTTCGCCAATACCTATATGGCACAGACTCCTCATCATCTGTTTGGAAGCTCTGGGAGGACTGCCGACGAAGTTCCACTCCGCGATAATCGTCATCTTCACCACCATCATCCTCCGCATCCGCGTCATCGTCCACTACACCACTCTCGCAACTTGTCATGCTCGACAGCTTCCGGAAACGATTTGGCGACTTCATCTGCGTGTATGGTCGACGCGAAGGATAAGAAAATTCAGGACCACGGGCGCCCCACACACTCATCAGAAACGAATCACGGTCAATTCCACTATCACACACATCATCATCGTCTATCATTTCCTCTAAAATAGATCGCTTGCTGCGCACTTCCTCCCAGAAACCTCCATATCTATGTGTCATATCGGTACTTCTGCTAGTTTCTGTACCTTTGTCACACTCATTTTCTGTAAATTCTCTTCGTTTCCAAACCTCTTCATCCTGAGACGCATGATTGTCATCCGGGAGAGAGACTGCTGAATCTGCACTGGTCCATCGTCCGTAGTTCGACCTTTCTGTTGAACGCCAAGGCATCCTCATAGTCACTCTATCCGTTTTACCTACCACTTTCCTTGCCATGTCTTCGTCACTGCTGCACGTTGTTAGAAATCCACTTTCCTCCTCTTCTACTGTAGAGCAACCTTCGTCCGTACTGGTCGTGGCGGTGGGACTACGGCTAGATGACCGACAGAGTGGCGTTTCCAATAGCGTCCTAGGTCCAGTGGGATCTTCGGTAATGTCTGCGTCGCTCGTTTTCATTGCCGAATCACTAAGTTCCGAATTATCAAATCTGCACGTTTGTAATGAACGGTTGCGGTTCGGCTGTTTTCCTTCTGCGTCAAGATACCCTGCATGACTTCCGTGGCAGATAACTTTATCGGAGCTAATGTTGCCCGTACGGCAAAACCCTCTCTCACAATGTCCTGTGTACTGGTTATTATAAATATCGAAATTCTCTCGTTGGTGAGCAGAACACAATTGGAAATTTTCAGTGCCTTCGCTTTCCTTAAAATTATGTTCATTTGACTGCTGATACGGAACTAAGTAGGAAGGAAGGATTTCCGTGCTTTGTACATTATTTTCATTCACTACACTACTATATCGTATACTGTTATCTAAAGGAAACTTTGGTTGTCTTGAAGGACATGTATTTGGAGGATATGGAAAGTGTTTCGTGTTGCGGATTTGCCGTGACTCACTTTTTAGATCACTTGTTTTTAATTTGTTCAGGGAGTCCGAGATATCGGCTTCAACATTATGAGTAGGGCTGGAATTTCTAAATATCTCCTCGGAAGAGACGCAGAAAGGTCTAGTAGTTTCGTGCACATTTCTTTGCCGTGACAAATTCTCGTCGCTGTAGATGCGTCGTGATGTCTGCTTTGGGCGAGGAACTTTAAGCCTGTCAGCTTCAGCGGCACGTTCTGCAATCATAGTGGTGAACTTGTGGATTAACCTTCCAACACAGGGGAAGGGGGTAGCAGGAATAGGGACTTCCGGCCCGTATGGAGATATCGCAATCGCCCCCGTCCGCCTCTTCCTGCTTGACGCCGCCACCGCCGGCGGCTGAATATCGGTAGTGGGTTGACCATTCTGTCCTCCTGTCGCCGTAATGTCTACCTTGTCCGAACTGCAGAATACAGAGTCTAGCGACTTGCTACGGCCATCTTCAACAACACTTGCTGCTTCATTGCGGTTTGGCAAACCACCGCTGGAGGCGCTACTTACTTGAGGATCTCGCGACGACGATACCGGGTTATGACACGCATGCTCGTTGGACGTATAGGTGGGAGGTGATAAAGAGCGGGGTATATCAGCGTTCAGGTTAGAGCGGACCAAATGGTTGACGTAACGGCGATAGTTGCCTCTAGTAAACGTTGGAGTAGCATCACTTTCCTTACCACCCTGTTCTCCCGGCTCAGAGGGTAACCATCCCTCCTCGTTCCAGAAACCGGCGACGCTGAAACAAAAGAAATAATACACTAGAATCTTATGGTTCGACTGTAATTATCAAAATATACAAAATTGAAAGAAAATGTTGGAAAGACACGCGCGCACGCGCACAAACCGTTAGACATGTGTAACTGCTACCACATTTGTTTTCATAAAATTGATGCAATTATATCCCTCTCTTTAATTCACCAAATACCTTTACTTTTTTATTTTCTATTCTCTTTCTCTCTCATATTCCTTCCACATTCTCAATTTTCGGAATACTTATACTGAAAATGGCATAAAAATTAAAATGTTGGCCTTCTATTGTATCCTCTTCAAGGTGAAAAATGAAAAGTCTTTGGGCAAATATTTACTAGACTATTAAAACTATTTAATTCTCCCTTTGCTATAAAATTATACATCATCATATTTTCCTTATTTTTAACAACATTGAAGGAATTGTTTAAATATAACAAATAAAGTTTAAACGAGTGAAGGTATTTTTACATCCTTCATACTTAAGATGTTTATTTTTAACCATATCGCTTGCGTAAAATTATTTTATGCAATAGCTTTCGGCGCGTTTAAAATGTTGGATAGAGAAGTACGAAGTTCCAAAGTTAGAAGTTATCCTGTACTTATATGTCTGTGCATTTTGACGCATTTATAAATGTTTTTAAAAGTTGAAGAAGAGGACAATTTTAAGATTACTTTGAGAAGAGAGTATGCATAGGATATCGAAGGATAACCATTCTTATGTATGTCCATACAACATTTCTGCATTCTATGAAAGTAGGATGTAAAGTTTAGCTCAATGGACAGCTTATACGAGTAGTAGATAATTAGAAATGATTAAATAATAATAATAATAATAATAATAATAATAATAATAATAATAATAATAATAATAATAATAATAATAATAATAATAATAATAATAATAATAATAATAATAATAATAATAATAATAATAATAATAATAATAATAATAATAATAATAATAATAATAATAATAATAATAATAATAATAATAATAATAATAATAATAATAATAATAATAATAATAATAATAATAATAATAATAATAATAATAATAATAATAATAATAATAATAATAATAATAATAATAATAATAATAATAATAATAATAATAATAATAATAATAATAATAATAATAATAATAATAATAATAATAATAATAATAATAATAATAATAATAATAATAATACCATGTAATATTGCTACTTTCCTTATCATTTGTTGATAAAATTGGAACATTGATTCCATGGCAACAAACTGTAAAAGAACGCCATATAAGGTGTAAAATACGCCCACGATTGACTTCTTTTACTTCCTTGTATAATATGTTTCAAAATAAAGTTAAATTATCCCTGTAGAAAATCCTGGAGCTACAGCTGTTGCTAGCTTAAAAGAGAAAATGTCAACGCTAGTGCATAACCCTCCTGGACATCGGAAGATTTAAAAAAAAAAATGAAATCCATACTCAAACGGTGGCGGCTAAAGCATGAATATACTGGTAGTACCAGCAGTACTTCACCGATTTCTTTAAGATGATTAATTAGCATCCTCTATAACCCAAGCGATATCCAAGGTGAATGAAAGATTGGCTGAAATTATGTGCATTTCTATGGTGCAATATTTTCATCACCGCCACTAAGCACTGACTTATTCTCTACAAATCAACTCGTACATGAACCATGCGCAACTTTTCACGCCATCGAACTAAGAACTTTAGTCAATTCCTTTTTTTATCCAGGAAAAATTAGCCACCGTAAAATATATAAACGGATTACCGAGCAACATGTCAACTTAAGGTTTTCGCCTGGATACTTCAGTGTTTCCACACGGGTGAACTTAATCCACCACACCTTTTCCTACCAAACATAATGCAAGGAAATTCAGCACACTTGACTTCAAATTCACAAAACCATTTATTTTTCGTGTAAGCGTCTCATTTAATTCTTCTGGTCAATGTTTGTACCATTTACTTCTATATTTATGTACAGATCAGGAACAATAATTGCAAGAATTATTCTTGTTTTGTATTTTAGGTTCATCTTGGCTTCTAACGTAAAGTTAGAAAATGGATTAGTAACTAAAAACATTTCCTTTATTTGTGTATGTTAAGCAAAGAAAATGTCGCATCACAGTATTCGTGCACCAGGCCATTTTTGTTTTCAACTTTTCATAGCAAACCTCTTATAAGCATAACCCATCTCTGGAAACCTTAAATCTACAATTTTGCTTGGCTCGATTTGAAACTTCAACACATTATTATTGTAGTATTAACAATAGTTCACACACCATTTTTCAGACCTTTGTGCAAAACAGTTCTTGTGATAATATATTTATAGTTTCTTACTGTCATTTGATTAAACTATTCCACACGATGCAATTTTATTTTGAGAAATAATACTTTGAAGTGAAACTCATAAATGCATTCTTAGTAAATTTATGAAATGAAATTTTAATCTGAACCAAAGTTTAGGACAAAAAGGTCTTTAATTCTCATTTTATTAATTTTTAATATTTGCTTGTGAAATACGATCTTTGTTATTTCATTGCACACACCTGGTGACTTAAAAAATCATTTCATCAATGTCCTTTGGTGCCAGGTGCGGCTTCTGAGATAGTGCCGCTCTGTATGAAAACGAAAGAAAGAGAAGTGTATAGGAATTGCGCAAAAAAGATTGTTTCTGTGTATCTGCTCCCTCGTGTGAATAGGCGCCTTAAACGCAAGCTCTCTGTCCTGATTGTTTTCCGTGGCTTGGTGCCGATTCTAGAACGGCACCGTCTACGCTCATAAGCGCCTGTGTTAAGGCCTAGGATGCCTGCGTATACACGGCTACTTATGGGAGAAGGTGGTGCCGAGATTTCTCTGGCGCATAACTTAGGTGTTATCCGCTACAGTGCAGTAAGGCACGGGACCTATCTCTCTGTCGCGAAATCGTACACGAACGCTTCGTATCACATTCTCCATGAACTGTATTATCAAACTTTTACTGTGCTCATTACACCTGTACGTAACAAGAGTACGGGTGTAATAAATATCTATTTCCGTTTCCTTGTACGTTCTGTTTGGTACAGTATAATATAAAATAGGATGGATTATTGATAAGATTTCCTAAATCGCTCGAAATTGGTACACATATTTATATTTTAACAACCCTTATTTATTTTTATTTATTTATCTATCTATCTATTTATTTATCTATCTATCTATTTATTTACTTATCTATCTATTTATTTACTTATTTATTTATTATTTATTTTATGTATTTATGCATTTATTTAGTCATTCATTCATTTATTTATGGCACCACCAATACAATGCCTCATCGGCCGCCCCTGTTTGGTACTGTTTTTATTCAAGCACAAACATTTTCAAGCTTCTATCTTGAAACTGCATCGTGTGGAGCAACTTAATTTTGAAAAGAGCTGAAAATTAAAAAGAGAAAATAGTCAAAATAGGTGATTTAAAGTACCACGCCCACTTACAGTCAGCCATCTAAATCGTCACGAGAAAGTGACGACAAAGTTTAAAGTACCGCCAGATTTGAAGCACCACAGATTCATAGAATAGTGGAATGTGTTACAAACTTACAACTTGGGATTTTCTGTTCTTAGACCACATATTTTATTGCGCCTTAAATGATGGTAAATATGACTGTATTCTGTGTATACATACAATTTAAAATGTGTTTTCCTTCTCTTTTTTACGTTCTGTGATACTTATAGTAAGTAGGGGAGGTATTGGATTCCACCCAAAGTTCGATATCGTATCGAGATTTCGCCGGAAATAATGGTTTTGGGACCCTTTAATGTAAAAGAAAAAATTAGTAAAAGGTCTGTGTGTGTGTGTGTGTGTGTGTGTGTGTGTGTGTGTGTGTGTGTGTGTGTGTGTGTGTGTGTGTGTGTGTATGAGCAGCATAATTCAAAAATGAAAAGTTGATAAAATACCAAATTTGATATTTTAGTTGAATATCTTCTGTATGCGACACAAAGATTTAAAAAAAAAAAAAAAAAAAAAAAAAAAAAAAAAGGTTCTGCTACCGAGGTTACCTTTACATGGAAAATGTTTGGAATATACTTATGACTAAGATTTTGATTGAAATACCATGTACTTAAGAAACTTTCATAATAAGTGAAATATGTATCTTGTATTTTCTGATAATATCCTCAGAGGCCCTCTGCATTTTGAATTACATTCGCATAACTCAGAAAGGTTAAGAGATGCCGTAAATCTTACTGTACAAAACATTCAGATCTACTTAATGTCAGATGCACTTTTTTTTTAGTGAACCATTTCGGAGATATTCCTTGTTATTTGTCTGAATTTTCCAATATTTATATTTTTCTCATATAGGCAGTCGCTATTCCTTTTTTTGTCTCTTGGTCATGCAAAGGCAACTGAATTTTCAAGGCATCATATAACCACCAGCTCTTTAAACATTTGGCTATCACTTAATGCGTACTGTATTTCCATGTTTCCTTGCATCTACCTTAAAATCAACAATAATATGTTTACCTCGATTAAGATAAATACAGGGTGAACATAAAGTCTCGATTCATTTTTTGAGAAAACGGTTGATTTTGAATTTCTTTTACAGGAGATCTGAAAGACTCTGTAAACTGAAGAACGAATCGCTATTGTTTCTGCACGTTTGAGGGAATTTACATATCAGCAGCTTCAAGAGGATTTTGAACGAAAATTACATAAACCGGGTCTTACAAGAGATAATATCAGACTGTGATGCAGAAATTTCAAAGATCAGGCAGTGTGCAAGACGTAAAGCGTTCAGGTAGACTCCGGGTGACCAATGAAACTGTACAGCAGGTAAGCGATGCTGTGGTCAAAGTCCGAAAGCATCAATCAGGAAGTTAAATCGAGAGTTGGGTGCACCATAATAGACATTGTGGAAAATTCTGCATTTCACTAAAAGACACGGTCATACCACCTCCAAGTTCGACATGCATTGGAACGGGAAGACTACGCTTTTCGCGAAGCAATGTGTTGAGGGCAGTTAAAGAAACCAATTTGTTGCAAGATGTGTTGTTTAGCGATGAGGCCACCTTCCACACATGTAGCATGGTCAACAGACACAACTGCAGAGTGTAGGTGGATGAACAACCAAATGCGATCATGGAGTGGGAACGAAGCACCCCAAATGTTAATGTATGGTTGGGGCTGACAAAATCGAAGGTGTATGGGCCATTCTTTGGAAAACTAACAGTAACAGACCTTTCGTACCTTGATATACTACAAATGTTCCTTCAACCACAATTACAACAGGATGGAATTTTGGAAACTGTGAAGTTCCAACAGGATGGAGCCCCTCCTCATTTCGCACTGATTGTTCGGTTGTACCTGGATACCACATTCCCACGTCGATGGATTGGCAGGGATTCATACCGCATATGGGTGCCAGGTTCCCCAGATCTGACACCACTTGACTTTTTTGCATGGAGATACGTGAAATAACAAGCCTACAAAGTTAAAATCATCTCCATTGCCATTCTTAAGGAGCGTATCACGCAGGCAATGCGCAACATCACAACTGCAATGCTGAACAAGGTGTTTGAAGCAGCATGCATCGCTGGGAAACCTGTATGGAAGTGCAAGGTGGTCATATGAGACTAAGAAAAAATGTTCATGGATTATGTGTTACCATGTCATATGGTTTACAATACCTGTGTTTGTTTGAATCTAATAATACGTTTTCTCGAAAATGGATCGAAACTTTATTTTCACCCTGTAGAGGAATATGTGCTTGTATGTAAATTTGTAATAAGAGTCAAGAAAGATATTTTTACTACATATCACCAGATTTTTAAGCTAGTGTCCCTTCATCTAAGCTTCGCCCCTGGATACATCTTACAAATCCGAAGTCCTAAGTGAGAGATGTAACTTTCACACTGTAGCTGGTAAGCGTTTCTCTTAACGCCGTGCCTTTCCCGCGCTATGTGGGTCTGGACCGACATGTATGACGTATGTAATGTGGTTATCGCGGAGGGTCAAGGTAGACCGCTGTACTGCACTGCATAGAGCACTGCTGTTCGATAATGACGTCCTTCCTATTAAATGCCTGCTCAAATTATTGAGCTATGCATTACATACTTGCGTCAGAGTGATAAAATACATAGGAACACTGCAATTACATTCTGTAGCCCCAATCTCTTCAGAACAATAGCTGATTTCTCCAGACCCGTTTGAAATATGATTCAAGCTACTCATTTCTGCAGTACGGCTTTTGCATTTAACCTCGTGCTCCAGTTTTTAGAAATAACTAATCCGATTAGTCACATTCGCATGACTTTCTCTACACTGTCGTTTATTTTCATATTTTCATTACAAACTACAGTAAAACCTCGTTAATCCGGACCCCTTTAAACGGGACTTGGGGCATCCTTTAAAAAATCTGCGAATTTCTAACTTAAATTTTAGTACTGCACTAAGACAAAGTTAAGAAAAGTATCCATATTACTTTTGCACAGACTGTAGAATAAAAATTTCTTAGGGATATCAGGAATATATTAGTGACAATGCTACATTAAATGCCCACCTTCCCACACCCTTACTGTACCTGCGATAGGGCTTGCAACTCTTTGTCAGAAGGGTTAGTTTAACATTTGCCTCTCTCAGTCATTAACCTAAAGAAACAAATCGAGTGTAAAATGTCGTTTAGTAAATCTACAATATCATCGGGGAAACGCAAGCATAAATCGCTTACAATGCACGAGAAACTGAAAATTATCGAAAGGCTTGAAAATGGTGCCACAGCTGCTTGTGTATGTGCAGAATGTATGTGTGTGCGATTTCAGATCCACGATTTTCATTTTTGCAAATATAGTAAACAGTATTTCGAACTCTATATTCACTAATGCGTGGAAAAAAAAGTTTGTATGATGACAATGTTGAATTAGACACCAATGAAATTCAGTTAAATAACTTTCACTAAACACTGGTTGGGGGTGGCGAGAAAGCTGTCACAGTACACGATATAAAAGACTGACTTGATGCAGATGAAAATGATCCAGGCTATTACATCATGACTGACGAAGAAATTGTGGAAAGTGTAAGCAATTCAAGGGACACTAGTAGCGAATCTGAGGCTGAGGATGTTTTCCGGAAAGTCTAAAGTGAAATTTAGTGAGGTTAAAGAGCATCTGAATTATGTAATAGACTTTGTCGAGAAAACTGACAATAGACAGATTTCTGCATACAACCATCATATGAGGAGTCCTCGTGATCTCATTGTGAAAGAGATATGTGATGAACTATAAAAGAAAATTGATAGTTTCTTCGAACCAAACAAATACAGATTCTTTAGTTGCAGGTGGGCCTATTGTATCTTACATTCTAATAAAATTATACAGTACATACTATAATTTCATTTACACTTTGTCTCTGTGGTGTTATTTCACTTAATCTGGATTTTTTATAATATGGATAATATTAAGCCCCAATTAACGAGATTCTACTGTTTTTCGTAAAATTTAATATTTCTATAGTTTTATTTTATAGACATGTATTTTTAAGTACACGAGGTTTACAAGGCAATAAAGTTATAACTAAATATTTAAAAGTGAGGTGCTATATGCTGAAATAAAATATCAAATTAATGGTGTCTTAATTCTTCGGAAAATGCATATGTATTTGTTACTAGTCCCAACTCTTATATTACTGGTAATAAAACATTATAACAATTAATACAGAATGAAGACGACTTCAGGTTGTTTTATAAAATTCAAAATATACGTTTTATGTCATAACTTACGGGATTTAAATCAAAATCGTTAAAGCCATAAAAGAAGATCCAAAAATGTGACACATAACACACGAGAGTGCTGACCTTTTTATAATTTGTTTAATTCAATTCTCAAAATGTGTATTTCCAATAAAATTTCAAAAGTCTGTGTGGAATTCAATATTTCCTCTACTTAGAAAGCAAGACTCAATATGTTATTTTGAGACAGGAAATTTATGGTTAAATCAGTCCAAGCATAGTTTCTTGAAGTTGTCAGATCAATATTAATGCTACCTTCTATAGAAAATTTCTGAAATTAAATTTCTCTAGTTCTTCAGAAATTTCTTTCCTTAATCATTAATGAGAAATTCAGTGTTACTGTCTTCTAATATTTCTTCTTCTGATCCTCCTCCTCCTACTTCCTAGTTTGGACTTTTCAATCCATTTCAGGTCATTATTATTCTATCCTTCTTTGCTGTCTCTAGGGCATTTTTGCCTTCTTTTTTAGAAATTTTATGCTGCCTTAGAAATTCTATCTTCCAAATCCATTTTATCGACTTGGGATTTTTATCTCTGGTATAAATTAAGTGATGTATTCCTTTGTTATTTAATTCTTGTGAATTTGAATGTTATTTTCTATGCGATTCTATATATTGATCCTAAAAGTCTATTTGGTGTGTATCTCGTTTAATAATAATGTCAGAGCTCCTTCCTCGTTTATTAAGATGGGTACTAACCCGAATTTGTATAATTTTATTACGTTCTGCCACTTTTTTTTTAATTTACGTCCTTTAACTTTTGTTATATCGGACGATGAAAGGAATGCGTGAAATAATGCTCAAATGAGCCCAGGGTCCATGGAGCTGAGAGTAACCTGACATTCGTCTTTTAGGATAAGGAAAACCCCCGTAAAAACCTTATCCAGGTAACTCACCCTGACCGAGATTCGAACTCGAGACCTCTTGAACGTGAGGCAGACATGCTCATCTACGCTACCGAGGCAGACATCTGTCACATTTCTTTGTGTGTCATTCATGTCTTTACTTACATTTATTCCTTAATGGTACTATATAAATTTTCACAAAATTGTTTAAAGGATTAAAAATAGAAACGCGAGTGCAATATATCTAAAATAAAGGACAAAAAGTCTTAAGAATAACAAGAAAGTCCCTAAGTGTATGTGGGAGTGTGAAGATTGTAAACTTACATTTTCTTTCAGCTTCTGCTCCCACTCACAGTCTCTTCCACGAAAAAGGGACTTTTAACATCCAGGTGGGGCTTTATCGCAATTGGGATAAATTATATAGAAATGTGATGTTTGATTTTGAAAGGACTTCTAGAGTGCGTGTTCCCGTAAGTATATTTAAGTAATGCAAGTAACAAAATAAGGATTACTAAGACAGATACGAATATAGGGACACTTAATGCACCTTACATTTCATAATTTTGTTCTCTGATTTCTCTTTATGAAGAATTACTAAGAATGTAAGTTCTGACAAGAAAACAATTTAATATGGCAAAGACTCTGGCGCAGTGCAACCTTCTCCGAGGAGACTTCAACCGCACCATTGAAGATGCCCACCGTAGTTATGGGCGAAACTTTTGGAATATCCATCTCCAGTAACAAGCGTGGACGTAAAAATTGGGTGCGTTACGCTCACACAACTCTCTCTGTCAGCTGTAGCTTCACATTGTCGAATATATGTTATAGTGTTAACATAAAAATAGATTCTTCTATTGAATTTATTTTTATCATGATAAATGTCAGAACAGGTACAGCTTCAAATCAAATAATTTGAAACTCACAAATGCAAACTCACTTTTTTGTTACTCATCAAACTACTTCTTCTTCTTCTTCTTCTTCTTCTTCTTCTTCTTCTTCTTCTTCTTCTTCTTCTTCTTCTTCTTCTTCTTCTTCTTCTTCTTCTTCTTCTTCTTCTTCACTCCAAGGGCTAGGCAATGCTGCCTGTTTCGGCTTAAAACATGTCTGACCATCGATTTCGTGGTTTTCCCGGATGTCTCTTTCCTCTAGGTTTATAGTTTATAACTCTTCTTGGGATCCTATCTCTCGGCATTCTCTCAATATGCTCTGTCCATTCATTTCTATAATTTATTATTTTTTCTTCTAAAGAACTTATTTCTAAATCCTCTCTTATTTTTTCATTTGGGATTTTATCTAAAAGAGTACATCCCTTTACTGCTCTTAAAAATCTCATTTCGGCAGCCTGTATCTTGTTTTTGTCTGCTTTTGTTAATGTCCATGTTTCGGAACCAAAAAGAAAAGCAGGCACAGCCATTATTTTATAAAATTCCATCCGTGTTTCTTTTCTAGTTTTCGTTTTTAGGCTTCTATTTATTATGGCGCATATTTGTTGAAACATTGGTAATTTATTTTTAAAATCATTTTCATATTTATACTGACATATGTTCCGAAATATTTAAAACCCGTAACTTGCTCTAAGATAATATTATCAATTACTATTTTGGTTCTAACAGTGTCCTTACCTCGAAACGTCATTGTTTCTGTTTTATTTGTAGAAATTTTTAAATCATAATTCTTACATAACTTCTGTAAAATATATACTGCTCTTTGCAGCTCGTCTTCAGTTTTACTTATAATTATTTGGTCATTCGCAAATAGCATCGTCTTAAGAGTAAAATTTGGTGCAAGATGAATGCCTCCGTCAATCTTAAACATCCACTCTCTAATCATATCATCTATATAAATTATGAATAAGATAGGAGACAAACTGCAACCCTGTCTTACACCTTGATTTGTATGTATCCATTTACTATACATTCCATTTCCAATATCTATGCTGATTGTTGTATCCTTGTATATAGATTTTAGAACTTTAATGAGATGATTTGGGTAGCCTCTTCGAGTCATGATTTCCCACAGTTTTTTTCCTATTTACACGATCAAGCGCTTTTTCTTAATCAATAAAAGCTACATGTGTTTCCAGATTAAATGATCTTCTTTTTTCTATTATCTGCTTAACTGTAAAGGTAACATCTGTACAGGATCGTCCTTTTCTAAAACCATTTTGTTCTTCTAAAAGTAGAACATCTGTAATGGTTTGTAACCTTTTACTTAAGATTCTTGCATCTAATTTATATCCTGTGTTTAAAATACTTATTCCCCTATAATTCTCACATCTGTTTCGAGCACCTTTCTTAAAAATAGATATAATTCGAGCATGTGCCCAGGAGCTTGGGATTTGGCATCCATTCCAACAACTATTAATTAAATTCTAAATTCTATGATTTAGTATCGGTCCACCATATTTCAAAAATTCTGCATTTATTGCATCTTCTCTTGTGGCCTTCCTATTCTTCATTTCTTTTAATGCCGTTTCTAATTCTAAAGTAATTGGATCTACATCAAACTTACCCCTGTAAGTAAATGCTAACCTTAAAATACAACGATTCAATACCCGGGTGCAGAAAGCTATCTTTGTTATAAATAGAAATGAAAGGGAGTAAACGCATGTATGAATATAATACAATATGATGGCTAAGTGGCCTTTGATGCCGTAGCCAGAAAAAAGAAACATATTCATGCAGATAAAAGGAATAATCTCATATTATGCTTTAAATAAATTCTGCAGAATACTTCAACCTGAAAGATGATGCAAGGAATAAGTACTTCAAAGATTGCTAATGCTACAGAAAAGGAGTATTTCCTATAAATTGTGCATTTCAAAGATTCAACATCTTTTGCGGAACAAAATTTTGCTATCTTTCATGTTTACCAAATAAGAAAACTCATTCAGAATGATACTTCAAAACACTATTTACAGGAAATTCAAGCGACATATTTTGTTATGATGAAGCTTGGAGAAACCGGCTTTTCGAAATGTGCATCTACCGCCAACGGCAAGGTTAAATCAGTATGTGGGAGTTTCCAACCTAGACCTGGTGGAGCCACACGCCTCGGGTTTTTATCCGGGTTTTCCCTCTCTTTCAAGGGCGACGCGTTAGTTTACACGTTTCAGGTTTTTGTACATCATATATTAATGATAGTGGCTGACACCATTTTCTGAAATACCGTTACATATTAACAACAGATAAGTATCAATTAGGTTACATGAAAGTTATCTCTGTTCTCCTTGTATTAAATTTACTACTTGGCGGTTGCAAACCTATTATTTATTTATCTTCCATTTTATTTTATTTTGCTCTAGAATTACTGCATACATTTCAAAATTTACAGTACATTAGTAAATTCGTTTTCAGTGAATAATATATAACTGCGAAAACATAGGGCTGTTTACACCTACAAGGATTTTTTTTATTTTCTGTTATTTTTATTTGAAACGAAGCTTACACACACACACACACACACACACACACACACACACACACACACACACACACACACATATATATATATATATATATATATATATATATATATCCGAATGAATGTCCGGATGTCTATAAAATTAGTAGAATTATGCTCTATAATGTTATACCATATTTTCCCTTGGGGTATGTTAACACAACCGCGGTCACTTCCGTTGTCCCTCCTATTTGTACGAAGATTGTTTTCTCAAAATTATATTTTGCAATCTTTTATATTATTACTTTCACATTGCTAGATTTATCTCTATGAAACATTACATAGAGTTTCTTCTTATACAACCTCATATCTGAACCTCAATTTTTACAATCATCCTAATGGAATGCTATACCTTTTCTTTTGTAAAAACCATTATAAAAATTTAAACTTAATAAAATATTTTATTTGTGCGTTCACATGACTTTCTCTACTCTTGCACAAATTATTCTCACAAACGCTTATTCCTCCGCTTTAGGCTAATCGAGGTAAACATTTGCAAAAATTATCTTACTGCCAATTTTCTTGTAGGTGGCTGAGAGTAGCAGAAGGCTTTAAACGATAATCAAAATTTTTAAAAACTATTGCTTTGTGATAGCTTTAAAATCCCATTCTCTTTGATGGCCAAGAGATAAAAATGAATAATAATTTTTCATTCGAAAACAAAAAGCATAAGGAGTTTGAAAATTTAGAAAAATAACGAGGAATATCTGTGAAATTGTTCACTTAAAAAAAAAAATGTATCAGACTTAAATTGTGTCTTTTAACAATATCTACATTTTTGTGTATTAAGAGCTGGTCTAACTTTTATGCTTTTTAGTTATGCCAACGTCATCCAGAATGAAGACGAACTCCAAGGAAAATTCAGGATATATATTTCACTTCTCATGAAAATATCTTAATCATATGGTGTTTTAATCAAAATCGGTAGTTACTTTTGAGAAAATCAAAATTTAATAGACACACACACACACACACACACACACACACACACACACACACACACACACACACACACATACACACACACACACAAACGCGGATACATCATACGCATCTTTCTCTTTAGATTCAGAGGTCCCGAAACATGATACCGGTGAAACCTATATCGAATTTTTAGGTGGAATGCAATACTTCCCCTACCTCATATACTCAGTAGTCAAGTAGGGAAAGTAAGAAAATTAATATATTTTACACTGGGGATACAAAAATACGGTCCTGCACCGTGGCGTAGCGGGCTAAGGCAGCACGGCTTGGTCCCTGGACACGGCAAGCGGCCCGGGTTCGATCCCACCCATGGGGTGCCGATTTTAAGTCCCGGTAATAAGACCGGTGCCCACTCAGCATCGTGAGGAAAGTGATTAGCTTACGATAGGTAAGCGGCCCTGGTCATAAAAACCAACGTTCCGGCTGGGGGATGCCGAGATGCTGACCACATCTCCTCCCCGTATCGGTTGGATGATCGCTCACCTCTGCCATGCGCAAGTGGGCGTGAGGCCGGCAGTTGGGTTGGTAGGCCTTGGCCCTCATGGGGCTGTCGCGCCAGTGGTTAACCTTTATATTTTATACAAAAAATATGATAAAAGGTATCAATGAGGTATCAATCATTAGATGTCTAATAATTGTATTAAAATTATCCCATGCTAATATCTATGAGTGCTGGAAGGGCAAAGTTAGACTGAAAAGTTGTATACCGTATCCGGGATGAACCATGATCTCCCGGCCTCCGTATGGTTGCTCTAACCCAGGAATGCTTAACACCAGAGCATCAGCTCGTTTCCCCTACCATGCTATTTCTCCCTCACCAATGAACAAAGCAACGAGGGATAGGCGTAGTACTCAGAGGCGGATAAATATGCACACCTTTCATTTTCTGTGCGCAAGAATAACATCGCAATGCCATCACTGCAACTCAGTAACCAGCATAAATGGGTCTGTGGCAGCGGGTGGAAGGAGATGGCTTTAACTTCTCCTTTCCTGCTTGAGCTGAGCACCGCTGCTCTAAACACTGAGCTACTAATGCAGGATGCCAGCAGGATATTAAAATCACCAACTGACTCGCACTAATGCTTCATTTGACTCTGCCTTTCTAAACTTTGTCCTACATACAGCTGTTGTGAAATAACAATTTCTACCAATGCTGTTTTTCCCCCTTCTATCCTGAAAATAGTCGTATTTGTGGTAAAATCTCGGTACTGGATATTAGAATCGATTGCTGAATTTTGTCTTAGATTTGCTTCTTAAGTGGGGCGAGGGATGTTCCTTTAATTTCAGTCATTCGCTGTTTCGGATGCAAGAGTTCTTTTACATCCCAGTAGATCTACTGACAAGGGGCTGTCGCTTTTAAGTCACGTAAGTGAACAAATAACGCCAAGCAATTGTTTCTGAAATCAAACCTGCTGTAATGACAGATATTGGAGTGATGAGTAAGTTCGTAGTCTTTTGAATCTAGCCGTAGTCCGAACGATGATTAATACAGCGTTATTTTTAATTCAAAACATCCTAAACATTGTTTATAGTTCAATTTTGTTATTTTAAATTTATTAAGAAAAGAATTCATTGAAAATTATTAAAACATGTAGTGGAGAGAGAACGAGATTAACAAACAATTGAAGATAAACTTCTGATTGAATAGGTTGATAGGAACTGATAGAATAAAATAGGTTGATACGACTGATAGAAACAATGTCAATGTGATTAATAATGATAATAGTGATCTAAAATTATAACATTTTATTTGTATTTTAAATTGTTTAAATGATATTTAAACAAAATATTATGTAAATTACCTAACACGTTAATGAAAAGTGGGTCACTGAAGATGCCATAAACCCATGAGAAATTTATTGAATCGCCATAAGAACGGCCAATTCAATAATTTCAGATTAGCTAGAGAAGAATGAAGGAAGAAAGATTACCATGTAGCGTTATTAATTGGACAGCTCCTGAAAGAACAAAACAAGGAAGGGTACGCTTGATATGGATGGATGAAGTTAATAAAGCAATGCAGAAAAGAGGACTGAAAGAAGGGCAATGGCAAGATAGAAGAATTTGGAGGAATTTAACAGGTACTAAAGGCAACCACTGAAAGGTGGAAAGCCTGATTAAAAACATAGCTAGAGTCGGCGTCATTCTGCGAATGGACGTAGTGGAGTAAGGTAGGAAAACATTAACGATTTCAAGTTCTATTGAGAATTGCGACCCTTCTAAAGTTATGTATTAATTTGCATTACGGCGAGGTTTGTTAACTTCTTACAGAATTAAAAACTATAATATTCAAGAAGAAGTTGAAAAATTCTTTCATTTCGTTCAGTAAATTAGTTCCATCCAATACCCGTACAAGACTACACCCGAGGTAAGCGGTTATCGTGCTTCGACTGGAGCAGCTGTGGATAACATCTACAGGAATTGCTCAAACTGAGACGTCAGATCTGAGCAAAAGCTTGACTGCGTGACTCGGAAATCACCAAGGACAGGACGCAGCAGCATCCCAACCCTGAGAGCTTGTCGCAAATGTCGCCTCAGCTTGGTGCAGAATCGCATCATTTCAGTTGAGAACTATCGCACCTGATCATGTAAGTTAATTCTAGGGTTGACTGACTTGCACATTCATGAAAAGTTTCAAAACGTTTTCATCAAAGCCGTGTGTTTCTTACTGCACGGCAATGTGCGTTTTGAAGCGTCAATTACATTTTCTCTTGGCCGCCGATGCCACATATGCTTCCAAATTGTCTTCACAGCTTTTGCTACTCTTAGAATAAAAATGAACATGTGCATCTTGTATTCCTTGTTTCCACTTGACGTTTCATCTTCTTTGGCTTGAAAGTAGCATATACTGCCTTCAGATTCACCATTTTGTGGCGTAATTACAAATAAAACTCTACAAATAATGAAATACACATATCAAACACTATACCATGATCTGGGAACATAGCGTTATGAAGAGGGAAAAAAGAAAAAAGATGTATGAACCTATACATTAACTTTATAAAAATGTTATTAACTTTATAAAAGGATGTTATAAAACGTAGATAAGTTTTGTTAAAAAAGAATTGTTTGCACTCTACAACCACACAAGTATTAATACCGAGATTTTACTGAAAATATAAGTTTTCAGATATGCCGAATAATACATATATATAAAAGACCAAGTGCGCTCGCTCACCTGCCTGTGATGTGTGCATCATGGTATGTGTGCGCGCGCATTGTGCCCCTGAAGAGCAAAATTCAACAACAGAATTCGGTCAAATGTCAAATTTCATAATTCATTTCCTTGTCTTCGAAGTATGTGACATAATTTCAGGCTGAGGACAGCCTTAGGTGTGCCTTGCGTGTTTTCTGCACCTATTAGGGTGCAAATATTTATTGACAGGATGTGAGTTTTGTAGAATGGCGGGTATACTTGAGGTTGGGGGGATGTGTAATATATATATTTACGATAGACGTCTACACAGCCGAAAACCTTAAGCCCCATCGAGGCCGATCTTAACTTAGCGTGACAGTAGTTACACTGTACTCGATACAATTGTATAATTTTGCTTTAAACAAAATTATTATTATTATTATTATTATTATTATTATTATTATTATTATTATTATTATTATTATTATTATTATTATTATTATTATTATTATTATTATTATTATTATTATTATTATTATTATTATTATTATTATTATTATTATTATTATTATTATTATTATTATTATTATTATTATTATTATTATTATTATTATTATTATTATTATTATTATTATTATTATTATTATTATTATTATTATTATTATTATTATTATTATTATTATTATTATTATTATTATTATTATTATTATTATTATTATTATTATTATTATTATTATTATTATTATTATTATTATTATTATTATTATTATTATTATTATTATTATTATTATTATTATTATTATTATTATTATTATTATTATTATTATTATTATTATTATTATTATTATTATTATTATTATTATTATTATTATTATTATTATTATTATTATTATTATTATTATTATTATTATTATTATTATTATTATTATTATTATTATTATTATTATTATTATTATTATTATTATTATTATTATTATTATTATTATTATTATTATGGTGGCGGTGGTGGTACGTAAACGAAGCGCTATATTGAGGTGACCTGGGTTCGATTCTGGGTACCGGTATGGAAACCTTGAAATTGGTAAGGAATGCACTAGGGCTAGGCCCATTGCTTAGTCGTTAGAGCACTGCCTGGTGTACGAAGGGTCCTGTGTTCGATTTAGATTGACAGCAGGCTAGGGATTTTCTCTAATCCAGATAATTCCTTATTCTCCTCAGTCTAGAAGTACGATGGCGTGTGTGTGTGTGTGTGTGTGTGTGTGTGTGTGTGTGTGTGTGTGTGTGGTGGGTGGGTGGGTGTGTGTGTGTGTGTGTGTGTGTGTGTGTGTGTGTGTGTGTGTGTGTGTGTGTGTGTAGTTTTTTCTTTCTTTTTTTTCCTTTGTCTGTCTGTGTGCAAAGCCCTAATAAAAGAAAGAAAAAATGTAATCTTAACATCAATCAGATGGACATGTTCCAAAGGCAAAAGTCGCTTATGTGTCCATTACAGTTAAAGGGAAAAAAGGGGCAACGCATTCAGAACCTTGACTAAGTGCTTTACCGAAGTAGAGCTGGAATTCGCATAGTGGTATGTTGACGGCGTACTGTCTTACTGCTCGCTCGTGCTGGCTGGTTGTATACAGCCAGAAGGTTTTTTGCTGCGTGCCCACCCGTTAAGGGTTTTACCGCAGGTAGGATTTGAATTTGAAATTTGTAGGATGAAGGTGGTGTAGGTCTTTTGGTTGGGAGTTAATTTAGAGGTTACCGAAGTACCTTCGGGTTGAAGGAGAGGAACTGCCTTACTGATCACATGCCTTCCCTATTTATTGTACTTCCAGTCCCTGGATGTTTTAGGACTGGTTGGACAAATGGAGGTAGAGTTTGCAGCTGCAGTGCTACTGTAACGTTATCTGCGAAGTGAACATATATTTACATATTAATTACTATTGCAATGGATGTGTGCTTGTCGCGTGTAGTATATTAGTTTGGCCGTCCAACATCGCGGATCAAACATTTGACTAATGTCTTTCATCTTTATTTACTCCTTATATCTGCAGATAAGTTTACGTTATACTTAATATTCTCAAAAATGACTAAGAATATTGATTAAAAAGCCATACGTTGGAGATATTTACATCACAAAATATGCTGAATGTGATAAATTAGTATTTTCGTCTTTATTTTCAAGACCCAGGCGAACCGAATCAATCATTTTCCAAATTAAGCCGTGAGTCTAGTCTAGACTCAAAAGCTTGTTCCGATTCCGTGCAGAACGCTAATTTACGATGACTTTCCTAGAAACCTGGGTATGAATGGCCACTTACAGACGCTGTTGCAATACCTTATTCGGAAAATCCAATGTCTTTTTATGAGAACATTACACAAAGCCTTTCAAAAAAGGACATACAATTCATTGTTAACAAGTTAAACAACTCTGTGAGCAGTTGTTGGTTTTCTTGCTTAATGACATATTCTGAACTTCGATTTCCGTAACATTTGGTTGCCAAAAGGAGACTTATGAGGCACATTAAAACCCTGCACAGAAAAGTAATGAATGACCACGTGGTTTCTTTTTGATTACAAAACGACTATTATCAATATTTCCATATGACGTCTGTCTTCGGGTCGCAGGCTGCTGACACCACGGATCCTACGTGAGGATAAAGGCGTACTGGTAAAGGTTAATGACAGCAACAAGGTCACTGTGGTCTCTATAAATAGCCAGTTTTCCCGTCAAAAGACATTTCAAGTACTATTACGTCACGCCGCTTCGGTAAACAACTCTACTATAAGCCTTTGTTCACATGTGTTTGTGTTATTGTAGTGTACAGAGGAAGGAAGGGAGGGGAATTCGAGTATTTAGCAACGTGCGAAGGAGGTAACACACCTATCACTGCACCTGAACTATAGGGTGACCAAAATACAATGTGCATTTAAACGTAACGTGCAGCGTTTATATTGGTACGCCTTGTTCGTTTTTAGAACAATGAGCCAAAGAAATATATGCAAAAGTATTTATTTAATTATTTATCTATCTCTTCTCTTCCTCCTCCCTCCTTCGCCTACTCCTGCTTTTATAGTTGCTTTTCCCTTTCAACACACCAGTGCCGAAAGCCAGTACGATAATGATGCAGTTAGAAGAGCACGGAAAATAACGTTAACGGCTGCATTTAAACGACAACAAAATAACGGGTAAATCCGGTAACTAGTAAATCATAAGGGTTACAAAGTAATAGAGGTGTACTGTTCAACGGATATAAAGGCAATGGACCTAGTAATTTCTTCCACGCATATGTACACATCTACCAGAAATGTCCCATTGTTTTCGCTGGGACCTATTAACTAAACACTGTTGTGTGACATTGCATGTTTGTCAAAGTAATGTGGCATGTCAAATATCAAACGAATGCAGCATAAAATGTAAACGTTTAGAACTTGAAGCTTTCCTTCTAATATAACCATGAATTTAATACTACTAGACCATTTTATATAGAGGTATTCATCGTGTACTTTATAGCTCCCAAAGAAAGCGTGTTCATGCAATACAGTTTAAATAAGTACGAGATCAGCAAAGACTGATACTGGTCTTTTTCACAAATGTTTATTACTGCAATTCAATGTTTACATGATATTTTTCAAAGTAGTCCCCTGCTACTTCAATTCACTTTTTATAGCGTCTCTGTCATTCCTTGAACACGTGCTGCAGACCATTCTTTGTCAGGTAATTGAGAACCGCCTCACTTTTCTTGAGCACTGCTTCAGAGTTCTCAAATCGAATACCCCTAAGCTTTGCCTTTAGCGATGGGAATAAAAAGACACGATCCTGAAGGAAAACAAGCCAGCACAGTATGGAAATTGCCACATTAACACACACAAAAAAAAAAAACGCAAAAGTTGTTCCGTCTACAGGGAAAGTGATGGTGATCACATTTTTTACTGTAATGGAATGATTTACCAGCATGCAGTTCCTCTTAACACTACTGTTACAGCAGCATACTACACGTCAGTATTGGCTACACTGAGGAAGCACGTTGCAAAGAAACTACCATAACTTTCTCAGACTGGGTGGCGACTTCAACATGACAATGCACGGCCTCACGTTGCAAATCAAGTCATGCAGTTTCTGGCTCAATTCAACATTACCTGTGTACCACATCCACCGTATAGCCCCGATCTTGCACCCTGTGACTTTTTATCATTCCCATCACTATAGACAAAGCTTAGGTATTTTTTTAAATTCTTTTTTAATTTTTTTATTTGTAATTTACATCCGCCCCAGCGTTAAGTTATATCGGACGGTGAATGAACTGGGTGAAATGGTGCTCAAATGAATTCGATTTGAGAACTCTGAAGCAGTACTCAAGAAAAGTGAGGCGATTCTCAAGGACCTGACAAAGAATGGTCTGCAGCACGTGTTCATGGACTGGAATAGACGCTATAAAAAGTGAATTGAAGTAGGAGGGGACTACTTTGAAAAAGATCATGTATACATTGAATTGTTGTAATAAACATCTGTGAAAAAAAAAAATCAGTCTGTGTTTGTTGCTGAGCCCTCGTAATTAAAAAAATCTGTTGAACTGACCATTTAAATCTAAAATACAATTATTACCATGGTTAAGATACATTTGGTATCTTCTATCTAGCCAAAACGCAATCCGTCAAAGCAAACTATGTATTACATTTCATCCTAAAATTCTATACCGACTTTTCACCGAAAATACATGTTTTGAGGCCCGCTGAACCCCTCAAAAAGCATTTTAGAAGAAAAAAAGTGTGTGTCTGAGTATGTGAGAGAGACAGAGAGAGAGAGAGAGAGAGAGAGAGAGAGAGAGAGAGAGAGAGAGAGAGAGAGCACTAGATACTGAACATCATAACTCAAAGACGAAAAATCGGATAAATATAAAGTATGGTATTAACTTCATATCTTCCAAAGATGCCATATGAAGATTTCCAAGAAAATGCACAAACTCCAAAGTATGCTTTATGAATATAACATTTTTAAATTTTTTCTCTCCAAAACAGCTATAAATTTTATTGAAATACAGCATATTGAAAATATTGCATGATAAATAGTGTATATAGAACTTTCTGCGAATAGTGTACGAAATACTGGCCCCCATAGCCATGGTCACTAGAGCGTATGTCTCTTATATATGTATATGTGTGTGTGTGTGTGTGTGTGTGTGTGTGTGTGTGTGTGTGTGTGTGTGTGTGTGTGTGTGTGTGTGTGTGTGTCAAAAAATTATATTCGAAAGAAATTTTGTATAAATTCACTGTGTCAGTTAAGTGATAGACGAAAATGTCTTGCACGAAAACTGTATAGGCCCTTAAGTGTTTATAATAAGCTTGCTGTGGCACCGAATATTCTCGAGATATCCTTATTAATGGTTCGAAATGGTCAGCACCTTCTCAAAATCCTATCGACATTCAGTTATTTCTCTCAACTGCATACAAAGAACATGGAATTGTTAAGACCAAGTATAAAGTGCGTTACTTCCAAAGTTCACTATTGCTATTCACTTTATATCTATAACAAAATGTACAAGTATAGGTATTTCTGCAATGGTCTATCTCGATTCAAATGAATATCTAAATAGAAACTTTTTATAACAGTAGTTGGTACCAAGCAAGAAGGATTGAGAAAAATATGTGAATGTAAAATATTAAAACTATACTCATATGATTTATTCCTTGTTTTTTCCTCTTTATTTTTTATTTACGTCGTTTTACTTGTTAAGTCATATCGGACGATGGGTGAAACGGTGCTCAAATGTGCCCAGGGTCCATGGAGCTTAAGGTTACCCGACATTCGTCTTTACGTTACCCGAAGGGAAAACCTCGGAAAAACCTTATCCAGATAACTCACCCTGACCGAGATTCGAATTCGGGACCTCTTGAAAGTGAGGCAGGCGTGCTACCATCTACGCTACGATTCTGCTGCTACAGAAGTTCTCGCTTTTCAGTATGTACTCCATAATAACCCCAAAACTCATCAAGGTTGAACAAGATGTTGCTTCTCTTACTGTAAGCCTAGATTTTAACCGTGGATGAATCAAGATCTCTGGCTGAGGGTTATACCCCTGACAATTTTAAAATTACATATATCAGTGAGCTCCTGGTCACCCAATTTATTGGTTTATCCATGATCAATGTGGGGTACAGAAATTATTACGAAATGTATAATTGTTCGCTATGGACATGTACAACGGATGCCGAAAGAACGGTGGCCGTTCTAAAGTGGGAAGTACCGGGCAGAAGAAAGCGGGGAACAGCCAGAAGAACGTGGCAAGAGGAAATATATGGTCATATGAAGAAGAGGGGACTGGAAGAAGGACAATGGAACGACAAAACAGTATCCTTTATTTTTGTCCAACACTAATTTTAGTTTCTGTATAATTTTCCAATGTCATGCCACTTTCTTCAATGCGGGTTATGGTATCCATTCAAAAATACAAAATTTGATTTAATGAAAGCTAATTTACCTTGGATTTGAGATTATTTTAAAATCCCCTAAAAAGCCCATGGGTTAGGTTCGCCACAGGAATTGGGCCTCCCGAATGCAGGCTACAAATTAAAATGCCCTATAAATTCATGAAAAAGAAAGAAAATGACCGAAATATATATTTGAATGTTAAAAAATTACTTTATTATAAAAATGTGGCAAAAATGGATTTTGATGACCTATAAAAACCATCTACATATATCTAACGTATTTGTTCCAGAATGCACTTAATTTCCAATAAGCATTGTCTATGACTACTTAGAAAAAACATGACTTGTCATCAAAATCCGGGCACTAGTCATTAATATGTTATATTTAAATATCCACTTAGTTAAATTTGACTGCCTAATAAGTACATACCACATTGCATCTAAGAATCCAAAATGTCATTTTCGCATAACATCTTCTGCATTCCTCGTAACTTCAAATGTTCCACGCGACTGGTTAAGTTAAAATGGCCACTGATCTCCATAAATGCGATGTTAAAAGTACATTTAAGATTATGTATTAATATCTATTACAAACGAGAATATTCAAAAATAATTTTTGTTTTTTCGTTTGAAATCTCAGCACAGGAATATTAGATATATCGATATTAAAGTTAACAGATTAATGGCTGGCCCCGTAGCTCAGAAGGTAGAGCACCTGCCTGTCGTGCTAGGTCCCGGGTTTGATTTCCGGTGGTGGGGGCATTTCTCCGACTAAGATAATTCCTTATCTTCTCCAGAGTCTGGAAGTATGAATGAGAGAGCGAATGTGTGTGTGATCTAATGATTAAAACCCAACGAATACGAGTTAACACCTTCGATATGTTCCAAAAGAGAACGGCCGCCGATATGACCATTGAGCTAAAGGCAGAGTATAAATGGAACAAATAAAAAGTTAAATCAATATTAGATCCATATAAATAGTGGATAATTCTAACAGGAAATAGGAAAATACAATAAAAATTTAAAGTGTTTAAAAGCGCACAATTTAAAAATGTTTTGTATAACTAATATTTCTTCAAGTGAGATATTTAAGTACACATTATATTTTTCTCGTTTATCGTCATTAAAATTGGGGTAATAGTATATGATTGTTTTCTTTCCAGCTGCCTTTTTAAGGTAAATAAACCGTTGAGTAAGAATACTAAACTGTTCATATTTGTGCCTGTATTAGTTAAAACCATTAAATAAATTATTATATAAGAACAAAAATATTAACATATAAAAATGAGTGAACACGGCGTTTTCAAATTTTACATGTGATTTAAATTTTATTATCATACTGTGACTAAAACACCTAGTATATGAACTGGATTTTGGGATTGTTCACATAGTCATATATACATTGCCTAAATAGTTTAAAAATGAAAGCATTGTATGCAAATTTAACCCCACTTAATGTTTAACTTTTCTGTTCTCTCAAGAGATCTGGCAACTCTGCAGTAGTGATGAATGACTGGGCACCCACCCCAGACATTGCCACTTAACCTTCAAACGTCATTGGTATCTAACCCCTATCTCGATGTCTTCGTTCTCCGTTTTCCTTCCCTGACTTTGCGGTCTCGATGCTCCTCGTTTCCTTTAAGTAAGACATTCGTCTCTCGGTTTGGTTTTTTTTTTTTTTTTTATCTCGCAATGCAGTGATGAATGGCATGAGTGGAACAGGTATGCGCATTGACTTGCAAGAGCCTCGAACACGTGGGCTGTAGGCGGTACCGGCGACGTCATAATATTCATAATGTGTGTCAAGGTTGGATGCCAGCCACACACACACACCTATAGAGAGCGGGCCATTCAACAGGTATGCACACATCAAATGTTTAAACAGAATTCCCGTCTGATGATAAGGGAACGAAGTCAGACGTGCATGCCCCGAGTTATATGAAAACTAGATTTCAGGGAAGATACGTTTAACTGATATTCAAAACATGTCACTACCTTAACTTAGCACATTTAAGCATAAACAAGCCATAGTTGCGCATCGTCAGAGACATGGTGGTGCAGAAACTCTTGCGTGACGTGGAGTGAAACACAGTTGTGACAGTTACACAAACAGGCCCCTTCAAAGTAAGATACATACATAACTAAAATCTGTTCGCTGTAAGAATAAAGTAAATGTAAAAGAAGCACGTGCCGGAAATTAACCGCATAGGCTGGTGGGTTTTAATACTCCCGTGTTCTTCCACAAAATCTTCCTACGTAACAAAATCTAAATCTTTGTCTTTAACACTTATAATTTCTTTACAATATAATTACGGTATCAGCGTCTACTCTTCTCTGATCTTCTTTTTAATTTTAGTAATACACATTTGAACTTCATTTTTGGCAATGTTGGGTTCACGATGGTCACTGCTTTAAGTATTGTTGATATCTGCGTGTCGGTTGTAATATTTCGAGAGCATTTACGCGTACAGCAGGTCCATCTTTTGTTTTGGTTCTGTTAAACTGTGTTAAATATTAGCCTATACCCGGCATACAAAATTATCGGCTTCCCTCGATTCGATTCAACAATTTCAAACTCCGTTTTTTAAACTGTAATGAACACTGACCTTACCCTTGTTAACTTACTGAACACCTACAATAAACTGAGTCACTGCAACATAGCAGAGGGTTGGGTTGGGTTGTTTACCTGTGTCGACAAAACGGGAAGGGTCATAGCCAATTAGGCTTGAATCGACGAAAAGGTAATAAACCAGGTTAAATTACATTGTTGACGAAACGGTAAATCGACAAGACAGGAATATGCGGTTGGCATGAAGGCTTTCTCCCAAAACCAGTTTCGATATTTATTTCTTCTTTCTATTGAGTTTAAAATGTACTCTCCAGCAAACGAAGGCAGCAGCCTCGAATTTTTTATTTATTTATTTTTTTAATTTTTTTTTTTTTTTTTTGATTGAATTCCTTGGAATTCTCACCCACATTTTCAGCCACAAGCTTGTTGTTTAGAAACGAGCACTCAGATAAACGCTGCCATTTCCATCAGCTACGGTCAACGCTTCCAGAAAGCGTTAGTGCACTTCGTACTAAGATTCAGGTGTTTCTAGGAATATGTCAACAAATGCTTACTAATGGTTTTATATTTCTACAGAACTTATATTAAATGTATTTATTTCATTGAACATAATCACATCGCGAACCCGATCGCGATAGTCAGCTTGTGCACACAAAGGAACTGATAGGCAGCCCGGAGATAAAGAGTATGCTGGAACAAATAAAGATAGCGCCGAGATAAAAGACCTGCCGGCACAGATAGGGTTACGCTTCTGGAAGGTTCGAGTTTCGTCTGGTGATAGAACATTCGATTTCTAGATTGTTACAGAATAGTCTCGAATTATGAATGAGATATTTAAGGAAGCGAGGACTCACCAAGAGTCAGTCGTAAGCAGGAAGAGTAAGCAGTTGTAAAGTGTTGTAACGAGAAGTGATGTAAACAGATGTAATCAGAACGCTGTTGTTGTGGTCATCGACCTTGGTAGATTGTGATTGTGTATGTGACGTAATTCTGTTACGTAAGGATTGAACAGCGTGTATTTCTACGGAAATGAACATTTAGATTTCCTGCAAATTGGACTTTTAATTCTACGAACCCACAAAGCCACAATAATATTTACATTATTTTAGTGTTATATGCGTAATTACATTAATTCTCCATTTTCTACAACAACTTTAGCAAAGTACAAACAAACAAGCAAGTATTAAAACTTTGTGAAGTGCCCATCACTCATTTCATATTTTCTACATTTGACTTAAGCACACACAACTGATTGAACTCATATATTTGCATCACTAAAGTGTGTTTTACCACTGTCTTTATAGGTATGAACAGATACTGATGACAGACACTGATTTTTAAAATTACTGTGTATCCGTTAATCATGTTTATATTGGGGAGCTAGTGGAACGGAAAACAGTTAAGCAAAATAATATTAATTATTCCCCGATATAATAAAATGGACATAAAAGACACAGGCACGTGACTCCAAAAATTATATATAGTGACATACAACAATTCCAAAAATAAAATGGCTTTCTAATTAAACAATTAAGAGCTAAATTACAGAAGAAACCATTCCAATTTCACGAGGGCTGATTAACAAAGCCTGAGACTCATTTGTTTCCTCAGATGTTTGTTACTGCAATTCAATGTTTACATGATCTTTTTCAACGTAGTCCCCTCCTACTTCAATTCACATTTTATAGCGTCTATTCCAGTCCTTGAACACGCGCTGCAGACCATTCTTTGTCAGATCCTTCAGAATCGCCTCACTTTTCTTGAGCACTGCTTCAGAGTTCTCAAATCGAAGACCCCTACGCTTTGTCTTTAGTGATGGGAATAAAAAAGAGTCACAAGGTGCAAGATCGGGGCTATATGGTGGATGTGATACACAGGTAATGTTGAATCGAACCAGAAACTGCATGACTTGATTTGCTACCTGAGGCCATGCATTGTCATGATGAAGTCGCTACCCAGTCCGAGAAAGCTCTGGTCGTTTCTTTGCAATGTGCTTCCTCAGTGTAGTCAAAATTGACGTGTAGTATGCTGCTGTAACAGTAGTGTGAGGGGGAACTGCATGCTGGTAAATCATTCCATTACAGTCGAAAAATGTGATCACCATCACTTTACCTGCAGATGGAACAACTTTTGCCTTTTTTTGGTGTTGGACAACCTGGCGATTTCCACTCTGTGCTGGCTCGTAACATACCCTCTGAAGCTGATATTGCAATAATGGATATATAAGGTAAACATTGCCATCTATAATTCAACTTAAGTTAATAACCAAGCAGGCCATATAGATGATGCAACAAATGCTTAGGTTTATAGAAATCCCAAATTTTGACGTAGGATCAATCAGAATTAAGTATTACGGTAACTCAGCAACCAAAACAGAAAAAGAACCAATGATTTTATTCTTTTTTTTTTTTCTGGTTTGAACTCTCGAAGAGGATAGACGCGTTTTCGATAAAAGACTTCTTGAAACTATTAGAAGTTATTGGAGTTCATCATTTATGAAGGTTTAGTAAACGTTTCAAAATATACATCGAAGGCGCGACGCTACAATAAATAATTTAAGTAAAAGACCGTTGCATCATTTATAAATAAATTATACATCAGTGGAAAAAGTCGCATATAAAGAAGAAAATGATGTCGAGAAATATAATTCCAAGTTAAATAAAACGGTATTAATTATTTTATTCCATAGTTGCCCAAAAGTGAAATCCCTTTTGTATCGATACCACGCCTGAGAAGTTTTACATCTCATCGCTCACCGCAGCTGCCGGAGAGAGGATTTATAGAAACCTTCGAGAACTTCATCTTCACGGCTTTTAGACGAAAGGTTCATCGCTTCTACATCAAGGTAAGGTTTGGCTTTTACATGCGTCGCCACACCTCACGACGGGGCGAATCCTTCTTCAGATATGTCACCGCATCGTGTGATATAAATCCAAACCACAAGGAGGGGAACCGCTCTACCTCCTAACATGCAGAAAGAACAAGCATATTACCAATTTAGTGTATTGGTATGTTTCAAGGGTTTTCGTTTCATTACTTTTTGAAAATGGATTAATTTTTCAACGTTTTCATGTGTGGTGTTTGTAAAATTATAATACATGCATTTAGTACAGAAAAACATTTGGTATGACTGGAAAGTTCGGTTAGATAATGTATGTACTTTTGGAAAAATTAAACTTGCTATGTGGAATATATGCGAAGTCGCAAACGCTACTAATAAAATTAAACGATCCAAATTTCTTAACTTAATGAGCTCTACGCATTTATTGTATTGCGATTGTCTTATATAAAATAACTGACGTAAAATAATACAAAATTTAATCAAATAACTGGGAACTTAGTACGCTATCCACAAACACAAGACTGAAGTACTGATTTTGCTCAAGTCAGTGTGCTAAACATATTACAATAGCACCTCTTTAAAACGGAACACGATCGTTCAGGCGTTTATTTTCCGTTTACACAGGTTTCAGTCTTACAGAGGGTTGTGTTTGAATACAAAGAAATTACCAAATAGCTGCACAGGTTTACAGTAAAGGAATAATGTAGAATGAAGTGTAAATACTAGTAGACTGATACATATTATGTACTACATTTTCAACTTACATAGAATAAATTATTGTTTATCGCCTAGTTTCTCTGTCTGCAGTTTTCTCTTTCCAAATTGCAACATTCTGCATATCAACATCATTTACTTTACCACACACAGCATTCTAAACAATCTTATGGGAGATGTTTGAAACTCGAGCCATCCATTGTAATTTCTGAAATTGTCTTTGCCTAATTGTCTTGCTGTCTCTAAAGCTTAAGACTGAAGCAGTGGTCCAGAAATGGGAATTCCTTTAGCGTGCACACTAACAAACCACTCGAACACAGCACGATTTAGCTCAGCATGCTCTGTAGATTTTGTGATGCGTTTCACATGCCCTGATATTCCCTTTAGCCACTCGTCTTTAACTTTTTCTTTTTTTCAAAATCTCATAAATCTGATTTTTCCCCACTTTAAACAACACAGTTAATTCTTTAGCTGGACGTTTGTTCTTTTCGTGTTCCTCAAGAACCTTAATTTCTTCCTCCAGTAATCTCTTGTGCTTAGAACTCATTTTACAGAATTTGTGTACACCAAACTATGTTTTTAAAAAATCACCAAAGTTCACAGTTTTCTTCCATTCGTACTTAATCGTTTTAAGAACGAACTGAGAATGAACACACTAGAAATCAGTTCTACCCTTACCATGTTTATTGAAAGAGAGTAGAGAGAGCTAATTGTTTGTTTTCCTTTTCTTCGAAGGGTTAATTTATGATTATGGTTCATGAAACTTTGGTGCAAGTACATCACACTCCAAATTATTACAAATTTTAAAATACGTACGTTGTAACCTATTACACATAATATAATCCGTTTTAATCAGGTTGGAGCGGTTCCCCTCCTTGTGGGTTGGATTTATATCATACGATGCGGTGACATATCTGAAGAAGGATTTGCCCCTTCGTGAGGTCTACGCCCCACACGCTCCCTCGGTGTGGCGACGCATGTAGAAGCCAAACCTTATCTTGTTGTAGAAGCGATGAACCTTTCGTCTAAAAGCCGTGAAGATGAAGTTCTCGAAGATTTCTATAAATCCTCTCTCCGGCGTGATATCGATACACAGGTATTTCACTTTTGGGCAAATATGGAACAAAATAATTAATACCGTCTTAATTTACTTGGAATTATACTTCTCGACATCATTTTCTTCTTTACATGCGACTTTTTCCACTGATGTATATAGCCTTTTACTATATATTAATTTTCTCCTTTTATTTATAAATGATACAACGGTTTTTTACTTAAATTATTTATCGTAGCGTCGCGTCTTCGATGTATATTTTAAACGTTTACTAAACGTTCATAAATGATGAACTCCAATAACTTCTAATAGTTTCAAGAAGTTTTTTACCGAAAACGCGTCTACCCTCTTCGAGAGTTCAAACCAGAAGAAAAAAAATTAAGAATAAAATCATTGGTTCTTTTTTCTGTTTTGGTTGCTAAGTTACCATAATACTTAATTCTGATGGTCCTACGTCACAATTTGGGATTTCAATAAACCTAAGCATTTGTTGCATCATCTATATGGCCTGCTTGGTTATTAACATAAGTTGAATTACAGATGGCCATGTTTACCTAATATGTTCATGTATGCAATATCAGCTTCAAGGTTATTTACGCAAATTGTTCCCGAAAATATTTTCTTTTTCGCGTTGGGCAGTTTTCCGGCTTAGAGTATAATTTTACATGGGAAATAGCTCCGTTCCAAAATTTATTTTTCGTTTTTCCAGGTTTCCGGCATATAAGGCGTCCGTTTTAGGCAGGTTTTACTGTATGTGGTAATCAAAATCGGTAAAGTTGGTTTACTAATTTTCCTGAGAAAATAAAGGAGTACGTTTAGAAAACATATTCATGTAAAGGATATAATCGAATGAAGGATATTTTTATTTGTACCGCACCCTTGGAAGAAATGAACCCTACATATCAAGTTTGGTATATTATAAAATAATATTTAGGTTCTAACACACGTGCGCGCATACACACACGCTTTATTTAGCGTAAAATCGAGAATATGTGATTAAAGCATTGAGGTAGTTCATTTTGGAGATGAAAATCAAGTTAACATTAATGGTTTATAGTGTCCCATTACTCTGTTGCAAAACAGCTGTCTCCTTAAGTGAAAATCAAACTGTAAATCGGTGAAATATTCATCAATGTGAATTGATTCTGAACCCAGAAATTATCATACTTCATGAAGCTGTTTATTAATAATTAATAAATTATTAGGAATAAGTAAGGTCGCATTACTTTATGTAAAAATATTACTCATATGTATCCAATATATTTCATTACGCAATACTTGTGTTAAGTGTTAATAAATTAGGAAGCCTTCCTTTGTATTTTAATCGCTGCTTTGTAGAAGGCTGTCCTCAGGTTTTTGGTATATTGTTGACCAGAATAATACAAAAATAACAAGAAAGCCACAAATGCAAGGGAAGAGCCATTACATCAGTGTGCTCGTATCCTGGAGCATGTGTTCGCTTCCTCTACAAGTATTATCCCCACCCCTGACAAAAGTAACGACAGACAGACCTACTAATCAGAGACAGATGAATGCGTACACCTTTAATTTCCTTTACGGAAGAATGAC
>CM060957.1:98089246-98338153 GCA_030765055.1 Mantis religiosa
ACATCAACCAAAAATACATGTCAGCAATTAATATAAAAATCAGACCAATTAATATTGTCTAAAATAGTTCCAAGACTTAAAAACTCACTTCAAGTTTCTTCAATATCAATATCCTGGTTCAAATCTAGAATTTCATCTACTTGAGGCCAGCTGAGGAAAAATCTTCTGTTCAAAATATCCTCTTTTAAGAGAGCGGCTGCCCCAAATATTATTACCTGTGTAAATATAAAGGCATGCTATAGTGAATCTGGGCTGTCTAAGCAGAAACTACAAACACTGCAACACTTCGCACATTTACATCTACCAATGCTTACTAAGACCACGAAGTTTCCTGTGAAGAACTTTTTCTCAGAAGGTAACAGTTTTAATTATGTTAGCTACTAATTCTTCAAAAAAAGAAATGAATTTATGGCTAAAATAATCCTCTGCTTGTGATTGCTTCCAAAGTGAAATAGAAAATTGATAGAAAAAATAGAAAAAATAACAATCCCATTGGCACATTAGTATCATATTAAAGCTTCCCTGGCGGAAATAAGCGTCATAGATAAAAGTGCTTTTGCTGGGTTTTTATACACTGAAAAAAAAAGTCAGGAAAAAAGAAGTTTATTGGGAAAACCCATCTTCCTTCGACTAATTACTGTAAAATATCAGTCATATTACAGAAAGAAGCAAATGCTTTATAATGATTTACGTCATTCAACAAGTAAGTAGTAGTTAACTTTCAAACAAAGTCTCACTTGTTGAAACAAAGTATTACAGCTGAGATATCTTACAAATTACAAAGTTGAATTGCATGCCATGTTGGAAGCTTATGTCACTGAAAGCTGTCGTTTCTCGAGGCACTACTGTTTCCTCTGTATTAAGAGAATTCGTTTTTGAGTAGATATGTAAGTTATTCAAGACATACATAATAAAGCCACCCATCAAATCAAGCAATTCTCAAGCAGTTCGTTTTATATCAAGAGCAATATACAATATATGTACAAAACAAACATTGTTCTCCACTATTTCCTTATAATTCCTAAGATATCCATCCACGATGACAACTTCTTGAACTAAATTGTATTAGACAACAATCCTGCTGCCTATTATTTGCCAACTGTGCATATCCAGACTTCGATTTGAACAAAAAGAGGTATAAGCAGCTCCTAATGCATTTCAAACGTCAGTAATTATTGTGTGTTCTTTCAAAGCATGTAGCTGTGGCATGAAGATAACAGGTCATACTGCATAAACACAGAGAATATAAGTTAAAAACGCTTTAAACTAAAATAAGGCATAAAACAGAATATTCGTTTTACGTGCAAGACTTGCAAGCATAATAAAATGCTTTGGAAATCATTTCGATAGAAAATTATGCGCTCTACAAAATAGTGAGCTTGATTTTTCTATGCTAATATATGGTTTGTTCCTTTCTGGACAATATTTTTGCTTTTTTTTTTTTTTTAAATTAACGTCCTCCAACATTTAGTCATATCGGACGATGAATGAAATGGGTGAAATGAAGTTCAATGCTTCCGGGGTCCATGGAACTTAGAGTTACCCGACATTCGTCTATCACGATAAGGGAAAACCCCGTAAAAACCTTATCCATGTAACTCACCCTGACCGAGATTCGAACTCGGGACCTCTTGAACGTGAGGCAGACATGCTACCATCTACGCTACCGAGGCGGGCTTCAGGACAATATGGAGTGCCAAGTCGACAATAAACAGTATATTGGACACCTGCTTTCTGCTTCTGCTCAAACAGCTTCTAGGGCTCTAAAACACATTGTCAAAAAAATTTATTTTGCACAATAAAAATTTCACCTAAAAAAGAAGGCCAAGATTTATGGGCCACCCCATTAGTTCAACATATATATTTCCAGTGTAATGTTGAATCAAATGTTGGGTCAAATACAATACTTCCATATCATTCCATGCTTAAAACAACGAAGGGGGGTACCTCTCGCATTCAATGTACACAAATCTGTTGCGGTTACTATCCCTCAGGAAGAAATGGTAAAGGAACGAACAAACCATAGGACATGGAGAAATCCTAACATTTTCTGTTTTAAAAACCTCACCCATACTTCAGTTGTCCACTAGGATGATGAACGGCCCAGGCATACTCTGGTTTTCTGCCGCGGAATTCGCACCTATAGGATTTGGATTTTAAGTACCGGTATAGGACTAATGTCAATTCAGCATCTGATGCATTTGAGAAACTTCAATATATAGCGAATCCCGGTCAAGAAATGCTAACTTTCCGGCTAGAGTTGCCGAGATGCCGGCCACACATCCTCCCCGTATCGATTGGATGAATGCCCAGCCCGCCTCTGTAACGTAGGTGGTAGCGTGTCTGCCTCACGATCAAGAGGCCTTGAGTTTGAGATCTGAGTCAGGGTGAATTATCTGGATATGGTTTTTCCAGGGGTTTCTTTATCCTGAAAGGTGAATGTCTGATAACTCTAAGCTCTACGGTATTTCAAAGACCACGACATAGCTATTAGCTCTTAAAAGATTTTGCTATAACCTAAACTTGTTCTATTCTCACTGTACCTACAAGAAAATATGTAATCAAACCATGTCTACAAGTTTCTATCTCGATTAACACGAAGTACATAAAGAATTAGCGTTTATAACAATAATTTTGTACAAGATCGAGTAAATAAAGTCATGCCTGTTAGCATTTCAAAGTCATCGTATAGCTATCAGCTCATAAAATATTTGGCTATTGTTTAAACCTACTGAGCAGGATGACTCAAGCAGTTTCATCTATGATCCACATTCGGGAGGTCCGGTTTTGATTCCCGTAGTCGGCCTACCTGACCTGTTTGTTTTTTCGGGGATTTTCTCAGGTCGCCAGGTTAATTACATCCTCCGAATTTTCTGTCCCTTCATTTTACCTCCATTATCATTTCAGATTCTCTCTCATCTAGTAGTCTCTTTCAGGATAGAAGTGTCGGTGGGTGTCTCGGCGCTGCATGACATGATGATATGCTCCTGGTAAACACTTTCGTCCTCCGGTACGACAGGCACCGGTCTCCGAGCTGGCCTAGTGGGTCGTTTCAGGAATGCGTTTGGCGGGATGACGTTTGTACAACCCTGCAGGGAGGTGTCAGAGCTCTGGCATGGCGGTTTCCGGTCTCCAAACCGGTCTGGTGGACTGTTACACACCACAGTAGGAAGGATGCCGTTTGTACTAGACTGCCGGGAAGTCTCAAACGGGTAAATGGTAGGGACCCTGCTCTCTGCACTGTCTTGACTCCTTTGATCTCCTACCCTCTGTCTCTTCTAGCCTCATCCTTGCTCGTGGAAATGCCTCACTTGGGACATAGGTACAGTAGATCAAGTATAGTCAACTTTCATTTTCGAAACACCTCCGTAAGGTCCCCTGTCACCTCAAAGGAAAGATGCAGCAAAAAAAATTCTATGAATGCCTCTCTGGATTATTATGAATCAGATAGAATAAACTTTTCTAATAATATTTTGTAGTGTGAATATTACTATCCGAATTTTATGACTAATGTTTAATGACTAATGCTCATTTTGTACAGCCAAGAATCAATGCCGTCCAACATAATTTGAATAAATATGTCATTTATTAGACCACTTGATCCAAGTTCCCGTCATTTTTTGCGGCTGAAACTGAAACAAAACTTTAACAATTTTAAATAGCTGCAACATTGTATCAACAATCAGAGTGGGGAACGTTGTCCAATTTGCGGTTTGAACCAATGGACAGTGACCCTGTATCAAATCATATTCCTGATCGATAGAGATCAAGTAATTTCACTAACAACAGGGTTCTCTGTGTCGTTTGTGATATGTCGTCACATGACAGTGCTTTAGGCAAGGTCTGTGTGTTTCCCAAGAAATTGGACAGGATATAAACGCGCAGTATTTTACGTGAAAGGCAAGTCAGTCACAGTTAACTGAAGGTGTGCGTGTTTGGGGAAAGAAGAAAAAGAAACAGGGAATATAAAGAAGAATCATGCCACGAACAATGAATATTCCTGAAAATCCTAATTTGTATTTTAGATCTACAATAAAATTTGGAGATTTTTTAGTGTTTGAAAATGAGAAACATGGTATGTCATTTAGTGTACATGATATCTTATTTATTTTTAACTTTAATTGCACTCGTTAAAATTATTAATGCTTATAAGAACCTTCACGACAAATAAACTAATGTATAAATCTTTACGTAAACAACACACTTTATTTAAAATTTCAAATAATTTCCTTGCAGATCTTCTTACTCCATCTAACATATCATCTTCATGAAATTTTCATTCCTTCTTATAATTTAAAAGTTTGTTAAATCCAGCACCTCAAGTGCCGTATACTGTGAAATCTAGCGAGGGTTTCTATTATCAATCATATTCTGTAATCTGTTTCAAAAGAGAACGTTATTGTTGTAAACATATGGAAGGGGAGATAGAGAGAGAGAAATGTACTTTAACACACGCTTTTAGGCTGCTGTTGGTGAAGGAAAGCACTCGGATGTTTATAGCGGCGGTTCTCTGCAATTACTCCGCAATAGTGCAAGAGATTAGCATTCCGAAAGTCCCAAGTTGGATTCCCGTAGACGGTCACTCTGACTACTTGTACTTCATGTTGTCCCCTGGCTGATAGGTGAATGCAGGCATGATTTCTCATCTATCACGATTTCCTTTCATTCTGTGCTTCTCATCTTTCAAAAATCCTTATAATTTTCGTGCGAATGGTGCAGGACAAATGGCGCCGATGCTTGTTTAAAGGATGTTCTCCGCAGACCCAGAGGGTTGCTTGATAGACGAGTGGTTCATCATCCTCTGTAAAAGCTCCAGCAGTGGGTTGGGTCTTCAAGCTTAGAACTGTTAGGAACTTATCACTAATGTTCATAAACAAGTAATAAGTGTGCCCGTCTCTCTAGCGTGTTTGCCTCAGTTCATGAGGTCCCGTGTTCGAATCTCGGTTACGGTGAGTTATCTAGATAAGGTTTTCTACGGGTTTTTCCATTATCCTGAAGGCTGAATTTCGAATAACTCTAAGCTCTACAGACCATTTGCTCATCCTTTTCATTCATCGTCCAATATGCCTTACGTGGGAGGACGTTAATTGAAGTAATAAGTGTACAAATGAACAGAACACAAATCTAACATCTAAGCTGAGCGAAACGTCGCTATGGCTTCACGTAAATGGGAGACATGGTTATTGTATAGGAGCTTCCTTCCTCCTGCCCTGGCATGCTTCTTTCTCTTGCCCCCCCTTTCTTTCGTGGGTTTATCACACATATTAGAGCTGGTATATCAACTAAAACAGAATATTTCAAGAATTATGCCAAACAACCTTCTCTAGTGGATATCAAAGAACAAAGCTTCATACCTGATATCTACATCTTTGTTGCATCTAATTATGGAATTTAAAGCATTAGATTACCTTGCTGTTCAAACTGTGTTCAAAGTAAAACCGACGTAAAACATTGAGCAAGAGATCTTTCCAGGCTGAAGCCTACGCTCGGCCGCTACGTCCTCAAACTCTACCCACTATATGCGTTATGAGTGGGGTGCATTACTGTACAGTGGCAAGTGGTGAGCTTCCCGGCCTTTACCAGTATATGCAGTTTTCATAAACAGTAGTCACTACTGTTCAATCAAGTAGCTCCTCAATTGACTCCTCAGGAACGAGGCTGAGTGTACTCCGGACCAGATCTCCCAGCAGAAGAAAATTCCCATGCTGGTACCGGGAACTGAATCCGGGTCATCTGCTTGGTAACCAGCAGTGCTACCATCGCCCTAAGGAGACGACCTATATAAAGGAAAACTAAATAAATTAGGAGGTAACATGTCCATACTTTGCCTTTGCTTTGCCGACAAGGTTAATATCTATCCCGATGAAATAAAGATATTTTAACCTTAAAGTACATTCAAGTATCTGCACATCTGAACCAATGCTGTATCTACGTACATATCCAGGTCAGCTACTGCCTAACGAATGCAAAAGCTGCAGAAAAGTTGATACTCAGTGGACCTCTTGATCAAAGCGTCGTGTTAAAATAGGCGTTATTGTCATTTGTATTGTTTATTTGTTTTATTTTTGTTTTTCAGAGTTAAATGGATCCTAACATGAATTTAGAATTATTGTGACGCAGCAATTATAGTTCAAGGTTATCCGGAAGTCGGCGCTGGATTGTTGGAGTGGTATAAAGGATAAGCAGTACGCTCATCCAGCACAAAAACGATAAGCGTAATGACAGATAACCAGAATCTTCTAAAAATTTCGCCTTCTCGAGTGTTCAGTTACAGCTGGCCACATTGTGTTTTGAAGGAGTTGGTGGATCTGTTTTAGTGACAGTGGAATAGAGGAGGCCAGCATCGAGAAGCATGTTCGTGTCAGCTGTAACTTAGTTTTATTGTAATTTGTTTTTTAGTGTTGAAGTTAGGAATAAACTTCGGCAACATTGTTCATATGTGACATATAGAGGTTTCGTGTGAATTACAAAATGTGAAGTATTACCTCTTTGGGAAGAGAAATTAAATAGGTCACGACAAACTTCAAGTATTCATACTCCAGGCAATTCAATAATTCTTCAAGCAAGTCCACTTAGGTTGTGAGCTTTGATTTGATGGCCACAACCCACACCACGACGGAACATCTAGCGTTCTGGAGCTCTGTGCAAATTTTCTAAGGCTATATAAGTGAGCGCAGTTGCAAGTCTTGCATAGTCTCTCAGTGATTAAGTAAGCGAGTACGTTTCTCCTGCACGAAAAGCGTATTCCCCAAGCGAGTGTGTGATAGCCGTGAAATCTAGTGTGTGCTATAATTACAAGGCATTCAAGATATCTCGTGTTCGATTCTCTAAGGAGCGAACCGTCCGGAAGAAGAGGCTACATCATGTGTGTCTCATTACGAGCCAAATTAGGTGACAGTTTGGAAAAAACTGGAACTAAGTCACAGTACGTTGATTATCTCTGACATCTCTCAATTACATGTTTTATTAATGTCTGTAGGTTTCGTATAAACTGCTGTTGCGCAAAATATATTTAAAGAGTATTTACTAAAACACCGTGCCAAAACTTCGTGACAAAGTATAAGCAAACGCTTAATATGCATTTTGACATAACTGTGCTGCACAAATGAGAAGATTCGGACACTCCAATGTCATAAAAATATTAAGTATTATTAAATATTTCTCTAATGAAGAAAAACATTTCAGTTCAATACTACATTGCATAAATTTTCAGTATACAGCCAATGATAGAAGTTCCTGGGAACTCAACATCAAATAAGCCAGCAAGCATAATTTAACTAATGTTGATTGCATCAGGCACGAATTAAACTGTACGTATTTAGAAGAAATTTGCTATTAGATCGCATACAATATATGCCTTCAATTTTTATTAAAACGGAAGTAATCAGCCCCAAACACTAAAAATGGCCACACAGTTCAGATATCATTAGTGATAGTATTTGCTTCTCTATTACTTAAGTATAGTAAGTGTGCCTGTTGATATGTGTGTGAAAGAGAGAGAGAGAGATAGAGAGAGAGAGAGAGAGAGAGAGAGAGAGAGAGAGAGAGAGAGAGAGAGAGAGAGAGAGAGAGAGGAACAACACAGAAATGAATGAAGATAAATACGAAACTTCGTGTTGGAAGAATGGGATATATAGTGACTTTACATGGAAAATTACTCTTTCTTATTTTTTTATTTTACTGATTATTCATTTTATATGTCTGAAGTAACATATGCTTAATATATCGTAAGGCACGATTGACCATACACTCTAAATTTTCCTCAATTTTAAATTAATGTTGTATACTCCAGTGTAATGATAAAATGTAAGAGACAAAAATTTGCTATGCAAATATATAGATCTCATTAACACACACAGATAATGCAAATATTTATTTATATACACTAATCATCGCTGAGATATATGACTTTTTTTTTTTTTTTTTTTTAATTTTCCAAACTTACTTTTAAGTAAATAAGCAATGAAGCAATTTCTGAAAATATAAATTAGGATTAACTTGAAAGTTAAAGTAGAAAGCAGTATATAAAAGCAGTATATATATAAGTATATAATGGTAGGTTAAAAAAAAAAAAAAAAAAAAAAAAAAAAAAAAAAGCTAGACCAGAGTGGGACCGGAACCTAGCCAGAGCCTAGAGTGAATTTAGAATGAAGTTAGAGCTAAGTTATAGAATGAAGTTAGAGTGAGGCCAGAGCGAAGCCAGAGCGGGGCCGGAACCTAGCCAGAGCCAAGCCAGAGCGGGACCTGAATGGTGACCGGAGCCTAGCCAGAGCGAAGCCAGTGCCAAACCAGAGCAAGCTAGAGTGAAGCTAGAGTGAGAATGGAGTGAAGCTGGGGAGAAACCAGAGCGGAACCAGAGCAAAGTCAAAGCGAAGCCAAAGTAAAGCCAAAGCGGAGCCACAGCAAAGCCAAAGCAACGTTAAAATAAACTCAAAGTAAAGTTACAGTAAAATAAAATACAGTTTTTGAAAGGGTGCTGATGATCATGGAGTTGAGCGCCCTTACTTATATATCTTCATCAAAGTCGTGTACATACTATAATTTAAATAGTTTTTAAGGTTAGGAGCTGCTGCTTCTAGCATTGAATAACTCGCCTTCGTTTGACTTCGTATGAACATCTGCCTGAACGTTTAGGTTAAGCTCAACTCAATAGCTCAAAGCCGTAAACAATCCTATTCTTCTACAATGAGGTTAAACAAATCTTATGGCCTCAGGCGCCCACAGAGGGGTAGAGACATTTGACCCCTGACATCAATATGTGGTGTAAGTTTCTCCGAGAAGGCAGCTTCCATGCATTACACTGCATATTGTCACAAAGCACTTCGTCACTTGGTTAAACCGGGGAAGAGTGACATAAATTCACAAAACCGGATTTAGTTACTTTTTTTCAACATGCTTATATTTTAAAAAATACCTTAGTCCTAGATTTTTCTCTTAGAGCAGTCTGTAAACCGCAAATTAATTTTACTTTCGCTACCTTCACCGAAGATAGCGGAGTCATAGTTTTCTGTCCTTTAACTGCAAATCCAATTTCCTCCCATCTTTGCTCATTTCTTCTTTGTCCTCATATATACCTGTATACTATATTTCATTCACCATTCCTTCCAACGTATCTCTTAGTAAGTCACTGTTCACATTTAATGTCTCAGCAAATTACTTTTGCTTTACCTGATTAGTTTTCAAATTTGTACTTCCTTCACTCATCATTTTATAACAGCCTCATGACATACTTAGTATATGTCCATTTCACACCATTCATTAATCTCCATTTCCAAATATCAAACCTTTCTACACCTTATTCTCACTTTGTCGCAGCCTCAACTTAACTGTTGCGCAATGCCACAATACACACAACGCATATTACTAGCTCTTCCTTAATTCCTTCCTTAAATATCGACAGAGAAGGCTTCGTTTTCCATTAAAACATTCCTCTACGATTGCTATTCTCTAGAGAGCAGCCCTGTTGCTACTTTTGGTATCCCAAATATGTAGCTGTTCGCTGTACTATTACATTTTCGATTAAAAATAATAATACAGAAACCTATGAAGGATTTCTTTCATAGATGGATTAATTTTTCTTTACTTTATATTTCATAACAAAAATCATTTCATATTGTATACAGATCACCGTCAGTTGTACTCTTCTAGTTCAAAGAACGAGTTAAAGTATGAGATTATTTATTTCGCTTTTACGGTACTCCTGAAAGCGATCGTACACTTCCCCAATAGACAGTTTCAATTGTTTTAGTTCTATTTTTGCAGTAATCTACATTTTACTATCTCACATCAAAGAGTGATGTTTCTTTTAATAGTTTTATTTTCGCATTGTCCGGAGTTTCATTAATCCGGAATACCTGGGCTCTCCGATTATACGAGATTTTTGTTTTGTTCCTTTTCCTCCAATTATTAACAAAATTACAATTATTAAATGCTTTGTGCATTTAACTACCTACTGTAATTTTCACTGTTATCATTTGCATTGCTATTTCTGTTGGGTTCTTTTATTCACCTTCACACCATCAGCAAACTTATACTGTTTCTTCTTCTGACTTATCACCACTTCTTGTTCAGGGAGCATTTTTTCGTCAAAACCTTCAGTATGTTAAGCAAGGTGCGTGATAGGGGGAAACCCTTTCGCACGAAATTCCCTATTCCACCTCATTTTTTTAATTGTTCCATTTATACTTGCTTTGACTGCAATGGTCCTATCGGCAGCCGTTCTTCTTTAGAACATATCGCGATGATATTATCTCGTAGACGTTGGGTTGGTAATCCTTTGGATTTCTTTACTTTATCATTAGATCACGCATTCGCACTCTCGTTCATACTTCCAGACTGGAGTAGATGGGAAATCATTTTGGATAGAGAAAAATCCCAACCCCCAACTGGGAAGCGAGCCTCTGACCCCTTTACCGGCTGAGCTACGGGACCAGCCTATTTAATTGTCTTGCAACCTACAATGTACTTTTTCTAGATACAAAATGGTATGTGCACATGTAGCTATGCGTGTAGAGGAAGTTGTATTGCAACTAAAAATCTCTTGTGGAGATTCCAACTCAAATACATGTTTAGAAATCTTTGAAGCCGAAAAATATATTTTTAGAAAAACATTCACATCTTTCTCCTGTCTCTCGGTCTCCTGAATATGTATGAGCAATATAACTCTAAAACAAAAAATCAGTTGATTTCAGTTAATTTACTCGAATTCGGCATCCTATAAATATAAGATAAAAATTACAAAAAAATGACTCTCAATCCTCCTAAAGTTATTCTTCGCATGGAAGTTGTGTACTATTGCCAACTTAATATAAACTGTGCAACGGTTATTTATTAAAATGTGTGTTTTAAAATATTTATATGACCAATAAAACCATACTTTTCATTCTAAATGAGTTTTGTATAAACCACAAAATATGAACAAAACTATACAAAAAACATAATTTAGATACTGTTAAACTACAGTGCAATTACCAAGAAGTTCTTTGCCACTGGATTAAAAACTTCCTTGTAAGAATTTTCCTACTGACTAAAATATGTAGACTTAAAGTTTACTGAGGAAAGATAGTAGACGAATTGTCTTTTAGAGTACTATGTTCTGGAACCGTTAGCAGGATTGTCTCCGTAAAATGCTGGGCATCTTAATCATTCTCAGGTACATTAATTCACACATACATTTACCTTATCGCAGAATCCATTAGCGCATGCTGCTTTCCCGTACTTCAGATTCCAAAGTTGGAAATTTTTCCTTCGTTTTATGATATACTTTCGTGTCGTCTTAAGCCAATATATCTGAGAGATTTCTAATACTATGTAATGTTTGATGTTTCTTCTCTCTTTTTAGTGTTACTTGTTTAATCCTTTGAAATATAATGTGCATTTGGGAAAGGATCTGTTTAAGGTAGGCAAAAAACTACCAGAGAAAAAGCATAATACACAAATAAAATCCCGCTCATTTTTTTAAGTAAACCTTATTGCACCCGCCTCGGTAGCGTAGAGGGTAGCATGTCTGCCTCACGTTCAAGAGGTCTCGAGTTCGAATCTCGGTCAGGGTGAGGTACCTGGATAAGGTTTTATCCAGGGTTTTCCCGTATCTTAAAAGACAAATGTCGGGTAACTCTAAGCACCATGGACCCTGGGCCCATTTGAGAATCATTTCACACATTCCATGCATAGTCCGATATGACTTAAAAAAGCTAAAGGACGTAAATTACAAGAAAAAAAGTAATTGTATATTAAATACATTGCAGCTTTGAAAAAACAAATAACAATACTTTGAAACCTATACTCAAGAGGCCATCCAGCGATGATCTTAAAGTTCCATGGATAAATATTGACGCTCAAAGTCTTAAGTTGGTGTATCTTTTTCTTTTCAGTCTTCTCACTGCCAGATTTGTTGCATTAAATGATTCGGATGTTTGTTGAAGGTGCTCTGTAGTCTACTATAGTTCTTACGGAGACTTCATTGACCTCCAATTCCTATGTCGTCAAGCAGTACACTGTTTTGCACATACCAAGGTGCACGAGCCATCAATCTGAGATATCTGTTCTGGATAACCTGTAATTGGTAACTTCAGATTGGTGTCGGTTCCCCGTTAATTTGGAATCCAAAGCTATACCAAGATATCTAACTGACTGCTCTACAGAAACTCCATCCATTTATCGGTTGAAAAAAATGTATCTCTCTTGAGAGTGCATACAAGCAGTTTTGAATTTAAAAGGTTCATCAGGACACTCCATTTTCACCACCAATTATGAAATTCATCATAGTAGTCGACTAGTATGTCAGCTGCTTCTTCGTTGTTACCTTTGCTGAGTCATCGGCAAAGTAAGCTATTGTTAATTGTTCTTAGCTGGAAGGTCAATCAGGCTCTGAATTTAAATTTTGTAAGTACGATTGTTATATATATTCTTCTTCCTCGTCTACCCCTTCATCTTTCCGTCTTCCTCTTTTTATTTCCTGCGCTTAGACTCGCATATATGTTACGCTCCATAATTCCTAATTTATTCATACCATACATTACTATGCCTTTGTTGCAATATTTTCGTAATAATTATTTTCCTACATCACTTGTTCAGTATGTGCGTACCCGTTTTCTATTATATTTAATTACTCTTTTGAAATGGCCACATGCAAATATTACGTTTTATCTTTTAATTTTTTCTACTAGTAAGTTGTGTCTTTATACTCTGTCATTTCCCTTATTTTCATTCACAAAGAATGAATGTGTAGTGTCTAACGCCTGCTTTTATAGTCACGCTGCTCGAACCGTTACCATAGCTTTATCTTAGTAAAAACCTCTCACATAACGCACTGACTATTCTTGTAAGAGTGAGAGGGGAACTGCTGCGCTGCCCGGGCCTATGCTAAGCAGCCACTGGAATTCGCAAGAATCACAAATGATAGATATATGTTCACTCCACGTGGAGTAATCAGTGCGTTATCTTGAGGTATCTATTACCAAAGATAAATCATGGGTAATCGTTCGAACAGCACGATAGTACTACATGAAGCACCGCAGGCGGTGACACCGATGATACATGAAACTCAGAAGGCACACTAGAGGAATGAGATGGCAGGCGGAACCGGAGATCTCGGAAAAACCCACCCCAGTGCTGTGTCGTCCACGAAAAATCTCACATGCGGTCGCCTGGGATCGAACGCGTGCCCCTTGATGAAAGTCAAGCGGTCTAACCGCTCGGCCACCGCGTGACCTCCAGAAGTTTCTAAGCCATTGGAAACATAGTCGTTTTACAATACGTTTTTGTATTTAACTTCTTAGAGTCCTTAGTTTTAATAAGTTTAGTTTGCTGATTTGCACACAAAGTGTTCTGAATCTTTTATTTTTTAAATATCTGTTTCATTGTATGTTATTATTCCCTTCTATTGTTGTCTATAGTGTAGGGTCTTTCAGAATTAGTAAATATGATTTTATGAATTTTAGGATTTCAATAACTGGATTTAATAACTAGCTCGCAATTTCTGCGTCTCTTTGTGAAAAAGTGATTTCAACAATCATTCTGGTTTTAGTTTTCGATGTGCGTTGTTTAAAACACCTATGATCAACTCTAGAACAATATAGTTAATAAGTTTATTTCTGTTTCATGCTAGTTACTTCCCAAATAGTTCTAATATGAATTTGAGACGCAAGGATAGAATCATTTTAGTTGACCCAGGCAAGTAAAAAGCGACACAAATTCTTTTCGTGTAGCAATAGACGCTTAATCATTCTACTCCTCTGGGAAACATGGAGCCTTGATAAAATCACATCAACTTGTTCAATTTTTTTGTTCATGTCTGTAACTCCTTCCACATCTTCCTTTAGTAGTTCAGCTTCATATCTGTTCTGCTCCGTTCAATCCTTCAGACTTCTGGTTGTTCATTGGAATTCCATGCAAGGCAGCTCTGGTGATATTTCCATCTTCTCTTCACAACAAATAGCCAATTCATTTCCATTTTCTGCATCTGCCTTTTTTCGAATGTCACGTTAGTCAGTTGCCTCATAAAAGCCTTTAATTTGAGCCAGAGAAACTTTCACGATTTGCACACTGAGTATTATGTAGTCCTAGCTTTAGTTCTAAGTAGATGTTAAATTTCAAAACTGGCGAACTAAATTTCACTTTAATTTCCTTGTTAGCCTTATAAATGTCGTTGTAATTTCATAGTAACAGAGTGGCTAGTTTGTTTACTATAGCAACCTTGTTTCGTGTGTTTAATTATACAATATATTATATTATTCATGATTGTTTAATAGAACATATTTCTTTAGGATTATTGTAGAAAGCTGAGGGAACTACAGCACAACTGTTTCCACAGAAGCCATGAGCCGTTTATCACAATTCTTATGAGCGGAGAAGGGAAAAATCAACTAACTATATTTAATAAACCGATCAAACTAAATTATTATTATTATTATTATTATTATTATTATTATTATTATTATTATTATTATTATTATTATTATTATTATTATTATTATTATTATTATTATTATTATTATTATTATTATTATTATTATTATTATTATTATTATTATTATTATTATTATTATTATTATTATTATTATTATTATTATTATTATTATTATTATTATTATTATTATTATTATTATTATTATTATTATTATTATTATTATTATTATTATTATTATTATTATTATTATTATTATTATTATTATTATTATTATTATTATTATTATTATTATTATTATTATTATTATTATTATTATTATTATTATTATTATTATTATTATTATTATTATTATTATTATTATTATTATTATTATTATTATTATTATTATTATTATTATTATTATTATTATTATTATTATTATTATTATTATTATTATTATTATTATTATTATTATTATTATTATTATTATTATTATTATTATTGTTATTATTGTTATTATTGTTATTATTGTTATTATTGTTATTATTGTTATTATTGTTATTATTGTTATTATTGTTATTATTGTTATTATTGTTATTATTGTTATTATTGTTATTATTGTTATTATTGTTATTATTGTTATTATTGTTATTATTATTATTATTATTGTTATTATTGTTATTATTATTATTATTATTATTATTATTATTATTATTATTATTATTATTATTATTATTATTATTATTATTATTATTATTATTATTATTATTATTATTATTATTATTATTATTATTATTATTATTATTATTATTATTATTATTATTATTATTATTATTATTATTATTATTATTATTATTATTATTATTATTATTATTATTATTATTATTATTATTATTATTATTATTATTATTATTATTATTTAAACCTCTATCCCCATACAATGTGATAAATAATTACCGCATTATTACATACCATTTTATTAGAAATTGTTATAAATTATTGGCAAACTACTATAAATATGGATAAAGCTAAGAATTTTTAAATCTTAATCCTAGTTTTACTTTAAGTTTGCTTTTCCTACAGTTAACTCAGTCAAGAACAAAAGTTTTGTTTAATAGAAGGAAAAAAAAAAAACTTAATTTATTAGCCCAAATGAGTATTAAATTTATAGTCATTCGTGTTCACATATCGATTAATGAATGTTTTAATTGTTAGAGCTTTGGTGTTATGACTTATTAGAGAATTAGAGGCGATTATAAATGCATACGTTTACATCAGTATTCCTAAGCATCCATTTTGGATCTCACGAAAGCATAGTCATGCTCCATTATGATCATCACCCTGAGATGGCATATATATTTTTGTTTGATATGTCCTTCACGCACATTCCCATAATTTTTAGATATCCCTTAACAACACTTGTAATTACTGTTTAGTTGTAATGTTATTTTTCCAGATTTTAATTATATATATATAATAAAATGAGCTAAGTATGTAAAATGAGTTTTCACTTACATGTTATGCCTGTCTACAGTTTTTCATTTTGTTTCTTTTTACTAATTTATGAGATAAAAAACGTATATGCACAACCACCATCATAGGCATCACTGTATATAAAAAATAAAAGCATTTGATAGATTGAGTCAACATGAAAAATTCAATGCCATAGCCGGGAATTGAACCAAGGATCTCTCAATCTATCAAAAACCTTAGCCTATATATGGCTACTTTGAAGAAATTATTAATTTCCATCACTTAACTAAAATAATAAGAGTTAAATGATGAAGCCTGCGACTCAAGTACTTACGGTAGTAAGTCGCCACAAATGGTGTATCTCGAATGCGAGAGCCCCTAGTGATCTACCGGGGAAATATATGAGTCAGATGGAGAATTTAATGTCAGGACGGCACGTTGGCCATGGTAGCTCAATGGGTTAGAGTGACTGGACGAAAACCAGGAGATCCGTGGTTTAAATCTCGGCCATGGCATTGAATTTTTCATGTTGACTCAATCTATCAAAAACCTTAGCCTATATATGGCTAGTATGAAGAAATTATTAATTTCCATAATTAACGAAAATAAATACATTTATTTGTGTCCAAACAAATACGCATTTCTTCATAATTACTATCCATGTGTATTCTATTCTGTGATAAACATGAAAGAACTTTGTAATTCAAATGCCAATTTTGTGTTACAGTAACATGGAAAGTACTTCATATGTAACGACATAAAGCTCGTTAGCAACCGATACAGATTTTTTAGAACACTTGAATGTTTAAAAAGTACCTTAATAAGAAATGCCAGCAGGAGTTAAAATTATGCTGAAATCCAATACGTTTTCATTACATTTCTAGTTATAATGCATTAGAGGACGGCATATATGTGTACTGTTTGAACCTGTATCTATTGCACTGAAATTAAACTGCAATTCATGAATATTATTCGGTAAAATATTTTCGCGGCGAAAAAGCACGGAAGTTTCGGTGCCGAGAGAGAAGCGCGGTTTCTGTACACAATACTGCAGAGAAAGACAACAGACGGATAGGTTTCACGTAGATAAAGAGCTTGCATAAGCAGATAAACATAGTACTTGAGATAAAAGACTTACCGAAACAAACTGAGATAAATGGAAATTTCTAGTTACTTCTGGACTGAGAGAGATTGTTCGCGTTCTGGTTTATTTGAGAATCATCTAGAAATTATCTGTGAAATATTTAAAGAGGCTACGATTGGCCAAGCGGGAGTTCAGTTGTGAAATGAGAGACAGCCAGCTGTGTTGTTCTAACGAGAGCTAAGTCTGTAATCAGCTGTCATTGTTTGTTATTGTGATCGACCTTGGTAGACTGATGGTGTATGTAACGTAATGCTGCTGTAATTTATGAGTATTTCTACGAAAATAAAGCAGATTTTTAATTTCTGCAACTCGGTTTTTTAATTCTACGAACCCACAAAGTTACAATATACACCATATTCGATTGAATAGCACACAGGCTTGTCTATTTTATAGAAAATTTATATTCAAAAATATTTGGCTTCTTTTCTAAAATGAAAAAAATTAAAATACAAAGCACATGAACTTTCCCTAAAAATGAGTCGAAAGGGCTAAAAAGAATTCTGAGGGAAGTCATTATGATGATCTTCTTTGACTGCAATGTCATAAAGCCTGCTGGGTTTCTCGACGTAAGACAATTTTGGATTTCTCTGGAGAACACAGTAAGTTCCTAACTAAAACCCATACCTTTCTTTGAGTAATTTTTTACAAAGAGAGGCATGTATGGATATAGTTTTAAACCCGTTGAGAACGTATGCACAAATGAAACTGACCACTTTTTTCATATATTTAATCTGCAGTTATTCAGAAAGAAGTATAATTTAAAGTTTTACTACAAACCATGAATGTCAGAAACATAATGCACACATCACTAGATAGAAGTTTAAAGGTTTCCAAGGAGACTTAGAACTTGCATAAAGCTGTCCTTGTTTTTATAGAAAAATGATGAGCACAACAAAAATTATGTTGGGTTCTGCAGTTTTCTGTGAATTTACTGTTCAAGTGCATGCATTACTTCAACAAACAGGCACCTTGCCAAAGGAAAATGCACATGTGACATAGGCTTGATGCCCAGGAAACAATTGATTGACTTGTGGTAATAAATTAAATACTTTCAAAGATTATGAGCAAAATGATGATCTTTCCACTTCTATTACGTAGGTAGGTGAAGATAAAGTATTGTATTCTACTCAAAAATTCAATACTGACACTGCACCGTAAATACATATTTTGAGACTTACTACATCCAGAAAGAGTATTTTCAGAAAAAAGTATGTATGTGTGTATCTGTGTGTGTGTTTGTGTGAGTGTGAACAGTATGGATGCGACACAAAGAGTTTTAGGAATATGTTCCACCCTATACTACCCGTTACAGGGAATAAATATTATTCAAAGTTTTGAACTCCTCAAAATTGGCTCTTAACGATTTTTTTAAAATAGTATATTTTTAAGATATTTTCATAAAAATGAGAAATATATCTTAAATAATCTAATGAAGTCGCAGTCCTTTACCTCCACGATAGCTTTTGTATAAACGGTAAACTACAGACAAAATCTTATCATGTACATCTCGTTAAATTATATAATTTCTGTCAAACACATACATTTTGGGGTTTGAATCACTTCCGAGACATTTCTCTTTATTTGTTGGAATTTTATAATATTTATTACTTTTCCAACGAAGGAATCGTTATAGGTTTTTTCTATTTTTTTAAGTCCTGGACATGCAAAGAGAATAGTATGTTAAGCCCAAAGAAAGCGAACAGATCTTAAAAATATTTGACTATCGCAGAAACCTATGTCCAAAGAAATATGCAATAAAATCATTTCTATAAACATTTCCCTCTGTAAACATTAAATCTATAAAGAATATTTTAAGAATAGTTAGTTCAAGAATTAGTAAAGAAAGTCATTTAAGTGTACACTTTATATTTTTAAAAGTATGATTTCAACTGCCGAAAACTTTTAATACTTCCTCCATCCAGTTCCATGTAAATTATATCCCTTACTCCCACATACTCTTAGATATTACGAGTTCAGAAAATTATCATTTTGCTTTTGAATAATCCTGATAATTAACAGTTGCGGGTGTTATTTTTCAGGCAATAAACGTTAAATTCTTTGTTTGTTTGCTTTTTTTCCCCTCTCTTTTGGTCTGACACATTTTCAGTTGACTCTTGTTCATGTTTCTGCTGACATACTAAGCTCAAAATAAAGCAAAAACTACTGCAATTGATACACTAATATTAATGCTTGTTTTTATTGGGATGTAAATATAGCTGTTTATGTTGGAGTCTTACTCAAAATTCTGTGATACATAGCCAAAGTTAGTTAATTTAGCCACATTTCATTATAACGTACCACCAAGGCAAACAATAAAGTGCATTAATAGTTTATAACTTGTAATGTTTCACACTTATAAGGCTGAAAGGAAGTAGCGTGCTAAATGTATGAAGAAACACGAGGATTTTTCCTTTGGGTTCAATTATATAAAAGCTAAAATACTGTATAGAAAATGTCCAAAAAGGGGCGTTTCCGTTTGTAATTATTAACTTGTGTATTTGAGGCACAAAATCATATGAAGTTTCCTAAAACAGGAGGATTACAGATATTTAAATACTGTTTAAATTCTATGATACCACTGGCGCAGATGACTGATGAATTTATATCTACATGAGAATATAATTGGGAAAGGAAACGTTTCAGATCTACTCCCTGGCATTTGCCGCAGATGTGAAGATTGAAGAGAATCTCCAAAAACACATCAGTGTGGGAAGGAGCTCCTGTTGAAATTCAAACCGCGGAAGCTCACGATATCGTGTGTTAACGACCTCGGCCCAAGTATTTGAACAAGTGTGCGAAAAGGGGTACATATTCTACATTAACTACACATTAATATTTTTTTGTTTTGTTTTGTTTTGGAAATGATGGAAATTTTATTACACATGGATTTTGTTGCTGATTGATACTCCTATTGAACCATACACTAATATGAGACCCTCTATAAACACATACTTCTCCGCAGATTGCATAGCCACTATCAAAAAAAAAGTGTATTGTTATTTTATTGAAGTGAACAACTAGCTGAATTATAAAATGAAAGAACAAATGACGAACGAACAGGCCGCCAAAATCATAATAAGGAGGCTGGCCATGTCGATATTGTTTGTTCACACAAAATAAAAAATACAATATCTTGGCATTTAAAAAAATACCACATAACCAAATTTGCATTGTTTCTGGCAGGTTTTTTTATTTGTAAAATTTCAAAGGAATAAATATTTATGAAGTACATAATACGAATTTTGCATTCCCATTATTTTTACTCGACTGTAACACGCTTATCCTGAGAATAACACGAGAGCAGAAAGCTGTTGAAACCTGGAAAGGAGAAAGAGGGATAAAATATATAAGAAGAGAAATACAGATGTAGAACAAGCGAGACAGAGGATGTGCGCATATCGCGAGCAGTTATGCAGGGTCTGCCTGTTAGCTCTATTTAATGAGTAAAACAGTTCAAATTTAGACTCCTTGTTTAGAAGGATAAACTCAGTATCATGTAGCATCCTGAATAAGTCAGAGAGCTTGCACAAAGTGTTACAGGTTCTTCATCATTATGCTCTACTTTTTCTGAACCACAGTCACTTGCTTCTTGACAGGCGTTTGACCCAAATTATTAGCTTGTATGTACCAAGGGGTAGGGGTCCATGCTTTAAAACCTGAAACCATGTTCTTAAAGCAAGAAAACATTACGATAATGCGATATGCTGCGAAATTCTCCATCTTCTATGGGATGATAGCCTTTTACAATGGTATTAGCACGTATTTTATGAAACACCCAACAAAATGACGTAACGGTGACTTCATTTAGAGCTCAGTGCTGCAAAAATGCTCATTACAGCACACCTTTTCTTCCTCTAATATATGCAAACTTGTCCACAAGCACGTTTCCATACAAAAGCACTCCACGTGGTGACGTCTGCAGGCTTGCATTTGGAACAAAGGATGCCCCATAGGCCTGAATAATCACGCCAGATGTTGCACGGAGAAGCCACACGTTTGGCCTCGCCTCCAATCCTCAAGCTTTTTCTTCTCCGGTCCGCTCGCTCCATTGACGTCATAGCTGCAGCAATGTGTGGTCAATGTCCCTCCTTTTCCTGGTACACTCCGGTGTACTCGGCCCTAACTTTCTCCCTCGTTAATGGCCTAGGAAGTCTGGTTATATATAGCATTGGCGTTTTCCGGTCGTACTTCAGAGGACATTTAGAGTTCATTAGCCTTTATTTTTACGCGGCAATATACTCGGCATCCTTTAAAAGCTGTAGAGGCTCTTGACAAAGTTCATTAACGCGCAGACATGGAATGTTGTATTACCAGAATCTGACAAGGTATGGAAGGGGTCCATGAGTAATGTTACAGAATACAGTTAAGAAAAGTAGACATCTGTAGGCAAAAACTCATATTATACTTTTCAGATTTAGAAACGGCACCAACGATATACCCCACTTCTTTGTAAAAAGAGGCCATAAACGCAAACGTACCACAAGCATCCCGCCTTTGTTATACGGAGTGAGTCCTACGGTCAAAATGAACTACTGTCTTTCACAGCAAAGAAAGTCACCGGGAAATGAGACGCTGGGGTTGGAGCAGGTTTCAACACCCTGCTTCGACATGCTTATGACACTACGGTCAGTTCAGTTACAGCCCATTCAAAAATATTCTGATGTCTTCTACTTTTATGAATAAATTTTCTCGGTTTTGGTGTACTGAGTGAATAGGGCGCATGCATTTTTAACGGTTCTATTCCTTGTGTAGCAAGGATTGTACTTGCCCCACTTTGTAAGCGTGGCACATTACTGTCAGGGACATTCTTTGCGTTGGCAAACAGTAAGATAATTGTGAGCCCTTTCACCCAAAACCTTTCTCCGTTTGCCCCTTCCCCCTTTCCTTGTCTTTTCTAATAAACCTTGCTTCTTGTTTCTTATCTAGTTTCCAAAAGATCAGTGTCGATGAGTATGTAAAATCGAGACACCAGAGTAAATACAGGGTAAAATGTACGCACATTCTGCAGGCATGAGTGGAACCGTCCTTTTAAAAAAAAAAAAACAACAACAAACAAACAAACAAATCGGTAAAAATCGGCAACATAAGTTTATGATCAATAATTCTCACCAAACAACAAGGTCATTGGCTACCATCCATCTCAAGACTCAGGGCATTAGTAAAGAGTAAGAGCTTTATTCACTTGTTCATTCTTTTATTGTTCATATCTTGTTTAAATGTTGCGAGAAGTATATATTACAACCCGTATGTGGTTAGCTAGAACCTCCAATACTGGGCTCCTCCCCAAAGGATTGGGAAACGTCGGCAGTTATATTAGGCATTGGGGAAATGAAACAATTGGGTCGAGCCAAAATCTAGCACAAGGGCTGAGAGGGCTCATAGTCCGGGCGATCCGCCTATATAAAGGAAAGACATTCTAAATAAAAATCTACACTCTTGATTACGGTAAGATGTCATTCCCAACATTAAACAATTCCTGCGTCCAGTTGACTATTCGTCCATGGAAGATTCTTCACACTCGCCTTCTCCAGAAAAGAAACTGCCGGAAAAGTCAAAATATAGACGATCAATGTTAGGAAAAACAACCTGAATAACTCACTGAAAGTGTCTTTATAGAATGTTAGAGACTGAAGTAATAAATACTTTTAGAGAAGCTACAGAAATCCAATATACACATTGCTGTTCAATGAGAAAAAAGAAGAAATCAACAGGCACCACAGTGTCTAAAAATATATACTATTCGTATAGTGGAATAAAGCGTGTCCATAGGTCTTGTACAGGAATAGCGATTACAATAAATAGAACGGTTGAAAAGTCAAATAGAGGCAAGTACTTTACTAAATGAAACAATAATCCTCCTAAGATATTAACAGAAGAGAAGTAAATATACAAGTATTTGAGTATTCAACCTGGAAGTCACTAGAGTCGAAGAAACACAAATGTTTTATGAGCAATTGCAAAATGTTGCAAAAATGGCACACAACAATGAATCGGTAGCTGAAGACTCAGTGGTAAAGTGAGTAATATACCAATACACGTTGTTCTAGGAATAATATTGGAGAAGCTGCTATAAATAAAAATGGATTAAGAGCGATAGAATTGGCATATTTCAACCGGCTAAAAGTTAACATTCATTTTTCACACGTGAACAGATCTATAAAATACGGTAGAGTCGAGAAGCAGTGGTGATAGTTGTGTTGATAAATAAAAAGTTAGCACCTTACATACAAGACACAAGAATATGTATATGAGTCATTTCCTAGTGAATTATAAATTGCATATGTTGCATTCGATATACTTTAGTATATGGAGTTACAAATCAGTCGACGTGTGCGTCTTTTACACTGTAATATTACAGAAATTTAGTCTTTATTTGTGGACGCTTTTCAACTACTGTATTTCTCAGCTCCCATTCTACAATATTGTGCTTAAAGACCACTTAATTTTGCTGAGATGCCCAAATAATCAGGCTTGGGGTTCTTTTACATGCTCTAAATCTAGGTAGGTATCACTGGCTTTACTTCCTTTCAAAGGAAACATGATATTTGTTGCCCTCCCTTACATCACCGATCCCGGAGTTAGGAGTTCGGGTTCCACCAGTCCGAAAAGTCGGGACGAGGGAGCCAAAGCATTGACCTGATAGACGAACCAGGGTTGAGGCCAGCCCAACGCCTGGGATGAGAGCGAGAGAAGTGGATGACGGTACAAGGGTGAAATGAATGATAGGAAAGATGAATGGTGGGGCAACTGTTGGAATAATGGTGGGAAAACCAGAGGAACCGGTGAAAACCCACCCCAGCGCAGTGTTGTCCATCACAAGTCTTACTTTGTGATCGCCTGGGATCGAACCCGGGCCGCCTTGGTGAGAGCCAAGCGGTCTAACCACTCTGCCACGGCGCGGCCATGACATACTTTTACTCCTGAAAAGAATTCATGTATCCATCCTGAAACCTCGGGAATTAGAGGTTAGCATTACCCGTATACCGCGGAGTAAACATTACTTCTGTATGACTGTAACACCATATAGCCAGTTAATTACTTCAATTCGTATATTAAAGAGATTTCATTAGTTAGGAGTTCAATATTAGTTACTCAAATTTACACCTCATAATGGTTTCTACCAATCATGATCGATATCATTTCAATCCTGTGAAAATAAGATTGAATGCCGCGATTCCCAATTGCTTGTAAATTATTACAACTGATTCACATTTACTTCTTGTTTATCAACTACAGGATACCGATCTGGAGTACGAGGGACGAGGATTTACAATTCCCTGTCATGCAATGTCGAAACTCCCTCCTACACTTAGAACCCTGGAATGAACGATGAGATAAAATGTTAAGTGTAAAAAATGGAAGGAAAGTAAAATGCGGGGATGTAATTATCCTTCCCAGCATTGCTTACCACCCCAGGGAAACTCCGAAAATTTCTATCGGTTTGGAAGTTCGACCATAGGAATGGAACCCACGACCTCAGATGCTGCCACCTGAGCCATCTCGCTGGTATGACTGTTACTCGTGCATACCACATGCAGAAGTAATATTCAGATGTTTATACCATAAGCAGACATTGATCCTGAGCACGGAAAGAAAAGAAGGATCATCCATTTTACAAATGTTCATAAATTTCGACGTATAGCCAAAGGGATCTTGCAATGAATTGAAACTGAAGAGATCTGGATGATGTTGAGTTCGTTGACCCTGGCACCTCGCCTGTTTCCTTCATTTGCGCCCACCTCTCCAAGTGTGTAAATTAGGTCTAAGAGCAGAGGAGAAAGAGTACGTATGAGTCTCTTCTCAACTCGCACGGAATTGGATGCGGGTACACAAATATTCAACACCTGATATTAGTGTTTAATATCTCTTCCGTTTAATTTCCTGTGTTTCGTTGCCTTGAGATACATAACTTTCACGTTATTTTACTGCATCACTCTCGATCTAAGACTTAGAGCACCAACTTGCATATCGGTAATGGAGCAGCGCTTGCTGATTAAATCTACTGGGATTTTGTGTGTTTGAGTCCTAAAAGAATGGACTAATGTTCACATCTAACCATTTGTTGTGCTGCTTAACATACAACTTGTAGCACCTTGGAAGATTTCCACAAGCAACTTAACGTGTGAAATTCTTACGTTACGCCTACGACTGCATTGTGAACGGCCTTATCTCACGCCTGCTCTCATGCTGCTTTATCTTAACGTTCTGTGAATGGAGTCTTGGGCTTCCAAGCTTCCAAAGTATGACATACTTTTTGATTCTTCATTTTATGAAAACTTACGAAGTGGAAATACGTACACTTCTAGTACCTTAGGTGGCATCGGTTTTCTAAAACTGTATGGGCTCCTGTTGAAGCGGATAAAATGGGTGGCGCATAGTTCCATGTTGACGCTACAGTGTGTAACGAATAATATGAGTAGCTCAGGGTTGAGCAATGAGGTTTCTCTCAGGGTATGCATGGGTATGTATGAGTAAGGATGGTTCTAATGACACTGGAATGCCAGTGGTTTCATGACTGCTTCTTTTTATCATTACATCAAACTTGAAGTTGCCCACCAAGAGTTACCAATATCATTGTTTAGGGTTACTGTATGTGAAATGCTTATTACTCGATAAAACTTAATTCGTTCTTCACGTACATATAAACCAACAAATATCTTCTCTTATCGCTTCTGGTCTGCCCTCGACCAAGATAGAACCAGAGAGAACCGACTGAATCAGCCGCCAACCGCGGAGTGTCAGTCCTCACACAATACACAGCTGTGCGTGGGTGTGTAACTTTCACTTTCTCGAAACCCTCTTTTCACACAAAGATTCCCTTTGTGACTATCTTGTCCATTGTGATTATTAGTCTCGGTCATGCCATTATTAAGGGTCCGAAGAATACCTATTCAACCGGAGTCAAGTGTTACCCTTAGAATTCTGTTTCCCCCGTGTCTTTTGTTACACGATTCAACTCAACTGCACGTGCATTCGTTTCACAAAGATACAAGATTCCTTTGAAATCCATTATGATTCTTTATGCATTGCATCGCTTAATTTCGGTTTCACTGTTCAGCAATCTTAGCTAAGCGCCTGGGAAGTCTTTTTGGCGTATTCCAGCTTACACCGAGTCACTATTGTCCACAAGAAGCTTGAAAAGAAGAACATTTATTTAACCTTTGGACAAGGACCATTTAGCCATCAGGATGTCAAATTTCTATTAGTTCACTCACACAAACACATAAGTATTTGATAGATAGAGTCAACATGAAAAATTAAATGCCACGGCCGGGATTTGAACCACGGATCTCCTGGATTCCGTCCAGTCGCTCTAACCCATTGAGCTACCATGGCCAACTTGCCGGTATGACATTAAATTCTACATTCGACTCGTATATTTCCCCGGTGGCTCTTGCATTTGAGATACACCGTTTGTGGCGACATACTATGGTAAGCACCTGAGTCCCAGGCTTCATCATTTAACTCTTATTATTTGAATTTTTCATGTTGACCCTATCAAAAACCTTAGCTATATACGGCTAGTGTGAAGAAATGACTAATTTACACCAATTCATTAACATACACATTTGCTTCCTTACTCGTACTCTAAGGAAGATGGGAAGTAATTCTCGTTAAAAAAAATTATTCCTAGCCTTCAGCCGGAAATCGAACGCAGGATCTCTGAATTTTAAGGTCAGACCTCAGATTAAGTCAACTTCCTTACTTGAAAGAAACCTTTGTTCTGTGTAATTCTGATATCATATTGTTGGCCTTATTGTTATGTATCAAATAAGGCAAAATAAGGCAATCAAAATAAACTTCTCCATGACAATACTTAACGCAAAAAATATTTCGGAAGCAGCAAATGCTTTGTACAGAGCATATATTTTGCAGCACTCAGAATGTGTGTGTTGTAAGCCTTGCCCTATACTGCTGCTCTCTTTACTGTGTAATGGTTTGGCCCCTGATTTCTGGCGTGTTTTTAAGCAAACATTTTGTGAGTAAAATAAAATATTTTAATTGTGTTTTATGTTATTCAATAAAGAGTTATGTGCTCTATAGAATAACATCGAATCGAATAATAAAGAAATGCACTGCCAAAGCATTTTATTTACCACTTTCACTTAAATTGCCCAAACCATTAACATTAGAAAAGGAATGGAGAGGACTTTGAAAAGCATTCACAGAAAATTCAAGATACCGTTGTCACGCTTTCATCTTCAGAATACCTATACTTAAACCACACCTGTTAAAACCAATAAAACGCAACGAAAAATGTTCAATATGAGACTTTCCTTGAAAATCTCTACCTACTCAACTTTGAAATTTGCTGCTTACCCATCCGACTTCTGGTTTTGAATTATGTCTCACAGAAATACAAATATATACACGCACATGCACGCGGTTCATGTGTTTCTATAAAATCAATTTGGGTGGCCTTCAATATATTACAACAAAAAAGTAATAAACTGCTATAGATCATTCTGTTATCTAATAAACATTCTAATCACGCACATAGAAATAGAATATTGCATCATTATACATTGCATTGAAACTATTCCATATGGAAGTAACGCTAGTCAGTTGTAAATTGCTAAACAGTACATGAGTAGACGTTTATATTTCCTCCTACGTTGCTGTTTAGCATCGTCGTTTACTGTAGGTTCGTTATTTATTTAATCAAGTATAGGCCATACGTATTAGAGGCTTAGCTGAGAAATAACCATCCTGTATCATCTGCTAACGAACTCGCTGATATATGATATTAGTTGCGTACCCATCTTCCTGTATCGCCTACCTTTTGCTATTGAGCTTATGGGGAAAGTAGACATAAGAATTGTGAAACGGCTGGTTGTTCTATGAGCATGCAATCGTTGTAATGCTGGACAAATGACCTGAACCATTACCTGTGGAATCACCTTCCTGCTTAGGTAACTTGATGGACGGCTTTATTTGTACTATCTATTATAATTATTTCTATTTCTCTTAGTCTAAGAATGCAACTTTGGATTGTGATAAAAATATAATAATAAAACGCAGTCAGATAGGCCGGTAGGTGAGATTTGAATTTAGGATCTCCATTAATATCTCAGACGCTACAGTCTCAGTCATTCATTCGGAATATTTATATATTAGGGGGAGGACGCTATACAGAAAATTTCACGCATAATAAGAGGGCAGACCGACTCTTATTTTTGCAATCCCCTTTAACTGCTGTTATATCGGCAGCTTTTAAGCACTTGGTGATCCTTTTATTCTTTGAAATTTTAGGTTAAATTACTATGATTTTCGTCGTTTTTAACTTATTTTCAAACGCACATCCACCCACACGTCCACGCTTGTGGACTCTGGATGGTAAGGAATAATCTAATTAAAGGAACATTCTGGCGTCCCAGCCGGAAATCGAACCGGTACTACCGGCAGAGAAGTCAGTTAACAGCGAAACCGATCCCGAAAACTGTTTTTGTGACATTTTATCCCCAACATGAGCAGATTAAAGCCCATCATCATTAACACAACTGTACTGGCAGTTTACAGTAACTTAACTGAGTTTAAGTACTTATTAAACAACGCATACCAACAGTTTCATGTTTCGGAGCCACTCTCCCTTTTCATTCTTGTTTATAGCAGTGTAAGTACTGAAACGGTACTTAATATTAAAATATGTAAAATAATAGAATAAATATGTCTTATGAAGTAATCGATAGTTAGAATATTAATAACAAAACAAAAGAAAACCAAACAAACCGGAAATTATGTTAAGTGTTTCAGAATGTAGCCGACAAAATAAATAGATTGCAATACAGAATAAGAAAGAATACGTAAAGCAATATATCAAAAACGGGATAATTTTAAATTTAATGACTACTATAACGCATTTAACAATAAATTAATTGAAATAGACAAATATAATTGAATAATATAAAATTAAATGCAAAACAATGGGTTGTACTCATAGAGGGAAGAATGCCAGACGCGGAATATGCGCTGTTTTCTGTTTCTTTTTTTTTTTTTCTTTCTTTTTTTTTTTTTCTTTTTGTATTTTACGTACTTTAACTTCTTAAGTCATGTCGGATGAGGATGAGGATGAATGGAATAGGTGAAATGATGCTCAAATGGGCCCAGGGTTCATGGAGGTTAGAGTTACCCGACATTCGTTTTTTTAGCGTAAGGGAAAACCCTGTAAAAAACCTTATCACCATCTACGCTACCGAGGCTGGCATAGGTAGCTGTTGTGAGATTGAATGGAGCAAAAGTGTTTTTCAAATCCTCCCAGATCTGAAAATAGGACAAAGAGAAACAATTCTGTAAAGATTTGTTTAAATGGTAATTGAGAAATTAAAAGATTGATAGGGAGTGCAAAACATTTTGTGGAATATACTCCGCGAATAAACATAAAAGCTCCTGTGAAATAAATACAAGAATTGAGATAATCTGTACATAAAATGCGTCATCGCTATGTATTAGCTGCACATACACAATTTGAAAACATCTTCCACGCCAGAAACAGTTACTGCACCCAAGTACATAAAACAATTGTTGAACTGAATTGAATTCACCGAAATCATATTGCGACTATAGAACCGCCACAAAAGAAAATCAAATAAGGAGAAAATAAATTGAAACGTATTTTCAGAAAAATATCTTAAGACATTGTTACTGATAATAAAAAAAAAAAACTGTTAGTAAAACACGTTTGTTTGTTTGTTTGTTTGTTTGAGTAAGAATACATAGGTTAAGAAAAAAAAATAAACAGTTACTATAACGACTTTCATACAAGAATTTCACGTATGAAACAGACTAGTAAATGATAGTTTTTAATAATTCAAAGAGAGATACAAACAAATTTTGATTTGTATTAGGAAAAACAAACTAAACTGTTTCACGATTTAGGTAGGTAAAGAACCCTAGCTTTCTCAATCACCACAAAAACAAATAGAATGAAAATAAAATTGAGCCTTCATACTCTAAAAAAATTTAGTAAGCCAAAAGCACAATAACCTACTTCAAGTTGACACCAACGAAAAAGCACAGTAAATTCCTTTACAATATACGAGGGCTGTTCAATAAAGAATGACCATAATGTTTTTACGGTCATAATTTTTCGCACTAAAATTCAATCTTATTATATTCTGTTAGCTTAATGTGAAACACGCCGTAGTAGTTTCATTGTCGGTACTCCTGGTTCCCGCCTGTGAGAACCAGGCAATTTCAAACCCGTTCAGTATCGCCTACCGCTTCAATGGAGATAAAACGCGACGAACAATATGAGGCTTTGAAATTCTGTTTCGTCGCAACAAATCTTCAGTTGAGGCCTATACAATGTTATAGGAGGCCTGTGGAGAGTCTTCCCTACAGTACAGCTCGAAGGTGGCTTAAAATGTTTAAAGATGGGAGACAATCAATTTCAAAGGATGGTGGTCCCAGTGCTCCAGTTACTGCTCTTACGAAGAAAACATCAACACTGCTGCTGCCATTGTGAGAGAGGATCGACGAATTACCAAGACCACTTTCTGAAATACTGAACATTTCATTGGGTGCCACGCACACCTTAGTGACAGAAACATTACCCATGAGACGTGTTTGTGTGCGATGGGTTCCAAGACTGTTGATTCCCGAACAATAGTTAAAGTTGATATTAGAGGAAGATCCGGAGTTTCTTTCAAACGTAATCACTGCTGATGAAACTTGGCTACATTAATTTGATGCTGAGAGCAAACGGCAAAGCTCGGTGTGGAAATCTCCATCACCAACCTCCAAAAAAAAGCAAAAGTAGTTGATTCTGCTGGGAAAGTTATGGTCATCTCATTCTTTGATATTCATGGAAAGGTTTATCAGCATGTTGTACCTGTACACACATCAGTAACTGGACAATACTGCAGGGATGTCCTGAAAACATTGAAAGTCCATATCAGACGCAAAAGACCACATTTCCGTGAAACAGGCTCGATGCTGCACTACGATAATGCGCAGCCGCATATTGCCAATGTTGTTGCTGAATATCTTGCAAAAATCAACGTAAAGTGCATCCGCCACCCTCCCTATAGTCCGGATTTAGCCCCATGTGACTTTTTTCTATTCCCTAACTTGAAAAAACGCCTTCGTTGGAGGCATTATCCATCATCAGAAGAGTGTGAAGGCTGCGGAGGCAATCTAATTATAGCACCAGTTGACTTAGAGAAATTCAAAAGGGTATAACTTAACGTAATGCAAGTTAACTTAAATAGAAATGCTTTACTGTAAATGCTATGCTATTTTAATCAAAATGATTACGGGTATTTTTGAGAAAATAAAAAAATAAACGAATAGTTTTCCATGCAAAGAGAAGTTATGAGGAAATTTTCTTCAAAATCTTCGTGTCACACCCTCGGAAAATCCTAAACATAAATATCAAGTTTCGTGTTTAAACACCTTTAATTTTGAGGCTGTGCTGTCGACAGGCACACTACACAAGAAGAAACGTTTTCTAAAACTGACCTTTTGGGATACAGGAGGGCGTCAGAACATATTTCCTGTGACATCTCGATATTGAATTTTGGTAAATACGATACCTCCTCTCCTTAAACTAAGTATGAATAGAAAAGGAAAGTAAAAAGTAAATACTCCCACAGGAGTACACAGAAACGATGTACTAAGGTTTCCATTTATTTATTCATTCAGAGGTATGTAAACAACATACGCGCCTACCTGTCTCGATAATCACGGTAAAATACGAAGAATAGAGAAGTGTTTCTGAAAGCATCTTCAAGAATCCTGCAATTATTTTATTAATTTAGTGCTATAAATGAACCCAGCATTGACAAGCAATGTAGGACATAGCGACTTCTTTCACCTAGGAGTAGGAAAAATACCTTCCACTCGTAAAATCCGAATCCAAACAAAGGTTGTTTTAGAGCCAAACATCGCCGGACCAACAAGCGCTGTTGTCAGATTCACCGTTTAGTTCCTATCTGTAGGCTTTTTATATGCGGATGTGTTGACGGAAGTACGTGTCTCATATTTCGGCCGTGGTTAAGTGAAGAAATATCTCCCGAACATGATATCCAGAAATATAAAAATGCCGATCTTTCATTACAAAGGACTTCGATCAAGAAAAAGCGAGGTCAAAACTGTGAAAACCAATAGCGGAATGTCAAAGATGTTTTTATGGACTGAGGTAGTAAATAGTGTGTGTTACCCAGTGGAAACGTCGAGTTCACTGCAGAAGCGACTAATGGAGACATTACTGTTAAGAAAATTTAAGCTTTGAATTTCGACATGTTTCATACGTATCAAAGTAAAATGGGAGGAAAAGCAGCTTTTTTTTCTTCTATAAAGTAGGCAACTTTTCAAGATTGTAACGGATTTTAGGTGTACATACTATCAAAATTTTTATATTAGGAATGATGTGTATGAATTTTATAGCAATAGCATAAGCTATTCCTACCTGAAATAATAATAATAATAATAATAATAATAATAATAATAATAATAATAATAATAATAATAATAATAATAATAATAATAATAATAATAATAATAATAATAATAATAATAATAATAATAATAATAATAATAATAATAATAATAATAATAATAATAATAATAATAATAATAATAATAATAATAATAATAATAATAATAATAATAATAATAATAATAATAATAATAATAATAATAATAATAATAATAATAATAATAATAATAATAATAATAATAATAATAATAATAATAATAATAATAATAATAATAATAATAATAATAATAATAATAATAATAATAATAATAATAATAATAATAATAATAATAATAATAATAATAATAATAATAATAATAATAATAATAATAATAATAATAATAATAATAATAATAATAATAATAATAATAATAATAATAATAATAATAATAATAATAATAATAATAATAATAATAATAATAATAATAATAATAATAATAATAATAATAATAATAATAATAATAATAATAATAATAATAATAATAATAATAATAATAATAATAATAATAATAATAATAATAATAATAATAATAATAATAATAATAATAATAATAATAATAATAATAATAATAATAATAATAATAATAATAATAATAATAATAATAATAATAATAATAATAATAATAATAATAATAATAATAATAATAATAATAATGGAAATAAATTGCTCTCGCACTAATCGTCCGTAGGACAAGGATGGAAAGGTAGAATCGGACTAAAAAATTGCATGCCATAGCCCGGATTTGAACCATAGACCTTTCGGTCTCCGTCCGGTTGCACTAACTCTGAGCTCCCAAGCCAACATGATTAACCTAATAGTTGATTAAACTATGAAGCCCGGAACAGCGCAGGAATGCAATTTTGTCTTAGGATTGCTCATCCATCTCACCAATTGTTTGCCCATAATCGAAAATTATAATGTTGTCATTGTTATTGTTGTTATTATTATTATTATTATTATTATTATTATTATTATTATTATTATTATTATTATTATTATTATTATTATTATTATTATTATTATTATTATTATTATTATTATTATTATTATTATTATTATTATTATTATTATTATTATTATTATTATTATTATTATTATTATTATTATTATTATTATTATTATTATTATTATTATTATTATTATTATTATTATTATTATTATTATTATTATTATTATTATTATTATTATTATTATTATTATTATTATTATTATTATTATTATTATTATTATTATTATTATTATTATTATTATTATTATTATTATTATAACCGAGTTGTCGCATTCGGGCAAGCAGGTGATCCGGGGACCTTCTGCCAGAACCGCCCTTCCTTACTGTCCAAAGTTTTTCCTCGGTCTTCATAACTGGCAAAAGCCGGGGATGTGCCTTAAGCTTAGGTTTGAAACATTCTCCTCCCGCAATTACTTACTCAAATATTTCATTGCATATGTCATCATTGCCCACCGCTTGATGTGCTTTAAACGTTACTACAATCATAATCACCATCCCCATGCCACTTTAAATGTACAATGAAATAAAAATACTCTATATTGTTCAATAGTATGAGAAATTTCGTGAAAACTGAACAGTTGAAAGCAAGTAAGACGTGGCCACTCTAAGATCCATATTATTCTTGGTGTATGCCAGTAGAATGAGGTATTAATACCTTACTAACGGGTCGCTATGTTCTGTCCTTAAAAGTATTGGACCACTCTGTATATTTGGAATGATAAACATGTATGTAGATCTGCCTTAGCAAGATTGCACCAAGAAAACGTATACTTCCGAAAATTAATCAATATGAATGGCTGCTGCATACTCCATAAATAGAAACATGCACCTTTTTACATTACGTTACATTTGAATGAAAAAAGGATATTTTAGTTTTATGTATATCAACATTGATCTCAAGTCCTGCGATTCAAGTCTAGTTCACAGGAACAATATATTAAATCAGTCTCGTCTTATTAGATCGCTTTCTATTTATAAAACTATCAGGAGTTTGAGAAAATTAAAAACTAACATCAATGATGGCAACAACTTTGGTATTGTAAAATGATTATATTTCGTTTAATCCCGTTGGAAGGCCACTGTGTAAACTGTAAAAGAATTATACTATATTCGTATTTTGGTTCACCTTTTTATAGGTGCTTTGTAAAGAAATTATGGTGTTGCGTGGTGATTAAACTTGAAAATTCCAAAGATGTAATGAATTTAGAAAGTAATTAATAAATTTAATTCTTCCAATCGGCATATGAGAAATCCCATCCCAAGGTCGGATTAATGTAATATTTTACTGTTAATTTGCCATAATAATGATTAAGAAGCCTCTTTGTTTATAATTCACTTAATTGACTAAATAAAAAAAAAATAAAACACACATTTTATATAACAAACCTTTTTACACATTCACTTCCGTGATGACTCGTACTCTTCTTTTTTACTCACGCGTTCCTTCGAAGTTGATTTTTCGTATTCTTAGTAACCGTTCGTTTCAACTAACATTTGATACCAAAATTAAGAATTGCCATAAGTAAAGAATCATTATGGATTTCAAAGAAGTCTTGTATGTTTGTTACGACACGATTGTAAAGGTATTCTTCGGACCCTTAATAATGGCATGGCAAAATAGTCACAAAGGGGATCTTTGGTTGAATAAAGGGCTTTGAGAAAGTTAAAGTCACTCATACACCCACGTGCAGCGGTGGTCATTCACACAGTTCGTGGCTGGGAGCCGATTAGGGCAGTCCACTTCTTCTGTCTTGGTCGAGGGAGACCAGAAGTGATGAGAGAAGATATTTGTCGGTTTATACGTAACTAATTAAGTACTATCGAGTAATAAGCATTCCGCCTTCAGTAACTTTAAACAGTGATATTGGTAATCCTTGGTCGGCAACTTCGAGTTTAGTGTAATAATAAAAGAAGCAGTCATTAAACCAGTTTGAAACGGCCATTCCAGTGTCATTAAAACCATCCTTCTCACACATATCCACGCATACCCTGTAATAAACCTCATTGCTTTATCCTGAGCTAAACACTATTTGTTTCCAACTGTCCCGTTAAAGCGGAACCATTTGCTCGCCAATATACTAGCTTCACATTAAACATTCATAGCCTACTATGTCCTGTTTATCTTTCACTCAATGGTTATACACTTTCACACATAATACAAATATTTTAAAACTTTTTAATATTTTGAATCTTTAACGACACTATAAAATAATATTGTCGCGAGCCCACTGTTGATCGAGGCGGCACGGCAAGGCATTCAAAGGGACAGGCAGTGTACTGTGTAGATAAAAGCTCGCCGAAACGGCGGGGGAGGGGGGAAGGAGAGGGATTTCTCGAGAGTTCGCCTTTGTTCTTGATTGTTGAAGAACATTCCGGAATGTGAGTAATCTACAAGAAAGGGAGCCCGCCCGCCAAAATGTGTCAGTCGGTGGCTGAACTCGCGTGCGTGAACAGCTGTGTTGTGGTCGTTGACCTTGCAAGTTGTACTGTGATGTGACGTAATCCTGCACTGTAACAGTTGACAGTGTGTTTCTACGGAAATGAAGCGCAATTTTTGGTGTTTGTAACCTAGAATTTTAATTTCACGAACCCACAAAGTCACAATATAAACAATATCACAAAATTTACAAACAATACTTATGTTTGGAGCCAAACAAAAACAACTGTTTCAGTATTTCAATTAACATTAGAAGTACATTCCATAGGCTGGTTCCCTTCCATTATTTGGTCCCTTCAAACACGCTCTTTATTAGTTTATTCTAATATTCAAATTCGTTAAAGCATTTTAATAATAAAATTACAGTCATACTACCTGTTGAATAATGACTAATGAATCTTCTTTTTCCTTATTTTTTATCATATTGCAATTGTGAATAAAATAAAATTACTTTTGTTTCTAAAAACAATATTTTGTTTTAATATATCTACATAGCTTTGCTAATTTGGCCGCAATTTTTGAACTCTCTGTAGTCAATGATTGTATACGGAAATACTTCATGAAGTTAAGTCACGAAACATCTGCCCATATCACGACACTCGGAATACCGGTTAATGATTTCCGCGTAAACTAGTGACGTAGAGCTTCGGCTCTCTCAACTGTCCAATCAGCAAGCACAAAACGTAATATCTGTACACATAAGACTTTGTAATGTTGTTGAGTACGTCAGAGGAGATTATATTTCCCCTGGGTTTCTTACTGTATAAACATTCAAGCTTAAAAGTTACAACCAATCCTTGTTTTTATGTACTCCTATGTATTAGCCAACGATAAAAACGAAGTATATACATAAATTATAAAGTTTATATCATTTTATGACTGTTCTACAGACAAGTGGTTATTTTTATGTAGTTTCTTCAACAGTGCAGGTCTCAATACGTTTATATCAGCACGAAGGTTTATAGAACACCTAGGAAAAAGAAGGAACTGGAAGTTACAAGCTTTGTGGTAGTTTGCATTTCACTCCATGATGGGCCCGCCTTGGTAGCGTGGTGGTAGCGTGTCTGCCTCACTTTCAAGAGGTCCTGAGTTCGAATCTCGGTCAGGGTGAGTTCTGGATAAGGTTTTATCAGGAGTTTTCCCTTATTCTGAAAGACGAATATCGGGTAACTCTAAGCTCTATGGACTCTAGGCTCATTTGAGCACCATTTCACCATTACATTCATCGTCCGATATGACGTATCGTTGGAGGACGTAAATTTAAATATATAAATACCCTGCTGTGGTGGAGAACAATAAATTTAAATTTTCAAAAAGGTATTTAAACATAATGAAGAATTTAAGTCAGCGATATTTTAAACAGCTAATATGTAAAAGTCATGTAGCGTATATTTTGTTTTTAATGCGAGTAGTTCTTATTTGTTTTCTATAACAAATTTTGTTCAGCGTTGATGGTTTCCAAGGTACACAAAACCCAATATGGATGGAGAAGTTTTCACTTGCTGTTCACAAAAGGCAAAAAGATAAATTCTTCATACAAATCTCTAAAAATACCTCTTAATTAAATTCCTTAAGAGATATTTTTTAAAAACTAGAGCAAACGATTTTCCCCCTAAAGATGACTCCCTTTTAGATATAGTATACCACAGGAAAGAAAGTCTCCGAGGAATGAGACGCAGGGGCGTTGGGAAAGGTTCCTACACCCTCCATCCAACTATAACAATTGCATTATTATAAAACTTTGGAAAATTCAGTTTGCGTTCCCTTACGTCTAGCGCCAAGAAGACTCGGAAGTGTGCGAGAGAGAGGGAGGGAGGGAGGGAGGGAAATATAACATGAGTGGGGATAACGAGATGGCAACTCGAATGCACTAACGCATCTGATTCGCTACAGGCGAGAACTCTTCCCATTTGAAACACATAATAGGTAACTCCCACATTGAAACCATGGCCAGTGAAATAATTTCTGCTAAAGCTACAAAGTCGAGAATGTGTAAGAGCAGATTTTGAGGTCACAAATATTTAGATTCACCATCAGTTTAAGAGCGTCTATTTTAGTAAAATAAATCTAAAATATGACGATACCATCATGATGGCATAAATTTTACAAGTATTTAACTCATTTGACATTTTTTGATACTCCAGAGAAAGAAAGTTGACATACATACTGTCGTTTCTATATCAGAATGCTGATGGCACTTCTAAACAAATTATTGTGTATCAGCCGGAATTTCCCCTAAGTTAAAACAACTACCTTGTACATATACTGTTAACTTTTACAAATAAACACTTAGGAAAGAAACTATAATAAATTAACAGCATACTAAAAATGAATAGAAGGAACTGAAGAAAATGAATGCCCTGGCTCTCTGAAGGTGGATTACATCATACTATGTATAAGAATTTCGAGGCAGCACACTCGTAGATAGTTTTTCAATGTGTTGTTTCATCTACAAATTTAGATTCTCACAGATCAAGACTTCCCATTTATGAAAAGCTGCACATGTTTACATGGCGAATGTGGTATGTTTATTTCTTTGCATTTCTTCTTTCCTTGCAACTGTTTTGCTTACTGTCCTTCACATTTCACAGCTCTGTAAACGCGGTTAATGGATTAAATTCAACAGCTTCTTGTGTTTTGTTTTGTAAACCCTACATGATGACATAATACTTGAAAAGTATTGTGAAGAAACGTCTGCTGTTCAGCAGAATACTCTATGGATTCTAAATTATCCAAAATTTGTAGCTGAACACTTATCTTCTCGTGTAAGTTAGGTACCGCCTATCCTATCGCATTGTATTTGGAGTTTGAAGACAATAATTAATTAAAGGTGAAAGATAGATATTGTTGTAGAAAGGAATTCGGTATCGATGTTTGGGTAGATGTAAAAGTAGCACTATGATTCTTATGTAAACATTAAGTATTAATCCTTAATATTGTATTGAAGTTATAGATCTAAGTTATTAAAAAGAAAGCGCCGAGCAATTGAAGCACCATCCGGAGATAAGATTATTCTGGAACTTTGTTTCTCCCCGCCTCCCAAACATTCTAAAACTCTCTTGACTATGTAAACGAGGAGCGCTCACGAGAAACCAATTAATGAGATAGTAAGGTATGATTAGACAAAAAGTGCCGTTCTATGAATGAGTTTATGAACACTGTTATGATGTACATTGAGATTAGAGAGAACTTGAGTTCAACTCTCAGTGAAGCGGAAGGAAAAAGAGACTGAGTCTCGAGAACTAAGTGACATGATAGTGAAAATTGGCCCAGATCACATTGAACTGAAAGTAAAAACTGGACAGTCACAACATTTTTATGTATCTTTGGCAAATGCAAGGTTTATGCTAAAATTATATTTGTATTATGCATTTATATTAGAGGGTTGGTGAATAAATCTCATATCATCTGCTTTTTTATGCAATTTATGTTCTTAAAGCATTTTCCTTACAGCGGTTAAAGAAAGAAATTTCTCACAGAAAAAATATATTTCTTCTGGATCCTCTGACAAATATTAAGATAGATAGACCTTACAAGCACATCAAAGGCCAAATGTTTGTCTCATTTTCGCGCGGAAATAGTAAATTTTACCCTCTCCCTTTAACTATTTTTGTGCATCAAGAATGTTTTAGCCATTATATTATAAAGAGTCAATAACAAATTCAAGACGTGAAATAACTCATACGTATTCTGATGTATACACCGCAGCTAACTCACCAAGGTAACCCAAGCTCGATTCTAGTGAGTTGTGAGAGTTGTGCGGACGAAGCGGTGCGTAGGCATATTTTCTTTGGGTACTACAGTTTCCCTTCGCAATCATCTTGCCAAATATTCCTTCATCGCCGTATTATCACACTCATAATTACCATTTCATTCAGTTTTATGTATTCCGCCGAAATAATATGTAGATAGGAATTGTAAGTTGACTATAATGAAGTCCCTTCGGGACAAGGATAACATATTAATGACAAACAAGATGCATTAGAAATATTTAAAAAAAAAAAAAAAAAAAAAAAAAAAAAAACAATGATTTTCAGAAACAGCTCTTTATGTTGAATCAAAATTGAGACCACATTTTGTAAAAGAGCACATCAGCTAGAGAGCGATTTATTCGCTGAAGATTTACTGCAATTTTGGTGCACCTTAAGATTATGTTGAATAATAATATGATGCTAGCAACCGTTGAACCATAGTTGTAATAAAGCGAGTCTATAAATGTTTATTCATATTTATCACAGCGGTTTAGAACATTAAAACATTCAATAGCAATTGTGTATCGGCTTTTTCAGAAATATATGAAGTCCTGTGTGAAAACTTACTGGAGGATTAGAACTTGCAAAATGCTTACTGAATGAAGAAAACAGAGATTTTAGAAAATAAAAGCTATTAACGTTAAATTAAATAACTAAGAATATTTTTTGATAAATTGCATCAAATCTCATAAAATAAGCAAAAAAAAAAAAAAAAAAAAAAAAAAAAAAAAAAAAAAAAAACTGCTGTAATTGAAACATATCTACTTTATTCTCCTTTGAGTATTTCACGCCCTCACTAAAGTTCAAGAATGTCCAAATGTTTTCCTGGTTTCAAAATTTCTGAAAAAAAAAATTATCTTTTGTCAGTGCCAGAAATATTTCAATACATTTATTTGAAATATATCGCAAACCAAAACTATATTAATCAAGCAGGCTCATTTACCAGACAGTTTATGACATTTTATTTGATTGAATTTTTCCTATTGTTATTAGTTCATCATTGTTATATGTGTGTTATTTTATTGCCAATACCGATTGCACAAATCTAGGAACTTGCACAAACATAAGTACAAATGTAATGGGATCTTGTGAGTTATCCAGCTACTAAGGTAATAAATTCCAGGCAAGAAGGGTAGGAGTAGATGAAGTCGTGTGTTTTAAGTTGGGTTTCTGAATAATGACAACAATAACCCCTGATACTTTCTGCATTTCAGGCCACGAGTGTCTTCGTTAGTCGACCTAGAGGTGGTGAATGCTTTTGAAGTACGGACATGAATATATGTGCTCAGAAGATATTACAAAATTTGCATGGCAACATTCCTCCATCATCATTTCACAGATATCTTATGTATATCGTGCCATTCACTTATAATAAAACAGGTGAATGTTCTACGTTACATAAATCACAATAAACATTGCCATGTTTACGTCACAGGTCAATTTTTCTTTGTCGTGAGCTCATTTAAAGGGAAGGTATATCCAGCGGCGTGAGGTGATAACTTCTAGTGTGGAAGCAATAATGTTGAAAAGGTAGACATGACCAATAAAATAGATGTTTCTACTTTTACAACCGGTGTGCCATCTGTGTCATAAATGTCGCACATAATTTTTTGTTCTTGATGTCAAATTCTCTAACGCTGGACTTCCCCAACCTTTCTCGAATTTCCTTCTACGTTGCGTATTTGCTTAGGTGGAAAAAAAAAAAAAGGTCGATTGAAAATTTTACACAACACAGGACTCTTCACTCACACACCTTTAATACTACCGACTGTATTCATACTCTCATCATAAAGCACAAACTCCCGTAAGTACCACTCTTAATTACCAAAACACGTGGAAGTGATGCTTGTCAAGAAGAATTCCTTTAGAAACATCTGCCACACCATTTTATACTAAACTTATTCTTTATTACGATTCATACAGAAAACATTACTTAATTTTCTTTCTGAATATCTAACAAATACCTGGATTACCCACAGGAAAGTAATAAGCAAGGAATATCTTGCTTCCACAAAACAAGATTATATCGAAAGTGTATCTAAATATCGACCATCAGCACATTATGTGCTCGTATATGCCTTCTGCGTATCAAATCACGCGTGCTGTTTGAAAATTGATTGCTACATTTTCCATAACAAACCGGAAGCAATGTTTCTCTTGCTTCTTTAAAATACACGTTCCCAGATATACCTAAATATATAATTCTTGAACGACCAAAACCAGAAGAAATTCTTTCTAAAATGTTAGAATATTCAATTATTCTTTCCGAGTTAAATTTAATGCCTGAATCTCTTCCGAGTTGGCCTTTTTAGCATAACTTTATCCACTTATTTTCAAATGTTTCAGCTACTTTGATTTTAAACATTGCGATTCACGTCTTTCACTTCATTATTATATGAATATAAGTTTTAACAAGTTTCAAGAAATAAAAAGATTTAGAACGATTACTTAATGTAAAACCATGTTATTACTATTCTTTAAATGTCTAGTAATTATCTTTTTCAACTACTTTTCAATTTATTTGAATTTTTCGTGGAAAAACCTTTTAATTTTATGAAAATAAACTTAAAGGTCATGCTTGAAACAAAATATTTGTTCAAGCTAAGCTTCTTTTTCTATGATATAAAGTATACTGTGTATTTTAGATGACAGAACAAGTAACATGTTTCCAGTACAACAAGATGAAAATTATTCAATCTAAAGAGCTATTTTTTTCTCGAAAATTTCATTTGAAATTCTGAAATGAAACAGTTCTGAAATATGACAATTAGTATTCATTCCATCTTTTAGGTATGGGTTGTGCTATTCAGATACTCTAAGACGCTTAGAGATTACTTTTTCTACGTCCCTTTCTCTGTTTTTGCGAACACTAAAGACGTATATTTCCTGTGAAATGTGCCCATCTAATTTATTTAATACATTACAGCATTTCATTCCATCATGGCTGAGCGATAGAACAACTAGATGTTAATAACAATGAAAACTTAATAATAATATGGCAAACAAAGCAGTGGAAAACCAGCTTAATGTTAAACGTTCTTAAAGCTATAACCTTAAGTCGGTTATCTTTTAAGTTTTTACGAAAATTGTGGTTTTTCATTTCTTGGGAACAGAGCCAATAGTTACATTTGCATGTCTGCAACATAAATATAGCTTGTATATTCATTCACACACTATAACTTCTATGGTCACTGCCCTTACGTTGAAAACAGTACTGAATAGAATCTGAAGATGAAACCATTTTAATAGTCAAAGATTTAGAAGCCAGATTGTTTACGCCCAGTTTTCTGCTCTAAATGTAATTTAGTAATCTACATCTTGTTTACCTTGTGATTATTGGAGAACCTGTTTATGAGGAAAAACAGTGAACAAGGAAAATATTAGTCCAGATATGTGTAAATTAAATTCCATGTTAAAAAACTAAAAACTAAAAAATAAATTGTAGCACCTGTTACAAAAATTAAAACAGTTTTCTTTGCGTTATACCTGTAGACCCAGTTGGCGGCAAGGAACACCGGGTCCCAAGTTCCGAGCTTGATCACTTATATTAACCATGTTTCTCTAGTTCATTCGGAGTACACCGGTTTTGATCCCTGTTGATTCTAAGAATATGATTGAATGAAATATGTCTAACATATGTCTGGAATAGGTCTAGAATAGGTCTAATATAGGTCTAGAATTCTGTAACATCATAGTCAAGTGGCTACAATTATGTATAAGCTTATATAATCGTTCTTAACAAATGTCATTGTTTATATTGTTTAATTCGTTAGTTGATGCGATATTTAGCTCCTCATGGATTATAGATAACTAGTGAGACTAATCGAAAATTCGCGTGCTTTGCGATAGCATTTTGTTTTCCCACCAAAGCTGGATTACCTACTAACGAATGCTATTATTACTTTGCTTCGCTAAGATAGAGACTTTCATTGCGTTGTGTTTCTTCGTGGATACACCTAGCCAGTAGCTTATCGGTTATTAGTCTTTGGTAGTATTATTTTTACTATATTCCATTAAACAGATATATTGTGATAGCTGTGAGGTTACGAGTAATGCTTCTGTTATAGCAGGACTCCTTTCCTTGAAGACATTTGTGATGCTCTGGCTTTGATCTACGATTGGTAGAAAGTGGAATACATTTCATTCTTCATTGCAGAAATATCTGGCAAATTATTTTATATAACCTAACGATATTACATGAAATTGTTCGTTTCTATTTTTAATATGTCACGTCCCCTACCACTAAGGTAAGGAGGTCGTTTCGCTTTAGCAGACTTACAGCCATCTCTTTTGCTACATATCTTTTACACGTTCTTGTTCGATTCTGTGAACATTTATTCCACATACTTTCTCCTCATTGACATGTCTTGATGTTTGATCACATAACATGCTCAGAAGTATCACGTTGCATTCATTTACTCTTTTTCATGATGTCTCCTCCAAATCCTTTAATTGGCTCTGAGCTGCCATCAGAGCTTTAGCCACATTCTTCACTTTTTGGGCGGTATTGTTGCAAAATTAAGAACGGTGGTTCCATTTCGTTAATTTTCTCTAACAGTAGCGGCAAAATGTTCATCAGTAATTAATCCTGTTTAAATACCAAGGTGTATGGTGTATGACCAGGTGTGTGATCAGATTTGTGATCAGATTTGTGCAGGTACATGTAACGAAACTGCAACGCTTTGGTATTGTTTATTGAGTCTAATAACACTGGCAACAATGAAAATGTTTCGGGCTTAAAAATAATGAATTTATATGTATTTCCATCTGCTGAATTCAAAAATCCCCATAAAATGATAGAATAGATCTTGTTTTGAAGATAAAGTGACATTTCATTTTTTTAGAGTAAATATTTTAAATTTGTGAGAATATTTTGGGAGTTGGCATATCTGTCAAATAATAAAAAAAACAATCAGAGAGAAATGTTGGAAATTAAGTGATGCAAAAGTTAAGGAAGGCATTTTTGTCGGACTACAAATAAAAGAACTTGTAAAGGATCCTGCATTTGACCACATTTTGGATTGGAAAGAAAAGGAAACTTGGGAAGCCTTCAAGGGTGTTATTCATAGATTTTTAGGCAACAAAAGAGATGACAACTACAAGCATTTTGCGACAGTGCTCCTGCAAAAATACGGTAACCTTGGATGCAACATGTCCCTTAAGATCCATTTTCTCCACTCCCAGCTAGACGTTTTCCCCTCCTAGTTGTGGAGCTGTTAGTGATGAACATGGGGAGAGATTCCATCAGGACATTTCTGTTATGGAACAAAGATATCAGGGCCGTTGGAATGAAGTAATGCTTGCGGATTACTGTTGGTCTTTGTATAGGAATTCTGCGGAACTCCATCACAAGAGGCAAGCTAAAAGATGACGAAGTTAATAGGCCACCACATGATTCTCTTCAGACACGACTATCTGCGAAGTATTTTTCCAGCAGTTTAGAACTCTTAGCATGTAATTACCAGTTAAAAAATTTAAATGCACTTTCATTGTTGTTAGCATGTATGTAATTAAAATGTATCCTTTTCTCTCAATCCATTAATATGTAATACTTCCACATTGTATATATCATAGAAACTAGAGCTAATAAAATTGTTTCATTGTTTTTCTCAACCCAAAATTAGTAGGAATTGCCTCATGAAGTGCTCGAAACATTCAAAAATTATTTTTTACCCAGTGCAATCAATATGGTAGCTCAGAACTTCCTTACCTGACTTAGTATTGCCTTTTCTCCTTCCCCTTCTAATTTATTCTACTGCTGCCAGGAAATGAATGGAATGAATTTTCACGGAAATTAAAAAGACACTTATAAATATATATTATCAAAGCCCAGACTCAGAGATAACTCTACTGTTTTTGTATTTATGCCAAAAGGAAGGTGTTTGGTTTTCTGGAAAACCCTGGCTCTTTGACTTGGACAGTGACCACATGAATAACAAATTGCGTGCGAATCCATTTCTTTCTGTAACCTCAACAGTCAGAGAGTGTCTAAGTTTTGCAGCAAGCTACTAAATAGACTTGTTTGTACCAACCGATATTCTGAATTTTGTGTGGCACCATGTTATATGAAAGAAAACGGATCTGTTTCCTGTTCTTGTATTACTACAGATTACATTGCTTTCATCTGCTATATTATACGAGTAACCTGAACATCACTTCCAGTTACATATTTACCACTATTTCTAACCTCATTGCTTCTAATCCTGAGCTTCTTTTGCTTTTTACTGTTGCTAAAACTTAAGTTTTCTGTTTTTACAGCTTCGCTTTGGAGTTCGCCAATGAGAACTTATTTGGTCTATCTTTATAACAAATTTCACAAATATGCTCCATCCCAATTGCAATAAAATGTATAAATGTAAGCAACTGGGTATCTTTAGAATCAAGTGAGTAAAGAAATAATTGAAATTAAAATATACGAGGGCTGTTCAATAAAGAATGATCACAATTTGCTTTGGAAAACGTACCTTTACTCATCCTCATAATTTTGATGTTCCTTCTCAAAATAGACTCCTATGAATGCGATTAATTTGTCCCAAAGTTTCTGCCAGTCTTTAAAGACACGCTGGAAACCATTTTTTAGAGATCCTTCAAAACTCCGCAACCTTCACCACTGCTTCTGATGATGGATAATGCCTCCACGAAGGCCTTTCTTCAAGTTAGGGAATAGAAAAAAGTCACAAAGGGCTAAATCTGGACTGTAGGGAGGGTGAGGCATGTACTTCACGTTGACGTTTGCAAGATATTCAGCAACAACATTAGCAATATGCGGCCGCGCATTATTGTGGTGCAGTATCCAGCCTGCTTCACGGAAATGTGGTCTTTTGCTCTTTATATGGACTTGCAATGTTTTCAGGACATCCCTGTAGTATTATCCAGTTACTGATGTGTGTGCAGGTACAACATGCTGATTAACCATTCCATGAATCTCAAAGAATGAGATGACTATAACTTTCCCAGCAGAAGCAACCACTTTTGCTTTTTGAGGGGCTAGTGATGAAGGAGTTATCCACACTGAGCTTTGCTGTTTGCTCTCAGGATCAAAATGATGTAGCCAAGTTTCAACAGCAGTGATTACGTTTGAAAGAAACTCCGGATCTTGCTCTAATATCAACGTTAACTGCATGTTACCTCCATGGCAGCGGTAGGCGATACTGAACATGTCTGAACTTGCCTGGTTCTCACAGGCGGGAACCAGGAGTACCAACAATCAAATTACTACGGCGTTTTTGTTTCACATTAAGCTAACGGAATATAATAAGATTGAGTTTTAGTGCGAAAAATTATGACCGTAAAAAATTATGTTCATTCTTTATTGAACAGCCCTCGTAGAAACATTGACGTCTTATTATTCCACCAAAAATAAACGTGTATGCAATATAACATAGAAATAAGCTATAGTTTGCAATAACAGTGTCAATTATACATGGTTTTCAACATATTCGGTATAAATGGCTACGAAAATGTAAATAACTTCATTATACGACAAACTAGACATCTATGGGACATGTCTTGGGTCTTGAGCAGGTTTCTATACCTATAAAAGACTGGTTCACTACGATACAGTAAGGGTAACCAGAACGGAAAGCAAGGCAACACTTAGCATAATGATTCACAACAGCCCATTAACGACAGTGGGGATACATATAGAGAACCAGATCGATAGCTAAGTGAAAAATAGATATTGTGCATTGGAAATTCATTTGTTTCTAACTGGCCAATGATATGTTTTGAGCTCGTGACTAGAGTGTCTAGCAGCAAACCATTCAGAATTCAAACATATAGGATTGAACGATTACTAGGATCAGTTCAAACTTTTCTGTCCATACATATAGATCAGGAAAATATATTGCCAATTAGATTGAATCTTTCACTATATGTTGGCCTTTTATTGTAAAAACTAATGCGCCGTTTCTCTTCTAATTATTAATCGAGTTTTATGTCCTTGTCATCTGCACCTTAATGGAAGTGATTCGCATAGCCGTAATCGTCAAGGCAAGAATAAGTAGACTGTGTTTCTATGCGAAGCCGAGTATCACTAATTCGAATCCCACAGATCGTCACGAAATGTTTATGTGGCAAATGGTGGAGAGGCCCACGTAAAATAGCTGGTGCGATGGGACTCGTAATTGATAACAGAGTTGCACAGTTAAATTTGACATACTTAAAAAGCACGTACCTACACACAACAGTGTTAAAAAAAATATTACAGCTGCAAATACTTGTATTTGTGAAATACTAGTACAGTATAAAATAAGAAAAAAAAAACAGAATATTCTAAAACAATAACCAAACATGTTACTAGCGTGCAGAACTATACAATAAAGAGTTAAGTAATATTGTGAAGAAATATAAATTAGTTTTCTAATTCAATAAAAGTCCAAAAGGTCTTTACTTATTTTTAAATACAGAAGTACTGCTATAAGCTCTCAAACGAGGCATCCTTATTTACCTGACAACTCAAACTTTAGAAATATTTTAGAAAATAACACATAACCCGTGTAGTAAACACTTTGGTGCAGTTAAGAAAAAGTCTAAATTTTTTAGAGTCCAGAAGATATGAATACTACGAAATTTCATCAAAATCATCTCATTTTTAGTTTGACAAGATTCACCGAGCGGGATGGCTCAGGCGATTTCATCTGTGGCCCACATTTTGGAGGCCCGGGTTCGATTCCCATGGCCCACCTACCTGACCCATGAGTTTTTTCGGGAATTTTCCCGGGTCGCCAGGTTAATTACATTCCTCGAATATCCTCTCCCTCCATTTTATTTCCATTAACATTTCATATCTCTCATCTGGTGGTCTCTTTTAGGGTCGAAGTGTCGGCGGGCGTCTCGGTGGTGTCGTGACTCTTTGGGTCGATCGCCCTCTGTCTCCTCTCGCCTCATCCTTCCTCCCGGTGATACCCCACTTGGGGTTTTGGTACAATAAACCTGCCGAATCCCCTCCGTAGTAATCCTAATCCTTGACACGATTCAAATCCAAATATGTAATAGTTTTTTTTTTATATTTGATATTTATTTGTATCAAACATAGAGAATTTCAATTACACACATAAATCGTGTTAACCTTATTCTATCTCCAAATTTGTCTGATGATTAGTCAGTTGGCGCGCTTGGCATCCTTCCTTTTCATCGTCCTGAAGCTCCTTACCTCTTTTATCCAGCTAAATCAACGACAAGCCACACCGTTCTTGCTCATCTTTTTCTATTCTTTTGTTCTTTAGTTTCTTGTTATAGTTTTCTTTAATATTTTCTAAAACGTGCCCTATCTCTTTTTTCCTTTTTTTTTCATGACTCTCCGTTAACATTTTTATGCTACATTTTAACTTCCATTTTGTTCCATTTAGCTTCGCATGCCGTTTTCTTCTATTGGTCCAGTCCCTCGCATTATTTTAAATAATGGGCTACATTCCCTTTACACAGTTCGCGTATCCCTGCTTCATTTGCACTTCACTCCTTTAAGAAACATAAGCTCCGGGTTGACATCCATTTTAGTATACCCTCTCCTGTATACTGCAGATGTTGGCTCCGGGTTGACATCCATTTTAGTATACCCTCTCCTGTATACTGCAGATGTTGGCTCCGGGTTGACATCCATTTTAGTATACCCTCTCCTGTATACTGCAGATGTTGGCATATCCATCTATTCCTCGTTCTTAATGAGACGTTATCTTCTAACACTGCTTCATATATCTTGCCTTTCTATGTACTCCATTCTCTCTCTCTTATATTTTTCCAAAACTCATCTCTATAGTTTCCTCCTAATTTCCTTATATCTCCCTTTCTTATATTTTCGAAATATTACCCATCTCACTCTACCAGTTGATTTCATTTTCCCCTTTTCTTTCCTGTTCTGTACATGTTCTGTACATGTTTCCCTCTTTCTTTGTTACCTCTATATCAGAATTACAAGATTCTTTCCACAATTAATCCTTTACCCCCTTATCTTTCCTATTTCTGATAATGACAATTTCCCTAGAGCTGTCTTGTCTGTCCTAATATTCTTTTGAAAACTAATTTATAACTGTAGTGTAGTCTATTAGCTATTTCTTATCCTCCCCATATTTCTATAAACTTGCGTAATAGTTAATAATTAAGGTACAGGTATTGCACAGTTGTAATAAAAATGATTAAATTACTACTTCTGTCTGAAAAGGATAGTTAATGCTCGCGTGTTGATGACAGATTTGCTAATATAAACAATGAAGTGTCATACTGATAAAAAAACAATTAGTGATGTGCAAATGTAATGTACAAAAGCAAAACTTGGTGGCAGTGCTGTCGCTAACGTGTGAAAGTGTGACCTTTCGAGGTCATCCACAGGTTTCACTTCTTGCCAACAACCAGTATCTCTGGTAAAGTGGAAAGATATTCAAATGCGTCAATGCTTGTGTTGCCAACCTGAATTCTATAGCTGTTTTATGTTAAAACCGTAACGCAAACATTTAACAGCTTTTACGTTAGCAATGGTCGCGTTATGCAACTTGTAACTGTAGTAATAGCAACAGTATTACGAAATAGCGTAGGCAATCTTCCTATCAAGATGCTTATTAGTCCCCTTTTCGTTAGATTTTGCCCCGAGGTTTCCTTGTTCTGATTACTGGTATAACAACCGTCGCACTAAAACTGTGTCCAACTAATACTAACTTCCAATCTTAGCATCTAGCTTCAAAACATATGTTTTGAAAAGTTTTGGTATACAAAACAAATTCTCTTATATTACGAATAACGTGGGGTATCGATAAAAATCATTTTAAAAGCTGTGAGATTTATAATTAACATTCAAAAACTTTGGCAAAATACCAATAAGGTCGAAAATAGTCGTTAATGACAAAGTACTGGAACAAGTATCCTCCTTCAATTATTTAGGGTGTGAAATCAGCAATGAGAAAGATAAGGATACGAACAAAAAATTAATGAGATTTCAAACAATTTGTGGAACAATTCACAAAACTCTAAAGAATAAAACAAGATCTGAAACAAGAATAAAATTTTATAACACCATGACGGTTCCAACGTTACTTTATGAATGTGAAAACTGGGTACCTACACAAAGAACCATCAGCAGAATACAAAGTTGCGAAATGAGATTCTTGAGAAGAACAAAAGGATGTACAAGAGAAGATAGAGTCAGAAATGAAAATATGAGAAATGAATTACAAGTGGAAGCTATCACCTCAAGAATGGATAGGTACAGAAGAAGATGGTCTGAACATGTTGGAAGAATGGATGATACAAGACTGCCAAAAGTAGTCTTCCAATATAGTCCTAAAGGAAAGAGAGACGTAGGGAGGCCGAGAAAAAGATGGAAGGAGACACTGTGAAGACGGAACAGGCGAGAGCCTAATCCATGAAGTGAAGAAGAAGAACAAGAAGAACAAGAAGAAGAAACTTTATCCACAAGAGAATTTGAAATTATCAAATAATCTTCCAGTCAAAGAGGACGTAAATCCATTTGAAGAACACCAGTTACATTCCCTACATGTTACCTAAACATCGTCACATAGTAAACTTTAAAAAGTTTTAAGACGTGATAAATCTGTGTTCTGTCTGCTCATTACCTGTACCGTTGGACTCATCCAGCCTGCATTCTGCTCTACCTCTACCTCTTCTACCGCCCTCCCTTACCGCCAGAAACAGCCAGTTCTCCTGGGACTAACAGCAATGCAAGTGCTCCTTCTGTCACATTACAAATAAGACATATCCGGCGCTCTCTCTTAAAATAGCTGTCTTCCTATTCTTATAAGAAAGGCTGCATTACTGTGTTTATACCTTTGTGTATTACAACATAAGTGTTGCAAATATGTGAAGTGTTAGGTGGAATAAAACAATAGTCTATGTTTACGCTGTTTAGTAAACCTGGAAAGGGACTTCGTTCAAGAAACTAGTCCTCTCTGTATCTTACATCAACTTTAACGTCATCCGGCAGCGCAATCTACGAGGGCTGTTCAATAAAGAATGATCATAATTTTTTACGGTCATAATTTTTCGCAATAAAATTCAATCTTATTATATTCTGTTAGCTTAATGTGAAACAAACACGCCGTAGTAGTTTCATTGTTGGTACTCCTTGTTCCCGCCTGTGAGAACCAGCCAAGTTCAGACATGTTCAGTATCACCTACCGCTGCAATGGAGGAAACATACAGTTAAAGTTGATGTTAGAGGAAGATCTGGAGTTACTTTCAAACGTAATCACTGCTGATGAAACTTGGCTACATCATCTTGATCCTGAGAGCAAACAGTAAAGGTCAGTGTGGAAATCTCCTTCATCACCAACCCCCCAAAAAGCAAAAGTGTTTGTTTTTTAATTTACGTCCTCCAACGTTAAGTCATATCGGACGGTGAATGAATTGGGTGAAATGATGTTCAAATGAGTCCAGGGTCCATGGAGCTTACAGTTATCTGACATTCGTCTTGAAGGATAAGGGAAAACACCGCAAAAAACCTTATCCAGGTATTTCACCCTGACCGAGATTCGAACTCAGGACCTCTTGAACGTGAGGCAGACATGCTACCACCACGCTACCGAGGCGGGCAGAAAAGTGGTCATCTCATTCTTTGATATTCATGGAATGGTTTATCAGCATGGTGTACCTACACACACATCAGTAACTGGATAATACTACAGGGATGTCCTGAAAACATTGCAAGTCCATATCAGGCGCAAAAGACACCATTTCCGTGAAGCAGGCTGGATGCTGCACCACGATAATGCGCGGCCGCACATTGCCAATGTTGTTGCTGAACATCTTGCAAAACTTAACGTGAAGTGCATCCCTCACCCTCCCTATAGTCCGGATTTAGCCCCATGTGACTTTTTTCTATTCCCTAACTTGAAGAAACGCCTTCGTGGGAGGTATTATCCATCATCAGAAGCAGTGGTGACACCTGTGGAGGCGATTTTGAAGGATCTCTCAAAAAAAATGGTTTCCAGCATGTCTTTGAAGGCTGGCAGAAACGCTGAGACAAGTGCATCGCATTCAGGGGAGACCATTTTGAGAAGAACCATCAAATTTATGAGGATGAGTGAAGGTACGTTGTCAAAAAATACTTGTGATCATTATTTATTGAACAGCCCTCGTATCACGCTTGCCAACAGTCATCTCATCGCGTTTTGGATCGTTTATTAAATACCGGTATTTCGTTCAGAACTTTTAAGTTTTTAATAACAGCAAGGCATTATGATGAAAGATAGACCTGGACTTTCTCTAAGAGTGAAATTAAAAGCTATGCAGTCAATACAAAATGTAACGCATACAATTGTTCAAAGTAGGTAACTGCATCTAAATCGAAAAAGTATCTTTTTCTAGCCTTGTATTCTTTAGAAACCAATACAGGATAGGCAGATTTCACTTATTTCAGTAATTTTCACAAAGCAGATATTCAACATGGAAAGACGCAATCAAATTTATCTGCAGTAATAACATTGAAAACTTTCGATCAAACAAGTGATAAAGCAGGTCGGATATTTTGAAATACAAAGCTGAAGTTGACTCTAATTGTAATTACTTAAATAATAAAACTATTATTTTAACTTGACAACGAAGCAAGAATTACCTTTGAGGTCATAAAGAGGTCATAAACCACTTAATCGGGGTAACTGTATTGAGTTCTTGCACATTTTAGTCAAGTATGGCATCATATTACACGCACAAAGCGCTAAAATAACGCCGAGTCAAATTCAAAATGATGTTATTGAAAGTAGTATTAATGAATAGTTCTCGATACAATAAAGAAATAAGTAAATGATGCTCTTTTTATTGTTTTAAAGTTGGATGTAGCAAAATTATCTCAATTTTCCACTAATATTCGGCATATAATACAGGATGAAAGAGTTTTAGGCTTAACAGTAACTGCAATGCAGTTGCGCTAAGTGAACATGTATATACAAGATGGCCCACGGGAAATTTCGGTCTTCAAGATCGAACCTTGCTAAGAATGTGAATGTTCTCACCCTATCTACTTAATCTAACTGATCCAAATGTTAGTTTGACTTCCGTTCCTCGCTCAGATTACACATAGGTCATTCATGAACAGGCTCCACGGTAGCCGAAAGATAGTTTCGAGATTGAAAAGCGCACCCATCTGTTTCCAATATGAGCAAACCCATCGAGCTGACCAGCTCTTCCACTCCAACTAATGCAAAATATGAATTGCCATTACCATGTCACAGCTGTAGCCTCTTGTCATTTCACGAACTTTCTTTCGACGATCAGCGAGAATTAATGATCAATGACTTCCACGGTACCCACATCTGTCAGTTGTCCTGGGTGCTCCTCACCATTGAACCACTAATTGTTGTTAGAGATCCATTAACAGCATCCAATTTCGCTTTTATCTCCTCGCACGTTTTCCGTCCAAAAAATAAAATGTCAATCAAAATACTGCACTTTTTCCATTTTAGCGAAAATACGTTGAACAACTAAGTGAAATGCCTCTCAAAGCCAAACAAACCTGTGAATCAGTACCAATTTTTTTTTCCACGACACAGAACTAATAACTATGGTTTTGTTAACATGAATTCGCCTTAGCAACCATCTATTTTGAAACACGGGTAGATATTGAACCACTTTCGTGTAGTTTTAATTTAACACTTGTTTCTAATGCATATAATCTTGTTGTACGCGATCGTAAACTAACATGAAATTACTGCCTAGCGATAATAACTTTAATTAGATTATGGCCAATTATGGTGTCACGATTGGTTCATATGTGATACTTTCTAGTATAAGACTGGTCTATATCAGCTGACTAACTAGGAGAAAAAAGTAATAACTTTAATAGTAAACGTCCGATGTATTACATCCATGTGACTTTCTCTGCCCATTCTTAAAAAAAGTAGCCATATAAAAGCTTAATCTTTTATCTGTTTATATCTGTTAATTTGGACAAACATTTGTACAAATGCTTTCATTCGATATTATGACCTTATGGGTATAATGGTAATGAGGCCATTCAGTACACTTAAGCAATATCCAAATCTTTTAAGAGCTGTTCGCTATATGATAGTTTTCAAACTCCATTCTCTTTGCATGACCAGGAATATAAAACATCTGATGTGTTACCTTTATATGACCTTTTCTACACGTTCAACAAACTATTCTTACGGAGGCTTATTTTGTATTCTAAATCGTATTAATCAAAATAAATTTTATGGAAATGCTTTTATCATACACCCTTCGAGGAAAAAAGCATATTGAAAACGTATATTTATTCTGCGGGGCTGGTTTACAAAGATGCCATGGAACGCGTCTCTTTAGCTTCGTCTTACTGAATCCTCCCATAATTATAATAATACTGAGAATGTTTACACAATGAATGTTTCATGTGTTTCATCCATATTTACATAGGGAATCCTTTTTTTTTTCGCACACTGCAATGTGTGCGAAAAATTGGGTCTCATAATTGAATCTCAGCAACTAAACGCGAACTGGTAGCCGAGGGGCTATGGACAAGTATGTAGGAACTAGACCTACGAAGGTTCGAATCCCGGACATCATTTTGATTTTTTTAACTTTTTTTCTTTTCCATTTGCTTAGGTTTACTTGATTTTATGTAATTTGTGTTCACACATAAAAACTAAAACACTCTACCACGCTTTTAAACTAACTGAAATAAATGCTTTATTCCTATATGTAAAATCAAATAAAAATGGAAATTAACTTAGTATCGGGTGAGTAAATCCTGTGCTTCTATTACTGTCCTCATTCTACGTGGCATAGATGAGACCAAATGTAGGGTGACCATATCTCATGGGCAGTAAAAGAGGACACTTTCAGTATCGCCCCATTCAAATTTCAGTACGAAACTGTTTGTTGTCCGTAATAGGGATTTGTAAGGTTTACATACAGATGTATATTCGATACACATGATTAATGTTTAAGAAAGCAGCCAGCTTTAAAGAGGATAAGAAAGAAAATACAATTACTTGTTTTATTTCATTTAAAATGTTATTATAATCTAGCGCATATAATTAGTGGCACAACTTTCAACAGCTTCACTTGCTATAATCTTCCTCTTTCTTTGCATATCAGGAATACGTCATTGCTTAACCTATTTGTTTCAGTGAAGTTTTATTCTATATCAAGTAGTTGAAAAATTCCTGACAATTTATATTTTTGGAATTATACTGAACAGTTACTATTGAATTTACTGTATCTTTGCTCAAATTCCTCTCTTTGGTCCACTGCTACCCGGCTGCCCAGGAACAGGAAGGTGTATGGAATAGCATATTTATCGCGAATTAATGGGTCAGTTAGACAGTTAATGCCAGAGGTTCTACTCCCATTATTCCTGGACCCGTAGGACCAAGGACCCGGGCCTCCTTCGACCAGGGAGTTACCGACCTGTCCCAAAAGGACGCCCGGTGCCTCCGTGGGGCTTTCCATAGGGCAAGACTTAGAGACTAACAAGCCCCCCATCTGGTCCGGTGGACTCAAGACGGATGGAAGTGGATACCCACTTACGCGCGCCAACTCCAAAATGGGTAGGCTACCGATATGACCTCGGTGGGGCCGCCTAGTGATCTATCACACCTTCTGCTAGGTATGCTGGCTAGTACGCGGGAATATTAATGGCTTCCCTCAACCCCGTCCGGAGACGTACCCGATCTCCCACGGGTATCGGGAACCACTGCCCCCTCGAGTCCAACCCAATCCGAACAACTCCCAATCAGGGAGGGGCTCGTATATTCGGCCCGAGGTTCCTCTAGTAACGTAAGAGGTACCACGAATGCTAGGGTTCCACAGCGCCCGCACCTTGGCAGCTGAAAGTTGAGTTAGACAGTACGCAACGACCAAACAGCATAGTTACACTAGGTATACAGCCTTTGCTGTGGCTTAAGTTTGTTCGATATGCAATGTCTCAGTGGCCAGTAAGAAAGATGATGCAATTTCAAATGAAATGTTATGCCTAGCTGCAAAAAGGAGGACATTCCAAAATTCCGCCCGGACGCTTTTTTTACAGCAGAAAAGAGGACATGTCCGGGAAAAAGAGGACGTATGGTCACCCTAACCAAATACTTAGTGAAATTTTCACGAAAAGATACTTCACATTATATGCCAGCACAATTCATAACAGATAAATGAGTCCAAGTGTTTACACAACCATATTTAGGCAATTTTCTATCGTAACATTACATTTATTTTGAAAACGACAGGAATATATTATTTGCGACGTGCGTTTTACCGCGCATGTTCCATGAATATGGCCCGGCCGCTAGGCATCTTCCTATCTATCGCATAGCCAGGGTGATATTAAAGCGTATATTGGAAAAATTAATTATTCTTTCACACTAGTCATGCGTAAGCAAAGATAGAGTTAGAAAAATTCAATGCCATAGCCGGGATTTTAAAGCGTATGTTGTAAACTAAGCGTCATCGAATGCTTTCGATGTTTTCCGAATCGAACTTTGTTTCTGATAGCTACTATTTTTAAGCCTATATATTTACTGGTATATATAATAAGTACAGAGGCCGACATAAGTATTCGAACGTAAACATATTTATTGCTTATATTATTTTAAAGCTACGCAGAGTAAGCATACGTAAATACAACTTATACAAAATAAACTCGAGTCTTCCATTAAACATATAAACTCATAAATAGCAACTGAAACTAATTTGCACTACAAGGAGAAATAAAACGGTTACTTTACATCTGGACATACGTATTCGAACAGAGAACAGCTAGTATTTAGTTATCATCCCCTTTCTTTGAATTACTGCTGATAATCGTTTGGGCATTGTCTGTATGTGTTGTTTAATGACTGCAGAGTCCATATTTCTCCACTCTGTTTGAAGAAGTTCTTTCAGATGGCGCTTGCTTCTGCTGTGATGCTTCCTTACACGCTCCTCGAGTTCCTTCCAGATGCTCTCTATAGGATCTAAATCTGGAGACTGGGGTGTTGTCTTCAAAGTGTTGTACACTATCCAAAACCTTACAGTTTCAGCAGCATGCTTCGGATCATTGTCCTGCTGGAAGTAATAATCAAGCCCTAATCCCAGCTTCTCTGCACTCTTTTTAAGATTGTTTTCAAGAATCCTCTTGCATTCAAATTTGTCCACGGTCCCATCTATGAACATCAGTTCCCCAAAGCCAGATGAAACTATACAGTCCCATACCATCACACTACTGCCACCATGTTTCACTGTAGCTACCATGTTCTTAGGTTCCCATTCTGTATTTGGCAGTCTCCACACTTTAAGACGTCCATCACTCTTGTATAAGCAGAATTTGCTCTCGTCCGACCAGAGAACCTTATCCCACAATTCTGTTGGCTTCGCCACATGCTGTTTAGAAAATTCTATATGTTTTTTCTTATTCACCTTATTAACATGTGGTTTCTTCCTAGGAGCGCGTGCATTCTACCCAGTACTATTTAAAACTCGTTCAACTGTTCTGCTGTGAACCACAGTGCCAGAATGTTGCTCAAGGCATCCTCTAATCTCAGATGCAGTGATTCTCGGATTCTGCTTCACCATTTTTATTATTTGCCTCCTGTCTCTGGTGGTGAGTTTAAAAGGAGCGCAATTTCTAGGTTTATTTACAACAGTATTTGTGTGTTTGAAGTGTGGAATTATGCAGAACACTGTAGCTTTGCTTCTGTTAATGGTTTTGGTAATTTCAGAGAGAGATTTGTTTTGTTTGTACATATTTATCACGATATACCTCTCTGCCACCGTTGCCTCCTTATCTTTGCGTACCATATTACTTGGGAGTTCACAATCGGCTGAATAACTTTGAACACACCGTCTTGAGGCATAGCATAAGCACAACTGCTTTTGGTAGGTGCGTGTACGGTACGTCCACCCACCTTTCTCTCTGTTCGTTTGGGTACGTTCGAACACTTATGTCCTGCAATAAGAGAGACAATATAATAAATACAAGACAAATAGTGTAATAAATACATGTAAAGTGATATTTTAAGTATTGTTTCAGAAACATACAAGGTTAATATTTGCATGTTTAACAATTCAACGCTTCCAAATAAATATTACCTTATTTATAGTACGTGCAATATTACATGCTATCTTATTCGAATACTTGTATCGGTCACTGTATCTAAGAGGAATACAATAGGTAGGTTTAAGCGATAGTGCAATCTTTTAAAAATTGGTCGTTATTTGATGGCTGGAATTCCGTTCTCTTTGTTCGACCAATCCCTTTTAGGAAATTCTCCGCGAGCGCGCGTGCAACTGTGTCTTTGATAAAATAGCAAACTTTGTATTTAATCTGAATTTTCCAGGGGTATAACAAAGTTTTGAAGAGTTCTGCCCAAATTACTCTTGCACGTTAATTTTATCAAAAGTTAATCCAACACTTTTGGTTAAAGCAACATGAAAATGGTATCATAAATGCTCTGAGAACATTTCTGAAGTACACTTCTTTCTGAATGATTTTTGCACAACTGGTAAACCGTAAAAGATAGATAAAATTTTACTAAAAAATATGTTAAAGCACACCGTCAAATACATTATTGTTATTGTTATTATCGCTATTTTATTTAATTTTTGGAGTTAACAATATCCAAGATAGGTATTCCTTGTCAAATCTCGATTTCAAAATACGTACACCCTTTTCAAATAAGAACGGACATACAAACAAATGGATCTTTTGCTAAATGTACATTTTTTAAATTCAGGATACCAAAAACAGGCGCTGAGTGGTTAGACCACTTGGCTTACACCTAGGCGGCCCGCGTTCGATCCCAGGCGACCGCAAAGTGGGATTTGTTGTGGACAAAATGACGCTGGGGTGGGTTTCCTCCGGGTCCTCCGGCTACCCTAAAATCATTCCACCAATTGCTCCATGATTCATCTCTTCATCATCCCAGGCGTTGGGCCGACCCCTCAACCCTGGTATCTCAGGTCAAATGCTTCGGCTCTCTCGCTCTGAGGGAACCCGAGCTACTCCTAGCACCAGCATTGGTGAAGGAGGAAGAAAAATATGTTTAAAAAAATATCTAAAAACGTGCATTTCCAGCAAAATCTCAGTATCTTTCTTTTTATTGGGGGGGGGTTTACGATGTCCTAGAGAAAGTAAAAAGACAATCGTGTGAAATTTTGAACCTTTACTTCAACCTATCGTTTATTCTGAATAGTTTTTTTTTATGACGTACTCTTTCTCACAAAGACGCAACCAGTGATTTTGATACCTCCAAAGAACGCCCCAAACAATATGACAGTTGTATCTCAACCGCTTCAAGCATGTAGCCTACTGCCTTGATGTTAAACAATTAAAAATAGAATTTAAAATTAAAAGCAGTATCTAAAACCATTTATCAAATGACACATTGACTTGACGTTCAGAACTTATTCAGTGACAGTGTCAATTTGGTATACAACTGCGAAAAATTATCTATCTGCCCGTTTCATTTCCTGATAATTTACATCCCCCTTTTAATATTGAAGAGTATGACCCTATACGTAAGAGTATTTCTTATATCTGCTTTAGTTGATGATTGCATGTTACGCATGAGCTCAAGGATGTGTTTGATGCAGTCTTACGTACAACATGGTAATAACTAATACCATGCACATTGTGACGAAATGAAGTGTGTATGTTTAGCAAATTGATTTGGCTTTAGTTAGTATGAGATTCAAACCTAATAAAATACCATAGTATAGCAGGTTATTTAAATACACCAATTTCCTTCGATAAGTCGTTTTAAAATAGAAAGCAGAACGAAGCATAATACAATAAATTTGAAGTTTATTTTATCTATTATTTCTTATCCTTCCTTGTAATAAAACAAAGTAGCACTTTGATTTCAAATTAATAAAAATCAGATGTTTTAAGAAGCCTCAATTACTATAATTTACTCCCAGAGATTTCATTTGCTGAGACTGCTGTATTAGCTTACATTTCTCGAAGTCGCGGATTATATCTCGACGGAAGATGGATTTTCTTGCAGTGTAACAATTCTTAGCATGGCTTCTTCCTTCAAGCCTTAAAAGAACCTCTACTCTGAGCAAAAAAAGTTCGTTTCACACTTAAACAAGCGCCTGTTTCTCTATAATAGTATCTAGGGGGTGTTTACTAATCACTCACTGCGCAGCAGACAGCAAGTATTTCTAGAAATTTGAAAACTAAAGAAAATAAATAAGTGCCACTAGAAGTCTTGTATGAACCAACAACAGAATAACTCATGGTCGTTCAAATGGCTAGCTGTTGTGGGGAAAAAATGCTGGTTTTTGTGTTTTCTAATGGTTACCCAGTCTATTACAAGTATTGCTTTCGATCCCAACAAGCTATACTTTTCAGGTGAATCTAAGAAGGATTTTATGGTACAGAAAGGGGACTTCAAAATAGAAAACTTCGCAAATAAAACCCTAGCTTGTCTACCGAGTAATCATGAACAAGAAAATATAGAAAAAGTTTTATACACATGCTTAAGCTTTGAGGATCGGTGCTGATCCAATAGAACGTACTCTACAGACTTGTATGCCGTGGACCAGTTGATGAACTATCATCAGACGTTTCGCCCGTAACTCCGCTGGGCATCTTCAGAAAAGGTTTCGTTTTATTATTGTTACTGAATAAAAATACCTTCTGAAAAATAGACAATAAAAGGATTTACTGTCTCTGTAAATAAATTTAACTGTACCTACTCACTGGCAGAGAGACATAAAATGTCAAATGTAACTATTAACTTGGCTGATTGTGCAGTGCTTTTATTTTTTAAATTTACATCCTCCAACGTTAAGTCATATCGGACGATGAATGGAATGGGTGAAATAATGCTCAAATGAGCCCGGGGTCCATAGAGCTTAGAGTTACTCAACATTCGTCTTTCAGAATAAGGGAAAACCCCGGAAAAACCATATCCAGGCAACTCACCCTGACCGAGATTCGAACTCGGGACCTTTTGAGCGTGAGGCAGACGTGCTACCACCACGCCACCGAGGCGGGCTAGTGTTGCCATTGCTGTACCTACTTGTCTCTAACGCCGTTATCCAGAAAAGGTACGCTCGTGCGCGCGCACGCACACGTACATACAAAGAACATAATGACCGAGTTAATATACTGGAGATTCTGTAGCTTCTAATCTTGTGGAAATTATCTTTTCAACTAAATTTCTTGACGGAACTTTCTGTCTGCAAAAAGCAGCCAATACTCTTCTTTTGTTATGCATAGTGTCTGAGAGGTATGTCTGAAGAATTAAGCACGCACAAAATTGTTAAATTATAAAAAACACCAATGTTATTAAAATAAAAAAATATAAAAACAATTATAAAATATAAAAAAATATAAAAAATATAAAAAAATATAAAAAAATATAAAAACAATTATAAAAACACTATTTGAGTGAAGAGGTTGACTTTTGCACAACATCCTGCACCGTTTCAAAAATAAAGAGAATTACGAGATCAAGTTGTTCATATTTATGATCTCAACGTATTAATTTTTGGAAAACGTTAGTTTTTAAAACTCAACACGGACTCTGAGGAATTAAATTTAAGTGTGACATGGATTTAATGGATGCCGTTTATACCCATTTTGCAGACAAGATTCTTTTTTGAGGGTGGGATTGAAATGTTAATCCAAAGTTATGAGAAGGGTTTTGCAATAAAAGATAACTATAATGAAAAGTGAAATATATTTTTTGTTGTTATCATGCCTAGAAAATAGTTAGGGCGAAAATTTGTGTACCATAGTGTCTAGTGACAATTCAGGTTTATTTCCTTTCTCCGGACTTTAATGCTTAGAAATTCCTATATGTGATAGTTATGGTGCCAAAAATCCAATATGAATAACCACGTGATTGTTTATACTCACTAAGTCTTATGTTTAATCAGTTCTGCAAATCATTGTTATAGAGTTTATTTTTCTCTCACTTACAAACGAATGATCTTGTGAGATGAATTATCTTTGTGTGTGTGTGTGTGTGTGTGTGTGTGTGTGTGTGTGTGTGTGTGTGTGTGTGTGTGTGCGTAATTTACGTCCTCCAACGTTAGGTAAGTCATATCGGACGATGAATGAAATTGGTGAAATGATGCTCAAATGAATCCAGGGTCCACAGAGCTTAGAGTTACTCGACCTTCGTCTTTCTGGATAAGGGAAAACCCCGGAAAAGCCCTTATCCAGGTAACTCGCCCTGACCGAGATTCGAACTCGGGACCTCTTGCACGTGAGGCAGACACGCTACCATCTATGCTACCGAGGCGGGCTATCTTCAATGTTTACATATTGTGACTTGTGGGTAACGATTGGTTCCGAAGTTTTCCGATTCTCCACCGGCCATCACTTTTCATCGGCTTCGCGAGTCTACCGCCAGGGCGACAATATTTTCATATATTTCCTATTTATGTGGTTTGTCTTTTTAAGCTATCTTCTTTAAAAATAATTAAGGAGGATGGCTTTTAGAATGTGTTATAAATTCACTAACCATCATCCTTAGGTAACATAAACTGTTAATTATGATGAATGTTTTCCGCAGTTTCCAATACTTTCGTTGTAGCTACATAGGAGCATAGAGGAAACCAAGACAAATGCTTAAAAGGAGCTCGCAATGTGCTGTTCTTGATATTACATACTCTTCACATACATTGTTGAGAAATAAAATAGTGAAAATAATATTTAAAAATTGTACATATGTATAGCTTAAAATATTATAAAATAAAAACTATTAATAGGAAACAGCTAAAATTACAAAAGCTGCAGAGGAGCCTTTTTGCCTCTTAGTTCCCCAGTAATATGAAATTCTCTAAATTCAATGAGAGTGAAAAGGATTTTGAAGGCTTCTTTGTAGAAAATTCAAGATATACAATTAATTTATCTCAATATTTCAAGGATATGATATTTGTATCTATCAAAGACAGCCTTTTTCTGTCTTTTTTGGGGGTGGAGTGATAATCATTCTATTATATACTCAAGATATGTACAAATAAATGAAGTTTGCTGTTATCCTACTCCTCATTTTTAAATAATACCGTCCACGCATGCACACAGACATGTATATCTTTATTCTAAATAACGAGATGACAGACAGACATGTGATTATATATTGTAACTTTAAACAATCTTTAATCATTATAATTATAGTGTAAATTATAATAATTAAAAGGTGATTATTCTATTCAAGTTATGCTGCCATAAATTTATGATCTGAAATAATCTTAATGCGAAGTTGATGGATAATGGTTGCATGCAGGATGCAGCTGGTTTTCAAGCTTATGTAACTGTAGGAGCATATATTTTCTTGTTTGACTTCGAATAATATGTTTAATTTACTTCAGGATCACATTTCGCAATATACAAATAGAAGTTAAGCTTCAAAACTGTCATAGTCTGTAAACAAACGCTCGTGGTTTTGGTCACGTCTCAGATATCTGACCAGTTCTCCAGGTAAACATTAGCAACGCACTTTAATACATATTATTACTTGAATCCTTTAGTGCTTCTACCTTCAGGCAACTTCCCACTAACAGCTCTTTCCAGAAACAGTTCCACCTCACAACCGTAAATCGGATCTCAGGAACCATGATGTACGCTTTGGAGAAGTACTCAAGTTGTCAAAGACTGCAGTTTCCGAAGGGTTTGCAAGAACATCTTAATTGATTCATTAAGAGCTCATGCACTATAAACACATATATAATGCAAACTGGCATGGCAAGAGACCTATAACCTTTCTAACCTCGACACGAGTAATTAAATCGTTGGATGAAAACATCAAACATGTCTGCTGTGCACACGCATTAAGCATTTCTCTCCTAGTGTGATCATTACAGCCTTCGTGGACACAGATTTCTCTATCAACTGTGGTCGAACTCTTGATTAAGAAGTTCTCTTGATATTTTCAGAGTATACGATTTTTATCCATTCTTTTTACCACTCCAGTCCATCCATTGCATGGATTTCTTTTTATTTTCCGTTATTGTTCTCAAAGTCTCTAAAACAATTGCAGACAAAAGCAGACACCCATTCAGTTCTCGTTGTGGTTGAATTTTTTGATTAATTTTTCTTGATATGTTCATTGTATTTTTTCCTTACTTTACCTCCCCAAACTACCTTATGTATGGAATATGTTTCTTTTTTATTTTGAACGATCAAAAAATGGTTGACAATTTTTCATTGAAATATCATATGTTTAAAATAATAATAGTATTCTGCTCATTTTAATTATAATTTTGTTAACTGTAATTAACATTCACTTTAACTCCAGTTTTATTTTGCTTTTCCTATTTGTATATGTTTAATATTAGCATATTTTTACATTATTTCATACAGTTCATATTTGTGCTTAGAATATTTTGCCCTTTCAGATAAGCCTTTCGATGGAAGAGTAAAATAAATTTTAGAAACACCTGACTTATAAGATGTATATCTTGAATTTTCTAGAAATAGTCGGTGAAGCTTCTTAATGAATTTTGTGCAATTTTGTATAACTGGTGAGCCATAAGATGCAGACAAATTGTTAGTGGTCACGTTCTGAACTAATGTGATTCAGTTGTTTCTCGCGATATCACGGAAAGAGATGAAAATTATTAAAACACAAGCACAAAAAGAACGAGGTAATTATAGTGAATAGCTTTCAGAGGAGAAACAGAAGTAAACCATAATGACCAGAGAATGTTTGTGAACCTAAGATAGCAGATTTTTAAAAGATCCTTCTGTAGTATGGTATCGTATTTTACGTCTGCCTGATCTTTGTTTTTATTTCTTAGTAATTATTTTCGATGTCCATTGCACATTGTGTGTACTGCGGTGGAACTACAATAGGCAGGAACGGCTTCTGAGGTAGTGCCGCTGTGCCATGGTACCATCTGTATGAAAACGAAAGAAAGAGAAGTGTATAGGAATTGCGCAAAAAAGATTGATTCATAGTATCTGCTCCCTCGTGTGAATAGGCATGTTAAACGCAAGCGCTCTGTCCTGATTGTTTTCCGTGGCTTGGCGCCTATTACAGAACGGCACCATCTACACTAATAAGCGCCTGTGTTAAGGGCTAGGATGTCTGCTTATATACGGCTTCTTATGGGAGAAGGTGGTGCCGAAGTTTCTCTGGCGCATAACTTACGCTTCATCCGTTGAGAGTGCAGTAAAACACAGAACTTAAGATAATTTCGTACACGAACGCTTCGCATCAGATTCTCCATAAACTGTATTATCAAACTTTTACTGTACTCGTTACACCAGTGCGTAACAAGAGTACGGATGTAATAAATATCTATTTCCGTTTTCCTGTACGTTCTGTTTGGTACAGTATAATATAAAATAGGATGGATTATTGATAAGATTTCCTAAATCGCTCGAAATTGGTACACATATTTATATTTTAACAACCCTTATTTATTTATTATTTATTTACTTATTCATTATTTATTTATTTATTTACTTATTTATTTACTTATTCATTCGTTCGTTCACTCTCTCATTTATATATGTATTTATTTATGTACTTATTTATTTTTTATTTATTAATTTATTTATTTATGCATGCATTCATTCATTTATTCATTTATTTATGGCACCGTCAATACAATGCCTCTCCGGCCGCCCCTGACAATAGGTAATTTATACGACAGTAATAATACTATCATCTACGTAGAAAGGGTTTCTTTTGTTTACCCGAGAGCTTGTGTTTATTTGAAAAGCATCCGTGCATATTTTGAATACAGATGAAACATATTAACTTTGTTAGCAAAATTAATTTACTTTAGCCATAAAGTTAAGATAATCACAGTCAATACGTAATACTAAAACGGATATGCCATAAACTTTATTTGAAAAATAACTACTTCAAAAGTAAAGAGTTAACGTAAAGCAGTAACTCAAATACGCCATTAAGTTGACATTGATTCTCAGAAATGCTACGGTTGATTAAGTAGTTACTTTTTATTGCACAATTAAACATGCATTAACTGCATTAACAGTGTATCCATTGCGTATGTTTCCAGAATGATGTCTGGGATTTCCCACATCATTCGCTTTATACTTCCACTGCAGTATTACTTTATGGTTCAAATGGTCCTTTATATACACATTTATTCTTAAAATACATGCAATGCAATTCTCAATTAAAGCAAAGAACAAGTAAATAGAATATTTCTCATTGTGAATTCTAACAGCACTACGAATATATATAGAATTCTACAGGTTGAAAAATATAAAAACAGATATTTTGACATTCACTACCTAAAGTACGAGTAAATGTCAATATCCTATTTAATTTTTGTTAGTTTTGTACCACTAGTAATGCAAATAGGGGTCTCGTTGGGATAACTTACAAAGCGCATACATAACAGTGAATATTTCCAGTTGTTATCATAAGACATTCTGAATTCTTGTACTAACACTTATAAATGTTTATTCTGCTACGCACTTCATGTTAATCCAAGTAAAGATTTGTAGAAGTGTCTTATTGCGTATTTCCTTGTTGGTATAGTGGAAATAAGGGAATACAACATGCCTTAAGCGACAATCAAATTCTTTAAGAACTGGTCGCTATGTGATAGCTTTGAAATTCCGTTAGTTTTGTATAGCCAAGAGATAAACTCCGATGTGTGCGTTCACATGACTTTCTTTACTCACTTTTGTATAACCATTCTTAAAAGCATATATGTTATTACTCGAGGTAAACGTTTCAAAAATGGCCTTATTAACACATATTTCACTGATATAAGGGGAATAAAATAATACAATAGGCTTAAGCGATAGTCTAATACTTTAAGAGCTGGTCTCTGACGTTACTAGAGGAACCTCAGACCAAACATTCGAGCCCCTCCCTGAATGGGAGTTGTTCGGATTGGGTTGGACTCGAGGGGGCAGTAGTTCCCGATACCCGTGGGAGATCGCGTACGTCTTCGGACGGGGTTGAGGGAAGTCGTATTTTCCGCGTACTAGCCTGCATATAGTCCAGCAACGCAAAGAAGGTCCCTGTAAGGAATGTGCTGTGGGACAAGGACAGCGAATGTGTGGCAGAGAACGCCTGCTACACGAGGAACAGACCGTTAAAAACATGCGCCCTATTCACTCTGTACATTAAAACCGAGAAGATTCATTCACAAAAGTAGAAGCCGTCAGAATGTTTTTGAATGGTCTGTAACTGTACTGACATGGGGTGTCATAAACCTGTCCAGGGAGGGTGTGGGAACCTTCGCCAACTCCCCTGCGTCTCCTCCCTCGGAGACTTACTCTCCTGTGGAGAGGCGGCCCTACGGAGGTTAATCGATAGCCTTCCTCTTTGGAACTGGCGCGCGTAAGTGGCGTATCCACTTCCATCCCGTCTTGAGTCCACAGGATCAGATAGGGGAGGGGGCCTTGTTAGTCTCTAGGTCTTGTCCTATAGAAAGCCTCATGGAGGCACCGAGCGCACTTTTGGGACAGCTCGGTAATTCCCTGACCGTCAGAGGGGGGGGGGGAGTCAGTCTTCACATATATATGTGTGTGTAATATTTTTTAAGTATTTTCTCTTTAAGAATGTGTAAAGGAAGATCCTGAAATGGTTATATCTATACATAATGTAATTATTTGAAATAAATAGTTTAAGAACACAACTTGCAAAACACGTTCAATATGTCCAATAAAATGTATTTCCCGGGCTTGTGGGCCGTGGTCCAAGGGATGAAACTTCTACTGACGTTTCGTTCATAACTCCGACGAGCATCTTCAGAGGATGATTCTAGCTCGGTACTTGCTGGAATGCATGCGGGCCCACAAGCCCGGGAAATACATTTTATTGGATTAACGCCGGCCGTGAAAGCCTAGGCAAGTACGTTCAATATAATTTGCTTTTCGCCATCTTTTAAAGGTTTCCCTTTCTGATGTTTTACATATTGCACGGATGTTTTGAGATTTTCTGAACATTTATTTTATAGAATCTTGATAGGGAATTATTGAATGAAATGAAGTACTTCCTTTTATTCACCAAGGGTAAATAGCCGTGAAACAAAAATATTAGTCCTTAAACCACATTAAACTAAGCTTATCAGGCTAACGTTTCCTCAGGCATATTTCTCACTTCCTGTAGTACAACTTCATAGTCGTATAGTTTACAGTTTTGGTTGAGAAGAATTGTAAAACCTATACGTACCGCCTACGGTGAAGCATTAACATACTTGAACCGTACTGCTTCCTTAAACCTTATTACAATCGGCCTTTTAGTGATAAAGCTCAATGGAAGTGATGTAACCAGTTGCTTTTAGTTCTAGGCCACCTTTAATTAGGTCGGATATGACGTAAAAAGCGGTTCCTGACGTTTCAAAATATTGATATGGGCTACACCATATACCTACTAGCCATTAAGTTAGTATCTTCGAGGACGAGACATGCAACGAATAGCTTCTTGTCCATCTTCGGAACATAATTGCTTAATAAGCGGCGACCGTTTTCTAACGGAACTTTTTATCAATAACGGCGAATGTTTTGAAGCCGTAAAAGAACTTTTATCATTATATACTGCGATAAGATGCTTTAACGTTAAAACTTACACCTTATTAAAACTATGAGGTGCGTGACTGTTCATGTTTCTGCATGTATATCAGAACTGCTACTTTCCAACAAGCATTTATCGAGGGCATAATAACATAGAGTTACACTTGTAATTAGTCATCCATAGTTACTTAGTTTATACAAACTCAAAATAAAAAATGGGTTATTAATAGGTCAACAATCAGATCAGGTGTTTAAACGATTTCACCTGTTTAAACCACTCTAATGCCCGATTTCACCAACAGATGTTAAGACTTAACACGAGTTTAGCAATAGTTAAAACAAAATTTGCATTTTACCAATAAGTGTTAGCGTAACACTCGTGTTAAATCTCTTGTTAAACTAACAAGCCAAATTTCTGATGTTAAGTCCTTAACAATTGTAAATAGTCAAGATGGCGAGCATGAACTCAGCTGTTGATGTCGATTTGCTATATTTAAGACCGTCTAAATGGCATTCGTAATAGAGTACGGCCTATGAGGAGAAATGATTTTGAGGAGATATCCGAAGAAAAACATTTACGGAGGTATAGACTGTCGAAGCATGTTGCTATGAAGGTTACTGCGGAAGTACATGAGAGGTTAGAACATGCATCGAAAGGAATATGGCGATCTCGCCTTAGCTTCAAGTATTAATAACTTTGCGATTTTATAATTCACTGAATTATGTGGATAATACGTTGTCCCCCTCCCGTCTTGAAACGTTCAAGTCACTTGCCCTTCTTCGCTCCTCGTTTTAAATTTACGTAATACTGAGTTAGAACATGCATCGAAAGGAATATGTCGATCTCGCCAATAACTTTGCGATTTTATAATTCACTGAATTATGTGGATATTACGTTGTCCCCCTCCCGTCTTGAAACGTTCAAGTCACTTATCCTTCTTCGCACCTCGTTTCAAATTTATGTAATAATGAGCTAGAATGTGCATCGAAAGGAATATGCCGATCTCGCCTTTGCTTCGAGTATTAATAACTCTCCAAATTTATAATTCACTGAATCATGTGAATAATACACTTTCCACCTGCCGTCTTGAAACGTTTAAGTCACTTACTTGTCCTTCTTCGCTCCTCGTTTTAAATTTATGTAATAATGAGTTAGAATATGCATCGAAAGGAATATGCCGATCTCGCCTTTGCTTCGAGTATTAATAACTCTCCAAATTTATAATTCACTGAATTATGTGGATAATACACTTTCCACCTGCCGTCTTGAAACGTTTAAGTCACTTGTCCTTCGCACCTCGTTTTAAATTTACGTAATACTGACAAGTTGTTTAGTAATTCCAGTAGTGACACATGCATTTGAATTAAATTCGTTTCCAATATTTTCCCCGTGACATCTTTCTCTTTTACATTCACCGCATCCGTCCTCTTATTTTCCACGATATCCTTACACTTCATCTCCATTCAATTAACAATTCTTTCTCCATCGATGAGAAATTTGTCTCGCGGCTTTATTTATGATTTTGTTCATCCGCCATTTTTCAGTTTGTGTATACGAAAATCAAAACAAAAGCGCAGTACGTTCAGAAAATAATACGACTCATCCATAGCCTTCTATAGCTGAGATATTTACAAGTTTCTTGGTGTTAACACAGGTTTGTTAACATTTTCAGAAAACAGGTTGGTGAAATGCAAGAAATTTAACAGCTTTGTTAGCGCTGTGACAATTGTTACGTTACATTTTTTAACGTCGATTTTAATATCTATTGGTGAAATCGGGAATAAGTATATGGAGGGAAGTCTATTCCTAAAACATACAATCTCTAGTGCGGGCTGCACTAGTTGATGTAATATTTTACTACACGATGTACACCGTTTTAGTGGGCTACGGCAGCATGCATACTCATAGCAGAATGATACTAAAAATTATTTTAATTGGTTGAAGTGGCCCTCAAAACAAAAACGTATTTTCGAGGGATTTTCACACCACGATTTTGGGTGGAATATCATACTTCACCGCCTTCTATATTTGGGTAACAGAAACAATAAAAATTATTTATTATTCTACATTTTTCTATAATAACTTTTCGTATCTCTTATGTTTCAGAGTTCCAAATTCAATACGAATAAATAATAATTTAAGGGTTATTTGCAGAAAATTCAAGAACATGCTATTTATATGAATATATCAAATATGTAAGGTTTTAATTCAAATCTTTAGGTGAGCTTTTGCGAGGATAAAAATAATGTACACTTGTCCATGTAAAGAGCAGTTAGGAGTAGAGAAAATTTCGATAAAATTGTTTTCAGTAATTTAAATAAATTGAACCTAATTGTACAATTTGATATATATATATATATATATATATATATATATATATATATATATATATATATGCTGCATACACTTATAAAAATGCTTATTTTGGGTTCAGAGGCCCTTAAAACATGTATTTCTGGTGAAATATTTATGTTGAACTTTTGTATAGAATACACTACCTTCTCAAACTACCACTGGTAAATAGTACAGAAAAGTAAAAATCCAACTGTGTTCTAATTCGAATGTAAGAATGTGATCGACAAACAAGCCAAATACGGTACACGAAAGAAAGTGCTGGTCCAGCTTTGGATGTTGTATTTTAATTAATTGTATAGCTTTAGCTACTTGAAGTACTGGTTTTATTCCTTTATATTCCAGTGGTTCATCAGCACCAGGAACATTTAATTTGATTAACACAGCAGTTAGAAATAAGGGGAAATGTAATTTGTGCTGCTTTGTATAAAATTGTCAGCGTTTAAAGTAATACATTGGCAAAATGCAGCTAAAAACATTTCAAAATTTCTTTATTTTTATGACGTTTATACCATGTACTTTAAATTATACTGCTGTTTTGTGAATATTGTCATTTTTTAGCTCTAAACCTTTATTCAAATCGTCCAATTCACTTCGGTAAAATAGAATTTAAAATTTCAACTCCATTTTCTCAGAAATTGTTCAGTAGTTTTTTTTTTTTTTCAAATTTCCCCCCTCCCAGGACTTTTTAAAATTTATTTCAACAATAACAAAGAGTTAGAAGGAGATATTTAAGGATGGAGTTTGGGATGGCATTTGATGATAAAAAGTTTTAAAACATACATACACTGTGCATAAAGGCTTAACAACAATTAACTTTAATTCCAAAAGTAATACATTTAGAATTATTTAACATAATTCGTCAACATTTTATGTTCTATTTGTACATTTTACATTAGTGGTTAATACTTTAAGTGATGGAAAGAAAATTATGGATTTATAGGTTTTCAAAATTACATTGGAAATTGGTGAGGTATTTAGTCTGTTTTTAATTCGTAACCTATTTTCATATATTAGATATTGTCATCCAATTTTTTCATTTTAAAAATCAGCCACATGCATTTGGTCATTTTCGTAAATAATGTGAAGGTTTGGAACGATATGATGAACCCATTGAACCCAGATTAAACTTGCTTTATTTAATGACGGGGAAAAACTGCAAGAGGCAGTGCAACATATTCTAAGAATTAAATCCAGGCAACAAAGACGGAAAAATTGGTTGCATGGCACAAGTAAAATGTTGCAACATCATGATATTTCAAGCGCTTTTTGTTGTCTCAATTATTCTCTATCTCCGAGCATACACGACACATATTGTAAGGTTTTAAGGGCTAGAGAAGGACACTATTACGTTGCTGAAAATTTCAGATTTACAGTTATTAAGCCGGCAAATGCAGATTCACCATTTTCCTTCAAACCAATAGCGAAGCTGTATATTGATATAAACTTTGCTAGTAGTGTCACAAAGACATGCTCTTGCACGCAAATTATTCCAAATTTAGATTAAGAATTATGAAAATAAATGGAGACAGTGAAACTATGTTCGAAATACTGGCAAAGTAGTCTTCCGTCAAAGATGATCTGCTGACCCCAGTTACAAAGACAATGCACAGAAAAATTTGTGGATCCTCCACCTGCATTTCAGAAGCCCACCCCATTTCAAAGCTGGTTGGAACCTTGTAGTACGGCATAGGAAACAGGAAAGGAAATAGACCTTACAATGCTGAGACCAAACAAATTACCTTGTCATGTAAGGATGTCTGAAATTTTGAATTCATTTAAAATCTCTATTACTGAAATTTAATAAAATCAAGATGATCATTATCACCATCATTGTCATTATCATAATCATTATTATTATTATTATTATTATTATTATTATTATTATTATTATTATTATTATTATTATTATTATTATTATTATTATTATTATTATTATTATTATTATTATTATTATTATTATTATTATTATTATTATTATTATTATTATTATTATTATTATTATTATTATTATTATTATTATTATTATTATTATTATTATTATTATTATTATTATTATTATTATTATTATTATTATTATTATTATTATTATTATTATTATTATTATTATTATTATTATTATTATTATTATTATTATTATTATTATTATTATTATTATTATTATTATTATTATTATTATTATTATTATTATTATTATTATTATTATTATTATTATTATTATTATTATTATTATTATTATTATTATTATTATTATTATTATTATTATTATTATTATTATTATTATTATTATTATTATTATTATTATTATTATTATTATTATTATTATTATTATCATTATCATTATTATCATTATCATTATTATTATCATTATCATTATTATTATCATTATCATTATTATTATCATTATCATCATTATTATCATAATCATCATCATCATAATCATCATCATCATCATAATCATCATAATCATCATCATCATCATCATCATCATCATCATCATCATCATCATCATCATCATTATTATTATTATTATTATTATTATTATTATTATTATTATTATTATTATTATTATTATTTAAAGTTCGTCGTATCACCATCCGTTTAGGACATTCCCCAAACGTTGTGCGGCTTGTGGTTATCGTATTCAACAAATATCTGCGTAATGATTCTAAATACCAGAAAATATTTACAGTGAGACATCGTTTTTGGTTTTATATGAGTAGGTAATTTTGAGAGTACTCACTCAGATTCTGTTGTTGAAACCTCTTAACGTTTTCGGTCACCTGTGGCACCATCTTCAACTACCATTACTGGACCTACTCCTGAGTAGTTGCTGAGAGTAGCTGAAGATGGTTCCCACAGGTGACCGAAAACGTTCCAGGGGTTTCAACAATATAACCAGAGTGAGTACTGTAAAATTACCTACTCATATACAACCAAAAATCTAGGTAACTGTTCACCTCTAAAATAATAAATCAAATTGGCTGAATGCTTTTCCGTACACGAGAGAAGTTCTAAAATTTCTCTGCTTGATTCAAAGATATGAAGATGACTAAATTACCATGACAGTTATTAAGTATAACCATTTGTATGCGGCGTTGTAAAGATTAAAACACATAGATCTAATCATTTGCTTGTGACGACAGTGTAAACATACTAGCGTTCGTATTTTCTATAAAGTAGATAAAACTGAAATACAAGCTGTGACAAAGTATATACTTTGAAGGATTTAACTCCAACAAAAATTGACATTAAAGTACTTTACCCCTTTATTTTTTATTATTAAAATGAATGCTGTTGAATTTAAGCGTGGTCACACATTCATCCCAAGCTTGTGACAAAAATTCATTACACCATACTCATTGATCGGCGATTGAAGGTACGACAGCTGAGTGACAAAGTTTTCGATAAGTCGTACCCACTACATTTTTTACGAAGTTTCGGGTGTGAAAAAAAAAACTTTGCGCTTCATAATAGTAACAATGACTCATTGGTACAGGCCAGAGACGAAAGAGTACTGATATTGACGTTTTGATTGATTCATTGCTCCTTCATAATAGGATTCTGTTTCGTCGGTGCATTTGCACACACTAAAGCTTATCAAGCACTAATTTTAATCACTGAAAATTATAACACAACGGTACACAAAAGCATAGCTTTCTTATGTGGAATTATACTTTATATTTCAAGTTACATCAGGCCAAGAATTGCATTGGCATAAAAAAGGTTATTATTTTTTATTACACTTGATTGTTATGCCCTTTGACACTTCACACGTATATTACAAAGTGCACTCCTGAATTTTTCCCTGCGTTTTATAAATGGAAACTTAGTTCATACGCAATTTGTATTTTATCATTTATAACGTAGTTTCGTTTAGGCGTGATCACACTGATTCATTACCGTAAGTATCTCCAGATCCTCCTACTACCAAGTGATAACAGAAGAAATACAATAAAACTAGAGTAGGTACGTGTCAATCTCTCTTATATTCTCTTGGTAAGCGATAAAGCAGTGACGTTTCAAACCAAAGACCATTACGTGACATGCCCTATTAAATACAATGCAAAAGATGACAGTCAAGTAGATTAAATGAGGTTGTCACTCTAATAGATAAACAGCAGGACAAGCCATCATATTGGTACTAATCAACTGAAAAGTCTCAAAAAGCAATGGGAGGAAATTTTGGGTGACATTTTATGTACCTTTTTATTTTAAACTCTGAAACATTTCGAAAATGCCATATAGCACATTAGCTAATAATATAAAATAAAGTGCTTATCACTAAAATTTAAATAAATCGACTGAAAAGTTTAGGTAAGAGAAATTTTATAAATTTATAAAGAATAACCCCCTTCCCGTTTTTCTCTTAACATCACAAAATAAAACATAACATCATTCTACATGTATTCTGTTAGTTTTTTTTATGGATGATCGTTTATGAATCACATTTTCACACTGATTGCACTATATATCCTCTCAGCTCAGTGCTTCACAATGTTTGATTTTTTCTCAAAAATGTTCAAGTAATTTTAATGAAATAGTGTATCTTTAAGACATTTTCGTGATAAATGAAATGTACCTCTAGAATTTTCTGGGAATTGTCTTTGAAGTGCTCTTCATTCTGAATGACTTTTGCATAACAGTAAATCGTAAGTGATAAACAAAATCCTAACTACACGAAAATAAGATTTCGTTAAAGAATAATACTAATGTGAAATCAGCTTTTATTTGTGGATATAACTATTTTCGAGATATTCCTTCATATTGGTATGAATTTTAAAATACTTTAAAAGATCTCGTTATACCTAGTTTAAAGCTTGCTGTATTGTCATATTTCCTAGCACCCACAAAAATAACAATAGAGCAATTGTTATCTCTATTAATAAAGTAGACCATTACACATCTGTAGGAATAGTTTTAACAAGATTAGAGAAAGCCATGAGTGCAACACGTCAGTTTTCTAATTTAAGACTTTCTGTGGAAACGAGGAGATATTTATGAAGTGCCCCTAGCGGTATGAGAGACAAATAAATAGCGGTAGCTTAGTTTCAGAATGGAAGTTTGAAATTGTTACAATTTAGATTTCACACGTACAAAATCAATCAATAAATATCAAATCAAACAGAAACAACAGCAATGCACACAAGTGCCAACCAACTTGAAGTTGCTACAAAATTTAGATCGTACTCATATTCAATACCAGTTTTTGTAAAAACGAACACAGATCCATGATGTCAACTAAATACTGAAAAGTTCACATCGATTTAGCATGCATACTATCTATGATTCATGTTACAGTCTTGCTTTATTCAAAGAGTATAATTATGCTAAGTCAACACGTCAAACACAATGCATGTTATTATTACATTATTCGCAAGGAACATAGCGCTAGTTTTCATCAGATCACAACTGTTAATTGTATGAGCCTTGTCTCAAAAGTATAATGTACCCACCTTGTTAACGTACGAGGGCTGCTCAATAAAGAATGATCACATTTTTTTTTTTTTTTTTTTTTTTTGACAACGTACCTTTACTCATCCTCATAATTTTGATGGTCCTTCTCAAAATAGTCTCCCCTGAATGCGATGCACTTGACCCAGCGTTTCGGCCAGTCTTCAAAGACATGCTGGAAACCTTTTATGAGACATCCTTCAAAATCGCCTCCGCAGCCTTCACCACTGCTTCTGATGATGGATAATGCCTACCCCGAAGACGTTTCTTTAAAGTTAGGTAATAGAAAAAAGTCACATGGGTCTAAATCCTGACTATACGGAGAGTGAGGGATGCACTTCACGTTGAGTTTTGCAAGATATTCAACAACAACATTGGCAATATGCGGCCGCGCATTATCGTGGTGCAGCATCCAGCCTGCTTCATGGAAATGCGGTCTTTTACGCCTGATATGGACTTGCAATGTTTTCAGGACATCCCTGTAGTATTGTACTGATGTATGTGCAGGTACAACATGCTGATAAACCATTCCATGAATATCAAAGAATGAGATGACCATAACTTTCCCAGCAGAAGCAACCACTTTTGCTATTTAGGGGGTTGGTGATGGAGATTTCCACACTGACTTTGTTATTTGCTCTCAGGATCAAAATGATGTACCCAAGTTTCATCAGCAGTGATTAAGTTTGAAAGAAACTCCGGATCTTCCTCTAACATCCATTTTAACTTCATGTTACCTCCACTGCAGTGGCAGGTGATAATGAACATGTCTGAACTTGCCTGGTTCTCATAGGTGGGAACCGGGACTATCAACAATGAAATTACTACACAAAACACAAATCCTCTTTAATTCAAGACAGTGCAGCAGTTTTCTGTGTTGTAGACTTTTCAGATCATCAATTACTTAATTCACATTGTTAGATATGTTTAAAATGGGAATTTTACAGAAATCCCACACTAGAATTTTTAATAACTACGCTTCTCTCTTTTGTTATTTTTTGTTCTGTTTTTTATAAAGACATAAATCTGCAAATGGCTTTTGCTTGAAAACACATAAAAAATTCTAACTTCTTTTAAATTTGAGGTTTAATTTGTCTTTTCTCAGATTAAGAATTATAAATTATTTTTTCTTCAAGAAAATAACACGATATTATTTATTGCACTGAAAATAAAGTCTATGCAAAGCTTTACACGATTTTTGAAACCGCAGAAGTAACATAAGTTGTTTCGAAACATAAAAAAGCAGAAAGCGAGGGTTGATGCTATTATCTGATTAGTGATACATAACTTGACCATTAGAACGTTTCCTATAATAAAATCATAAAGAAAAATCCAACATGTCATATTCACATGACGTTGTCCACTCAGTGTCTTTTTTCTCCATTCTTCTCCAAAACATTGTTACAACGGATTAATTTGTTGTCTACTACATATTAACCAAGATAAATTTCCTCAGAATGCTTAATTTACAGTTTCATTGATGATGAAGCAATAGTTACCTTTAAAAATAAGACTATAGGCATATTGGCTTTGACATCCTATGACATCGCACAAAACAAATGATTGGTGACAGTATTTCAAAAATACTTTGTGTTACGCTAACATCCTTTTTCTAGCTACTATCGTTTATATTGGTTTATATGCTTGTATTTAGCCGTCTATATCCTGGTATATCTGCTTTACACTTTAAGGTTAATGTTCAAATATTACAGTCATGTTTCTTGTATAATATTTCCTATGCCTAAATATCTTTTAAACAAAGTGAAAAGTAAAAACAGAACTTTTTTATCCTTTAACATCTGCGAACCCCTTTAGATGAGGTCATGATATTAATCTGTTCCTCATTCTTTTTGTAAACGATCAGAAGATATGGACTTGGCTAGTATAAATAAAAGACTGGTTAAAATGGGAAAAGCTGATAAAGCATCAAAGGTTATCAAGGTAAATGTCAATCACATTTAAGAAGTTGAAGCGAAACTGAATTCTCAGAAGTTAAATGGAATGTAGCCAACAAAGAGAAGAGACATCCAAGGAACAAGTCAAATTTGCTTCCGTTCTTTATAAATCAAGTCCAAGCACTGGATCAGGGATGCCAACCTATACAATATTTAGGACGTTCAATACTGGGAAAACATACATTTTTAAACTATTAATATAGTACAGTTCCAGTATTACTTACAACGCATTAGGAACATTGTACAATAGCTTATGTCGATTATTTCTTAATGAATTGCTGTTAGTGTTACTTTCACATGCAGTTTTAGGTGTTATGAGTACTTGCTTGTTATTGGATTTCCGCTTCCAAGGCTAGCTAAAGATGTTACGGCTGTGTTAACTGTATCATTGTGGAATGATATAACTAATTGCGGCAGTGTGTTTCAGTTGACTCAATGTTACCTTTGTTTTTAAGTTCCAAGGTTATTAACTGTCAAAAAAGTGTGGTTTTCAATGAACAAGATCAAATATTGACGCAGCATTATTTGCAAGTTTTGTATCGTAAGTAATAAAATAATTGCCTTAATATCCAGATTAATTCCAATAAAAAAAGATAATTCTGAAGTACTGTTATGATACATTCTAACTTAAAGGTTGACAACTCTCTACCAAAAACCGGTTCTCTATGTCTGTAACTATATCATACTTTCTCATATACCTTACCATTTTTATTTGAATGATGCTCAACGTGTGAATTCAGAGGAACTATTGTGATTAATTTCTTTTTCCAGAGAAAAAATGTGGATGAGCAAAATTCCAAAATTCTACCAAAAAAAAAAAAAAAAAAAAATCTGACATCATTTATCTCCCAGCGTATTAAGGTACTTTTGTCCGCTAAATGATCAATAGAAATAGAATTTTAATGCAAATGCACGTATTTTCTATGCTGTCAGTAAGCCTTCTCATTTGGCATGTGAGTTAATTACTAACTTTCTAACAACTTAAACAATATATTACTCATAATAATCTGTATTTTGCCTGTTTTATTAACAAGCAAAATGTTTCTGTGATTTGCAAATTATGCTGCACATTAGTTTGTTTTACATGTATGTTTTATAAATCTTCTTATATTTAATTTTTATGTACAAATACATTTCCGAGTAATATGTGCCATCGAGTCAGGCTTGAAACTTGATAACGCTAATGGTAGCTCGCAGGCAACAACACAATAGTTTATGTTACATCAGTGATTTCCGCTTATCTGCTCGTAGCTATGAAGAAATTATTGGAAGTAAATTCAAGTATTACAGTTATATGTAAAAATTAAATTAAATTTAAATTGTATTGTTTACCTTAAAAAAGTAATCCAAAATAAAACATTTCAAAACAGACAGACAACCATTAATTAGTTTTAGAAACTCAATTTCTAAATTTTTCCTCAAGATTCACAATCGTTCTCCAGTTGAAATGTTAGATCATTCGATTTAATGAAGTCTTAATAGAGCGCTGCTTGTAAATGGTGAAAGACTTTTCGTGCAAAAGCTAAAGTGAGTGACAAAGATAAGTTACTAGTATATTCTAAATCTTCAATCATAATAATAATAATAATAATAATAATAATAATAATAATAATAATAATAATAATAATAATAATAATAATAATAATAATAATAATAATAATAATAATAATAATAATAATAATAATAATAATAATAATAATAATAATAATAATAATAATAATAATAATAATAATAATAATAATAATAATAATAATAATAATAATAATAATAATAATAATAATAATGGGCGCCGGGGTAGCACGGTGGTTTCGTTCGCGGCTCCCGTTCTAAGGGTCCCGAGTTCGATTCCCGGCTCTGGGGTTGGCGATTTTAAGTCGGCCCTATCCACGCCTTCACCTCTGTCTAGCACACGTGAAGTATCCCCTATGCCCAACGTGGTTCGGAGTCCACGGTAAAAACTGTAGGTCCTCTCACCTCACCGCCATCTTCACTATCACCCTATCATCGGAGGTAATGGACACCGCCCTCTGGGTGCCTCCACCTGAGAAATGGGTCCGGTCATCACTTGGTGGGGTGAGGTTACCCCGAAGGCCAAGGTTGCCATGTGGGGAGTGTTAGTAACTAACTATAATAATAATAATAATAATAATAATAATTTATTTAACCATTTGGCATACAATGCAAGAGGTTTCGTCAGCAGGTCAATAAAATGAACCTACATTTAAGTACTCTTGTAGTGTATAAAAATTAATTAACTTAATGCTACTTTTAACTCTAGTTTTAAAAGTATTTGCATTTACAATTTGTCTTAGATTTAAAGGTAATTGATTGTATAATTTCACTCCAAGGTACAGATGAGAATCCAGAGATTTCTGTAAGCGAAATTTAGGAGATACCATATTATTTCTATCCCTAGCACCATGAGCATGAATATCAGAAAGCAGTGCCTCATCTGTCTTTTGAAGATGAAGTTCAAACATGCAAATACATACAGAGATGATACAGTTAAAATACCAAATTCTTTAAAGATAGGTCCACAGTGTTGGCGAGAATCACAATTTTTTATTATTCTAAGAGCCTTCTTCTGGGGCAAAAATACTTGGTTGGCTTCTCCACTGCTACTCCGTAGCAAAATGGCATAGTTCAAGTGACGGTGAAATAAACTATAATAAACACTTAATAATATATTAGTGGAAACACACATTTTAAGTCTCCTTAAGGGAAATAAAACATTGGACAACTTCTTGCATATTTCTGTTATGTGGAATTTCCAACAAAGCTTGCTGTCCAACCATATTGAAAGTAGTTTAACCCTCTGCTCATGACTCTGTTTATCTTTTAAACTAAATAAAATAGTTTGTGTTTTATCTTTGTTAATATGCTGACCATTTGCCCCAAACCAGTCAGACAGTTGATCCAAAGTATTCGACCAATTGAAGGTACTTGCAGAAAGAGTATTAAGAATTGTGGTATCATCTGCATAAGAAATAACTTTACCAGGAGTAGCAGCAGGCAAGTCATTAATAGCTACGATAAATAGAAAAAGGACCCAAAATAGATCCTTGAGGAACTCCCGTAGTTCCATCTCGAACTGTTGACATTTGATTATTAATTACAACTACTTGCTTTCTGTTACTAAGATATGATCGAATTAGAGACAGCTCTTTATTTTTAATTCCATAGTAATCTAATTTCTTTAGCAGCAGATCATATGGTAAACAATCAAAAGCTTTACTTGATAACGCTAATGGTAGCTCACAGGCAACAACACAATAGTTTATGTTACATCAGTGATTTCCGCTTATCTGCTCGTAGCTATTAAGAAATGAGTGGAAGTAAATTCAAGTGTTATAGTTATATGTAAAAGTTAAATTTAATTTAAATTTTATTAAAATACACTTTTATGACTTAAATAAATCATATTGTGTCCACTTTTGTTTTATTCTGGGAGAAATGACATGAAATTGCCTTAAATTCTTATTTTATGTGATGACTTAATGATTTTCAGTATTTAATTTAAAGCGTGTATTGAATAAATTATGTCTATTAAGTATTAATCCTCCTTAAAGATGAATCTAAAAATAACAATTTTATCAACCGTTAAAACCATATGATACAACTACTCTTGAAGATCCTTGAATTTTCCTGTCGATGGTACATTGCTATTTGTGTTAATCAATATCGCATCTTCTGTTTGTTGTCCATCTAGAAAGAAACTTGCTTCATTTAGAACACTCCTAAGAAGGATGAATATGACGAATTTTGAGGCAGGGTCATTCACACATCCCAATTCTCCGGTCCAGGCGTCCTCTGGATGATGCCGAGCTTCATTATCTGCACGTGCTCCGAAGAAAGACTTATCACAACACTGGGGTATTCTATTTAGCTAACATGATATTTAGAATGCACTGGTGGTCTAGAATGCTGCGTATCCTAAATCGACCCTCTTTTACAAAATCTTTGCAGCAGTTTTCCAACTGCACTGGAGATGCTCCAATCTGAAGTCTACTCTCACATCTCTCTACGAAAAAGGTTGCGCTCAGTTTTCGTCATTGTCATAATTAACCAAGATTGAATATTTTATGGAATAAAAAAGTGTTGCAAACAAATGTCACAAAAGTATAAAATTGGTCTACTGAAATATGTGCTCGCAATCCTAAGTATCAAAAAATTTAATAAAAGTTAAAATAAAAATAGTCAATTTTTTCTATGCTTCCAAAATGTATGCCACTCTGTACACTTACTGGCATATGACTATCATATCAGCCTGACTCAAACAAATAACAGCTAAAATTTAAGTATTTTTAAGACAATGTCAGCTTAGAAGATTTGTCACTCAAGTACACAAGTACGTACTTCTGCATGAACAAGATCGCAACACGTCCTAGGTGCAGTTAAATTACATTTCGTTTGAAGCGAGACATGCAACAAATTAATGCATTTGATTTGCATTAGTATTTTTGCTCGATAAATTAAAAACTAAAAGTAAATGTGAATGTTCCTGCATAATTATCCTGTTATACATTCCTCTCTTCTCACTGGAGAATCGCTGTCCCTTAAGAAAAATGTTTAAAAATCTTCTATTATTAAAAAAGGGACGATATTATAGTTGATATACTTCATAATGTTTCCTGAAATACCCATTTGATGCTACATTATACACAAGTACAATCAACAAGGCAAGTAAGGACCAAATCTCACGCATCAAATGAGTGCCCACTAGCCAACTTATAGGGGAAAAAATCCAGCACTGCGCTTCAACTTTGCGTGATGTAGGTCAAGGTTGTATTTTGGCCAAGGTAAGGAACTAAACAGTGTTCTGTCTGATGGCCTTGTCGGGCCCAAAACCACTTACATTAATAACTTGCTTGCAATATTCTTTACTTGTTTGACTTTCCCATCGCTGCAGAGGCAATGCGCTCTATGTACCGCCCAAATCCGTTGTACCAAGGATTCTTAAAAAATGATTCTTTATCTGATTTTTTCCGAGGAAATAATTATCTTTGTGAAAACCAGTATTGTCCATTTTTATGCCCAAAACGCAGGTCTTTCTAACCGCCACTAGTGATCACAGTTGCCTTTTATCCAAACCAGTGGATGCTGGCCGCTGATGGAAGGAGTATTTTCAGTACGAATTTCATCCATCTGTGTAAATATTCAATTGAAAAAACAACCAGATTTAACGAAGAATACCTAAGAAAAGACTAGTATGTAGTATGAAAACATCACAAGTATGCAACATGCATCACAAGTACGCATGCCATCTGTGACGCCAAATGCAATAAAATCTGACATTTAACAGTGTTCGAAAGAAAATTAAGTCTCTGTAGTAAGCATTTTCTGTTATGGAATACTAGTTATTTAAAGTTAAGTGATGTTAAAGAAGATTTTTACAGGGTTTTTTTCCTGGTACTTCAATATGTAAGCTTTATTCTTCATAACAATGCTCAAGCTATGATATTTTAATCAAAGAGATTTGAGCAACTTTATAGAAATCCAAGTCAGAAAGCTCTTTCATGTAAAAGAATTGTTTATGGAAACTATTTACTGAGCCTCGTATCTTTAAAATATATTAACTAGATATAAAGTCCTTATTTATATGAGATTTCATTTCTGAGTTACATTATTGATATACCGTCCCAGATACAGAAACACACAAATGAAACTCTCGTATACCTGTACACACACTGTTGTTGGTCATGCGCTTTTGACTCTTGGATCTGAAGATACGAATCTCTGGTTAAATCGTGATATTGAATTCATCATCATCATCATCATCATCATCATCATCATCATCATCATCATCATCATCATCTTCTTCTTCTTCTTCTTCTTCTTCTTCTTCTTCTTCTTCTTCTTCTGCTGCTGCTTCTCCTCCTCCTCCTCCTTCTTCCTTCATGCTTTAGGCATTACTGCCTGTTGCGGTCCACATAATTTATTTTATTGGTTCCAGCGTTTTCTTGGTCTTCCAATGCTCCTCTTTCCTACTGGTCTATAGTTCATAAAGTAGCGTGGTAATCTTTCTTTCTCCATGTTTTGTACATGGGTTACCCCTTTACTTGTATATTCTTGTACTCTGTAATTCAGGTCGAATATCTCTAGCTCTTCATATATATCTTCATTTCGTCTGTAGTCGATTTTTCTACATCCCGCAATGCTTCTTAGAAATTTCATTTCATTTGCCTGAAGTTTTATTTTTTTTTTTTTCAGTTATGACCCATACTTCGCTGCCATGTAGTTTTTAGGTACTAACATTACTTTGTAAAATTTTAGAATAGTATCTTTAATTGCTGTATTTTTAGACTTATTTTTATTGTTCCATTTATATAGTTGAATATTTCTGACTTTTTGATTATGTCCATTTCTTTATTATATGACATGTAATAACTCAAGTATTTCAACTCGTCTACCTGTCCTATATTATTATTTTCTATTACAATTTTGTATCTAATACTCTTATTACTTTAAAAGCCATCACTTCACCATCACTGATATTGAATTGTTTGTACAATACATTGCACAAGCAATGTATTTAACAGAAGAAAAAAGAAAGAGAAATGTCAGTACAACATAGCAAAAGAAATATATTGCATGGGTACACATAGGATCTCCAAAGCCATGCTTCACTATCATTCAAATAATCGGAGGATATTGTTCGCATTATTTTAATGCAAAGGGACAGACATTGCATAAATTCACTTATATCTGGAAAAAATGTTTAAAACTGACAGAAAATATGCCATAAATGGTGTGTTCTGTATAGAGAATAAGAAATTACGTCAGTTATTTTTGGATAAAGTTAAAATCAAATAGTTACCCAACGTAGTGAGTATGTATTAATACCTCACAACAATGGTATAGTCGCGCTGCTGGAACGGTTGCCATGGATTTATCTTTAACAGTAACCTCTCAGATAACGCACTGATTATTCTTGTAAGTGTGAGAGGGCTATTGACGCGTCTCTCGTTCGTGTGCTAAACACCAACGGACGCATCACTTTAGCCATTGGAATTTGCAAGAATCACAAATGACAGATAGATGTTTACTCCACGTGGAGTAATCAGTGCATTATCTGAAAAGTATCTATTACCAAAGATAAATCCATGGCAATCGTTCGAACAGCGCGAGTATAACCGGACATGGAAAATCATCATACCACCAAAGATTCAAAAAAGTTAGGCAACCCAACGTGTCATATGGCAAGTCTATGAAATGCCCAATATTGGATGAACAAGGAGAGCTTCGAAATTGGAACTCATGACTGGCAGGAACTAGCCACTACTCGTAGTTGTACTCCCGTAGGGTGCGAGCGCTGTAGACCCCTAGTACTCGTGGTACCTCTGACGTTACTAGAGGAACCTGGGGCCGAACTGCCAAGCCCCTCCCGTCGGGGAGTTGTTCGGATTGGGCTGGACTCCAGCGGGCAGTGTGTTCCCGACACCCACGGGAAATTGGGTACCTACGACCGCCCGAAGGAGGTAGAGGGTTGCCTCATAAGTCCCGGGTACTAGCCTGCACAGCTAGTAGAAGGTGTGCTAGATCACCAGGCGGCCCCACCGAGGTTTTCGGTAGTCTTCCCTGCGCGGTTGACACGTGTAAGTGGAGTATCCACTTCCATCCCGTCTTGATGTTGTCGATGGGGGGGGGGGGGTTAAGCAACCAGGTATTGCCCGGAGTTATCCATCACTCCCGGGTAGAAGGAGACCAGGTTCTTCAGACTTTTGGGTAGATCCTCTGCACATAATAGTTGTACTGATAGTAAATTAATTTGTCATGAATTATGACTCGGCACGTTTGCTCAGATTACTCTGTTGCAAATTCCTGGAGTGTTTCGTATTTGGTCAAATCCGTTGTCATACCTACGCTTCTTTCAGAATGTCAATATGTTAAAGCAGCAGCATAAAACAACTTAACAATCCACTGGGTTAAAATCAGATAATCGAGCTGAACATAAAATGAATCCCTCACAATCAATCCATATACGCGGAAATTCATTATTCAGAAAGTTGAAACAGTTATCTTATGTTCAGTTTTATTTAAGATTGGTTTTAATTACGATATATTGGATAGAAGACGAAGTTTAGTATTAACAAGTGAAATTGCAAAAGTAATATGATAGAGGAAAGGAAAATTGAATATTAATTACGATTTTGGTAACAACGAAATCAATTTAAATTAAGAAGAAATAGTAATTATTTTAAATGTTAAACCGGGTTGAAAAGTAATTTAAAAGAAAAATTAAAAAAAAATCATTAAATCTAACAACGAACAGAGTTATAATCGGTTGCGACGTGGACCAATGGTAAAATGTTGACTTCCATAGCAACGCAAAAACCAGCAAATCAAGATTGGATAAAGCCTCTTTCTTCTGGATTTAGCCGTCACAGAAAACGGACGTGTGTGTTAGTATCCGTAAGTCTGCAGAAAGGAGGCAGTTTACAAAATATTGCGAAATAAACATAATAATTTTGTTTTTAAACTTATGTAATTATCTACATTAACAAATGTGATTATTTGTTCAGTGTTTAAATGATTATTTCAACAGTTTTATCAAAATTAAATTTTGAATTTAAAAAGAAACGTATTAAAAATTTATTTCACTCCACCATCATCTCTTATCTGCGACCGCACCCTGAAATAGAATCTCATACTAATACAAGAGCAGCCGAGGTAAGTTCCAGAATCCAACTTCGAGTAAATCTACGAGAACATCAGTTCCATCTTCTGCAACATCTACCCATATGCGTAATCATGTTGCATATGACTTACCAACGTGGTGCTTCGAGAACATCATCTGCAACACAAAACATAAGAAATTCCCGTTGCAAAGTAATTACGTACTATCCGACGGGAATGAGCTAGAGAACTATCGTGTAAAAGCCATATCCATTAAATATTCGTTTGATGACAAAAGCACATCACCAATGACGAAATTCATTCTGAGAATCTGTAGATACGCCTTTGCATTCAAGCCGGAGGAAAGAATTATATATATATATATATATATATATATATATATATAAGTTCCACTTATATTTACTAAATAAAATACTAATTAATTACTGTTTGACTGTTGCATTTGTAATGTTGTGAAGTTGTTGATATGTGTTGCACTAGATTTAAAGTCTTTAAAGATATGCGACTATATTTTTCGTCCGCAGAGAGATACAAAGCTAAACAACCAATGATGTTGCACACTTACACTTGATTTTGTTTACTTCGCCATATAAATTAAGGACGGTCCCGGTATAGGATCTGTTCACACAAAAAATTCTGCTCTTTTATTCTACATCTATGCTCTACAACCAAACAAAAAGCAACCCATCATGCGAACAACAACTTAGCTCAGTTACTAAACAGTGGACTCCAGTTTAATTAAATGAATTATTTTTGGTATTAACGAAAGGGCGAATCCTTATACAACTCTCTAACAACAAAATAGTGTTCATATGATCTTTATGTATATAGCGTTTAGGTGGAGGGCATCCAAGCAATATTTGACATCAACAAAGATACAAGCCTGTATTAATTAATTTCTTATTATGTTGCCGAATATTGGTAGCTCATAACCTCACAGCAGTCCTCGCTTCCCTGAACAGATCTGCAGTTTTATTTTTGCTTCAGGAAAAGTTGTTTATCACTTATCAAAGTGCGCTCGCTTGATCCTTTCAAAAGAATCTACGTCTTGAGTATATTTGCAAGGTTAAAAAAGTAAATATGAACAATGATATCGTGCCATAATTTCGTGGTGTCATAAATGCCACTCGTGGTTTTCTTTGTACACTCGTAGGCTGTTGTGTAGTTTGGATCTGTTGATGTTAGAAGATTTTTGGTTGGGGTTAGCGTAATACTGCAAAATAGTAATAGTCACCTTTTATCATTTATCTTGTTTGCACATTTCATTGTATGAGCGACATTGAAAATTTTTAGAATGTCAGGTTTAAAAAAATAAATATAAATCGTTTCTTTATATTAATAGCCATTTTCTAATGTGTACGAGTTGATTGTCGTCTGGTTTGTCCAATTTACTTTTACTTTAACACTATGGTGTTCATACATTAAAGATTTTTTGTTATCTAAAAATGAATTTCCTGGAGAATATTTCCGGGCCAAGACCTTTTACGATTTTAAATCATCATTCTCTCCAAACAATGTTAAGGTTGAATTAAAATGCCATTTACAAAGAAGCCCTATCTAAGACAATTTATAACGAATAAAGTGAATTCAAAAGAGATTTTTCTTACTGACAATTTTCCTGAAGGACGCCCAAGAATTTATGTCACTGATGAAAATGTAGCAGCTGCTTCATCGAATACAAAAAGTCGATATCAAAGGAAAATATTTTTAAAAACAATATAATCATTCTGACTTTCTAAAAGTTGTCAGTGTGCCACTATAATTGTCCATGCATTCATTCATAATGGTGTTAAAATGAATGAGTTCTTTACATCAAAACATTTAAAATTCAATCACTCTTGAGACAGAGCGAGATGACTCTGAAGTAATATATGAGACTCGCATTGGAATCTATTGGGTCAGCCACCCTAGAACAAGGTCTTTCTTTGCGGTTCTCCCAGGTGGGAAGCGAATTCTAGGGCAGTCCTCTTTTATCACGAATTGCCTGTCAATTAGCTTCTACTTCACATATTTCATGCTAGTAGGACCAGACAGAGCGATATGACTCTGAAGTAATATATGAGACTCGCATTGGAATCTATTGGGTCAGCCACCCTAGAACAAGGTCTTTCTTTGCGGTTCTCCCAGGTGGGAAGCGAATTCTAGGGCAGTCCTCTTTTATCACGAATTGCCTGTCAATTAGCTTCTACTTCACATATTTCATGCTAGTAGGACCAGACAGAGTAATTGGTCTGTGGAGTTTGTACTGCGTGAAGAATTTCTGCCTGCAGCTTTTATGTCCAGTTTGTGTCCGTTTCTAGGAACCTAAGGTTGCAGACAGTGACGGCAGGTTCATGCCAGTTTCATGATTGGTGTCATTCTGGAATTATTAGTAATCTCATTCTTGCCTGCGAACGTCGTTGTCCAGATACTATCTCCCGTTTATCCCTTCCTCCCAAGGTCACGTACGATAAGGTATACTCCGATGATCTAAGTTCGACGGTAAGTTTTAATGGCTGAAGGCCTCTCCGTCTGAGTATCCTATCCTAAATTACTCACCACAGTTGTGGAGGGTAAAATTCTTTACTTCTCAGGGCCAAACTTGGCTAAATTTGAACATGATTGGATTAAGCTTATCGTCCGCATTGGAGGTAAGGTTTTCTTTTTATGCATTTTATATTTCAGAAAAGTTTATCAATTATTAGGTCTTTTATGACTTTTAACTTAATTTCCTTTAGAACAGATATTTTTATACAAAAGCCTTACCAAAATTGCCTTCCTGGTACCACTGAGATCAATATCACCCCAAAAGAAAATTTGACAAAAGTAATTTTGTTGTTTTTAGAACAAGAAATTTCAAAATATATGACTTTATCCATCTGAGTCAACTGTATTCAATATTCTAATTTGTTTATATTTTCAAGACATTAAAATAGAATAATAACGAACAATAACTTTTACACTGAACACCATTCAAAAGTGGCTTCCTTTTAATGCAACATTATGAAAGCAAGAGTCCTGGCCGTTTCCTTGAATATATATTACATATTTTGTGACAATGGAAATAAATATTTCCGTTTAATTTTTATTTTTACCCACAATCAAAGTTTCTTGCCTGCTTACAGTTTTGTCGTAATATGCCGTACCATTACATTATTAGTAGGAAATGATCGAGTAATCTACAAGTGGAACATATTTTGAATTAAAAGAAGAAATATAATGAAGGAACATCTGGACAAGTTTTAAGGAATTATTTATTACAACTAAAGACTTTGAATTCGGCTGAAGATTCTGATGATGAGTATTTGACGAAATTTCAAATTTGAATGTTTACAAGTATATTTCCCGCATAGTTATTTACAGTAGTAGTAACAACAACAACAACAACAACAACAACAACAATAACAATAACAATAACAATAATAATAATAATAATAATAATAATAATAATAATAATAATAATAATAAAATAATAATAATAATAATAATAATAATAATAATAATAATAATAATAATAATAATAATAATAATAATAATAATAATAATAATAATAATAATAATAATAATAATAATAATAATAATAATAATAATAATAATAATAATAATAATAATAATAATAATAATAATAATAATAATAATAATAATAATAATAATAATAATAATAATAATAATAATAATAATAATAATAATAATAGATGAATACACTACATTTGTAATTAGTAAATATCTAAATATACTGCTGTTGTTTTCAGTACAAAAAAATGGAGCAGATTGGAAAAAGACAATGGAAAGCACTCAGCACGTAATGAAGACTGCTTCGGAACCAACAAGGCGCACTGTAAGGAATGTAAATACTGCGAGTTATCACACTTTGAACTATTTATAACGTCTAGCTTCTCGAAGGGTATTTTGAAAAAGGAACAACAAAGAGGATAACATTACTTTCGAGAACAAATGGATAAATATTAATAGAGAAGAATCTGGGCGTTTTCTTGGCATGCTTATACGTACAAGGTTATAATGAGGGCATAGTGAATTTATGAAATCCAGAGAATAACCTACCTATTTTTAAAACTTCTATAGTGTTAGCCCTCAGTTCGGCTCCATTATGTGGCAGGGGTTTGACTCCTTGGGTAGTCAGCCTCGCCAGTGATAATTTGAAAATATCGACGTTCTCGGCTGCTCTCGGAGTTATCCTAACATTTATGAATATAGGATCTGTGGCAAGGATCTCTTGATTCAGGGCGTTTTGGGTGGATCAATTAAGGTACTTGAAAAGAAACACAGGTTAATTCTCTTATGACGATCGGTTGTATTTCAATTACTCTCGAAATACATGTTAATTAGACGAACTCTGAATGGTAGGCTTCGTGCTGGCGTAGTTGTACTCCCGTGTCTATAACACGACTCATCGGATTGGCACCCAGCTACTAACTACCTTTAATTGAACACGATTTATTTAGTTTACTCGTCCGTTCAGTTTGGCCCACAGTAGCCAAATAACCTTAATGAACACGATTTCGGTCCGCGTGTTATCGCACAACGATTTAGCCCGGCCCTCAATCACCATCTGACTTTAATGAACGCGATTTCTGCCCGCGTGCTTTCGTACGACGGTTTAGACTGGCCCCAGCCACCAATTGCCTTGGATATATATTTGTTCCCAGATAGGTCATATGACACTTCACTTTGCCCTTCAGCTCATTATTTTTAATTAGTTGGTCGGTAGAACGCATAGAGAATCCCATTTACGAGAACCTCACTTTAGACCACATAAGATGTCCCCTTCCTGTCAAAACTATGCTTGAAAATAAATACCGGGTGCGACCCTTAAAATTTATGGTTGCGGTCGTCTTTCCTGGGGAGAAAAAATCCTACCGCTTCAGAGTCCATAACAAACTTGACAATGCACACCGTTTTACATATATCATCCTGTATTTGGTTTGATGATGGCCGTAGTGCTGATAAGTTTGCCCCGATAAGGGATATATTTGACTGGTGGGTAAGCACATTACATAATAAATATGAATCACTAACACCTAATTATGCAGTTGATGAACAACTGCTAACTTTTACGGATAGATCTTTTGCGGGAATATATCCCCTCAAAGCATGAAAATTTTGGTATCAAAATATGAGTTGCATTATTGACATTACCGTGTCACAAACATGCAGGTGTACACAGGAAGGAACGAAAGCCAATCTAGAGGAGTAAATCATGGGAAACGTGTAGCAAGGTATCGGGGAGTGGTAAAAACTTCAAAAATGTCTTCACAGGTTTGGAACTGGCAACGGAATCAGAAAGAAAACGATAAAAAAATCGCCATGAATACCTACAGTGTCGTAACAAAGGGAAGGAAACAGCTTCGAGTCTCTTGGGTTTCCAGGAATCCGGTAAGGTAGGGTAAGATAGTGACTCCGCTGAGCACTACGCATTTCAAAGAAGAGTTAGTTAGTTAGTTACTAACACTCCCCACATGGCAACCTTGGCCTTCGGGGTAACCTCACCCCACCAAGTGATGACCGGACCCATTTCTCAGGTGGAGGCACCCAGAGGGCGGTGTCCATTACCTCCGATGATAGGGTGATAGTGAAGATGGCGGTGAGGTGAGAGGACCTACAGTTTTTACCGTGGACTCCGAACCACGTTGGGCATAGGGGATACTTCACGTGTGCTAGACAGAGGTGAAGGCGTGGATAGGGCCGACTTAAAATCGCCCCACCGCGCTACCCCGGCGCCCCATTTCAAAGAAGATAAAGCAGCAAATCCCATTACAACACTAGACTACAATGCAACAAAGTCAGCGGACACAATGGACAGATTAGTGAGGATCTACACTACAAGACCAATGACATGGTGTATATTGGACATTAATGAACTCAATGTTTTCATAATTTGACTGGATGTTTATATCCTTACTGGAAGAAAATAACAAAATGCGAAAGAAAAGAATTTCTTCTTGAGCTACGAACATTAATACAGATGTCGGCTTAGCGAAGTTTCTCCTTCTACTACTCCTCATACAGCACAAGTAAAAAGCAAGCAAACCGTGGACGATGCCAACTATGTGAACTTTCTGTAGACAAAAAAACATCCAGGAAAGTGCACAAAATGATTTTCTTTTGTCCGTAAGGAACATTTAGAGTGGATTTGTCTTAAATGTACGGAAGATTAAGATATAGAGGAAGTCAAAGGGAAATATTGCTTGTTAATATACCTACTTAATTATCTTCTTTTCAACCTAGAAGTGTTAACATCCGTTTGTTAAAGCGCTTGTGATATTGCCAATATATTATGTTTAACTACTTGGAGTCTTTATGACCTCGTGAATAGCACAGTAACCCTTAGGCTGAAGTGTGTCCGGAGGAATGGTATAATTCTGTATGGAAAAGCAGAAGAAAAGAGCTCAAGACTTGACTTGATTTATTGTAAAGGATTAGCCGGGTTCTATGCCCTTAACACTGAAACCAGGTTTACTGTATTATCTCCTCACATCACAGTGAGTTACATAGTCATTTAATATGATTAACAAACAGAAACTGAAGTATGAAGGTTAAAACTGAATGTAAAATAAATATGGAAAAGTTGAGAATAATTGGCGTTTGTTCAGAATTTCTTCATTGAAGTCTTAATTTTCATAGCTTCAAGAACCTTTTTCCTCCTGAGTTTAAATTATATTTCGTTACATTCCCAGGTAATTACAAAAAAAGCCCCACATATTACATTCATATTATTTTATCACCAATGTTTCTTGCAAACTATTCCTCTATCTACTTCCTGTTAATTGACATAAAACGTTTGCAGAAGTGACCATACTACTAATTTTCTTGCAGCTAAAATCTTTTAAGAGGTGGTCGCTTTAATGTTGGCGTTGACATTCTATTCTATTTCAAATGCCAAGAGATAAAAAGGAATACGTAGTGGAAGATCCAAAATATAACAAGGAACATGTCAGAAATGGTTCATTCCACAGCAAAATATATTTGACATAAGATGTGTGCTTATGTGCATTCTTTTTAGAAAAACCGTTACCGCCATTTTTGAAGGAAAATAATGAAAACGTTCTAAAAGTTTTCCATGTAAGGGATAGTGTGAAATGGTGATTTTCTTTAAAATCTCTGTATCGCATGCTTGGAAGATTGCACTTAAATGCCAAGTTTGGTATTTAACCGACTTTGGTTTTTGAGTTGTTCTGTTCACATACACAGGCTCGCGCGCGCGCGCGCGCGCGCGCGCACACACACACACACACACACACAGAGAGAGAGAGAGAGAGAGAGAGAGAGAGAGAGAGAGAGAGAGAGAGAGAGAGAGAGAGAGAGAGAGAGAGAGAGAGAGAGAGAGAGAGAGAGAGAGCGAAAGGCAGAGAGAGGTCTGTTCCTAAAAGTGCTTTCTTTATTCGCACAGCCTCAAGACACGCATTTCCAGTGAATTCACAATATCCAAATAGCTCAGTCAGTAGAGCTCTGCCTGCCGTGCGAGTGGTCCTGGGTTCGTTTCCGGCTCAGGGTAGGGATTTTTCTCCAACCAAGATGATTCCCCCATCTTTCCCAGAGTCTGGAAGTATGGATAAGAGTGTGAATGTGTGCGTGATTTAATGATTAAAACAGAAAAGTCCTAAAATACCAGCAACCCAATGCCTAACACCATCTCGATATGTTCCAAAGGAGAACGGCCGCCGATATGATCACTGCATTCAAAGGCGAGGTATAAATGGAACAATAAAACAATAAACAATATCGAAATTTTGCGTGAAATACAATATTTCCCCTACTTACTACACGTAGTAGAGAAAGTAAAAATATTTGACAAATATGTGTTTTGATGAGATCTACACGTTTTTTGTGGAAAGTTTTCCCATCCTATGATGATAAACAACATTTGTCAGACACAGAAAAATTAATTGGTAATGTAAAGAAGTTATAGGTACAAAGGAATATTTAAGAAAAATTACTGTTAATTATTAACGCGGTCTTTATATGCCCTAGTCAAACCAGCTTCTCATCCTCTAAAGAGCAAGAGACAGATGCAAGGATAAGACAAATGTGCAACTGAAGAGCATCTAATAGGTTGGGGTGACTCGGTTAGGCTTGGCCTGTTGATTGTAGATTCAAATACGACCTAGATCAATCGTTTTTAAGTACGCTTAAAAGCAACAACACAGGTCAGTAGATTTACTGGCACGTAAATGAACTGCCGGACGATGTTCCGGCGCACCGATGATAATACCATCTTGTCAATTTAACAGCTTTAAAAAATATATTTAAACACCTATATCTGAAGAGCATACAAAATGCGTACACCTCACATTTGCAATTAATTAATTAAAGAAATGAGACATGAATTGGGATACAGTGTGAGAGATAAAAAGATTAGTATGTTATGCAGATGTCGTACTTATGGCAGAAACAGAGGATAATCCGCAAAGAGTTCTGTACGAGTTTCATCATAAATGTCAAAAGTTTAATATGAAAATCTGCATAAACAAAACAAAAGTATTAACCATTAGTAAAGAACCATTGAGATTCAAGTTAGAACTTGGAAACAAAATGGTAGAACAGGTTTTCCTTTTCAATTATTTGGACGTTAATATTACCACTGACGGAAAATTTTCGTACGAGAAATTAAGCATCAAGTTGTAAAAGCAACAAAAATATCTGGATGTGTTAATGAATTAGAATGGAGAAATAATTACATGAGAAAATATACAAAAGTCAAAATTATACAGCAGTAGTTCGACCAGTGATTACGTATGCCTTGGAAGCATGAGCAGAGACCACAAGAACACGACGAATGATGGAAACAACTGAAATGATGGCACTACAGAGAATAGCTGCAAAGACACTGTATGACAGAGTAAGAAATGAAGGATTTAGGGAGTTGTGTAAGACCCAATCTGTGACCGAATGGGTGCCAGAAGAAAGGAGTGGAATGCACATGCATCCAGGATGTCTGGTGAACGAATGGTAAAAATAATGAGAGATAGGAATCCGGAAGGAAGAAGGTCAGAACGACCGAGAAAAAGATGGAAAGAGGTTTTGATTCAACATAGAACAGAAGCCACGCCTAAAGTAAAGAGAAGAAGAAGAAGAAGAAGAAGAAGAAGAAGAAGAAGAAGAAGAAGAAGAAGAAGAAGAAGAAGAAGAAGAAGAAGAAGAAGAAGAAGAAGAGGAGAAGGAGAAGGAGAAGGAGAAGGAGAAGGAGAAGGAGAAGGAGAAGGAGAAGGAGAAGGAGAAGGAGAAGGAGAAGGAGAAGGAGAAGGAGAAGGAGAAGGAGAAGGAGAAGGAGAAGGAGAAGGAGAAGGAGAAGGAGAAGGAGAAGGAGAAGGAGAAGGAGAAGGAGAAGGAGAAGGAGAAGGAGAAGGAGAAGGAGAAGGAGAAGGAGAAGGAGAAGGAGAAGGAGAAGGAGAAGGAGAAGGAGAAGGAGAAGGAGAAGGAGAAGGAGAAGGAGAAGGAGAAGGAGAAGGAGAAGGAGAAGGGAGAAGGAGAAGGAGAAGGAGAAGGAGAAGGGAAGGAGAAGAGAAGGAGAAGGAGAAGGAGAAGGAGAAGGAGAAGGAGAAAGGAGAAGGAGAAGGAGAAGGAGAAGGAGAAGGAGAAGGAGAAGGGAGAAGGAGAAGGAGAAGGAGAAAGGAGAAGGAGAAGGAGAAGGAGAAGGAGAAGAAGAAGGAAGAAGAGAAGAAGAAGAAGAAGAAGAAGAAGAAGAAGAAGAAGAAGAAGAAGAAGAGAAGAAGAAGAAGAAGAAGAAGAAGAAGAAGAGAAGAAGAAGAAGAAGAAGAAGAAGAAGAAGAAGAAGAAGAAGAAGAAGAAGAAGAAGAAGAAGAAGAAGAAGAAGAAGAAGAAGAAGAAGAAGAAGAAGAAGAAGAAGAAGAAGAAGAAGAAGAAGAAGAAGAAGAAGAAGAAGAAGAAGAAGAAGAAGAAGAAGAAGAAGAAGAAGAAGAAGAAGAAGAAGAAGAAGAAGAAGAAGAAGAGAAGAAGAAGAAGAAGAAGAAGAAGAAGAAGAAGAAGAAGAAGAAGAAGAAGAAGAAGAAGAAGAAGAAGAAGAAGAAGAAGAAGAAGAAGAAGAAGAAGAAGAAGAAGGAAGAAGAAGAAGAAGAAGAAGAAGAAGAAGAAGAAGAAGAAGAAGAATTAACTGCAAAGAGTTGTTACCGAGAAGAAGAAAATTTGAAAAAAGCCAATTCAAATATGAGGAAGACACGGTCTATCGCTAAATCCCAGATTACTAGAACAGCTTACACAGATACCCAATAGATACCCAAAAATTCTGCAAGGTGAAAGGTTTTTATTATTTCATTCATGATTATATTAACGTAAATTGTGTGATCATGTTCAGAAAGAAGGAAAATACGCAACTTGAGAAGTCAAGAGTGGTTTGCAGACTGGACGTTTAAGGTAAATTATTTCATTTTAGTCAATTTTTAATTCTACTGGACATAATTAGAAATCCTGGTGCTCATGCTGATGATAAAAATAACTTTAATCAAAAGAAAGGCAAAACCAAAAAAAGAAAAAAACTTCTTTAACGAAACTTTTGCAGGTGGTGTTTAATTCAGGCAGCTTGAATTACGTGTGGTTTCCAACGAACTATGTGTAAGAACACTTGTTCCCTATGCAACGTCATGCTCCTGTTGTTCCCACCAGGGACATACAAAGACCGTACAGTGAAGGACTATAAGCACAATACAACAATCCTGACAAGCATCAGATGAAAATACAAAGAGCTGTACTCAGTGCCACAGGAGGATGCGTACGATTGCTTTGAATAATGGTGCCTATGAAGAATTGTTATCCTACTTGATTATCTCAACACAACATTATATTTCAGAACGAAGGGCTCAATGTAGTTGGCACGATATTGCCCTTCGCTCTCCTAAAAGACCCTGGAACCATCATAATTCGACAATAGTCACCCAGAACAAACAATACGAAGTATTTCACACCTTGAAATAGGTCTTCCGCAGCTTCCATTGGACTCCTGAAAACTTCTGAAGGAACAGAGAGACTTGGAATGTAGGATGGGAAGAAAGAGCAAAGTAGTGCCAAAGATCAAATGGTCTACAGTAAAAATCATATCAAATGTAGTATTTCAGAATACGAAAATTATAAACAACATAATCAGTCAATGGAACGCAATTTCCGGGCTTGTAGGCTGTGATCCAGTAGTTGAATTTCTTCATCTGACGTTTTGCGCATAACTCCATTAAGTATCTTGAGAGAAGGTGACTTCTGACTGTTTACAACTAGAACTTGAATCCTCCGCCCCAAATGACCTCGCTGTCAACGGGCCCTAAAACACCACAATCACTCAAACGTTGTATAAATACAAAACTTGGATTGAAGTTTGGCTTCTTCCAAAGATTCAACAGAACATTATTAACAAACTCTCTCATTCCAAACTACCCTTTATGTGAAGATTTATTGATGCTCTTTTATTTTGTTGGATTAGCTAATGGTTTCCATTAGATTATGATTAATATAATAACATTAATAAAATGTAGGTATATCTTGAATTTTGTGAATAGCCTTGAATGCATTTATTGTACATATTCCAGCTTACAATTTACAATATTCCGATACATTTATTCTCTTTTTCCTAATGTAATATTGTACATACATGCCTGGTACCTTCGCTTGTGTTGTACAGCCCTCAGCACTGATGTGCATTTACTTTCCTTTACTAAATTAGAATCCATTTGACCCATTTCATTCATTGACCGATATGACTTAATGTTGGAGGACGTAAATTTAAAAAAAAAAAAATACTAAACTAGGTTGTACAATTATTTTATTTCCCCGCCACGTCCCACCCCTTCTTCTCCTTGACTTACCTCATCCAGTTTTCTTTTACTCTTATTAGGAAATTCCCTATCTTCTTATTTCGTTTTCCTCCTGCTTGCTTGTTAACATTTTCAATGCAACTAAATTATCTCCCCCATGTTGTTCCACTTTTATATTAGACTTTCCTTCTCTATTTTTCAAATCTTTATATTCAATTAGATATTGAAGGTCTATGCTTTCTTCACCTTCACAAAATTTGCGCATCCCTTTATCATACCTATCAAGCCACAATAATATACTTCGCGTTCTTCCTTATTTTTATTTTTCTTTTATATTACACTGTTCTTTATTTTTTCTCTATCCCAGTCCCTTCCTATTTTCCTGTAAAATTTCAAGTTTTTGTTTTCTGTACATCCCTATATTTCCTGACTTTCGATACCCTACATCACTTCTCTCGCTTTTAGGTAGATAGAAAAATAAGCCTTTATAAGAACAGATTGCAGAGGAAATAAAAGATTAAAGATAATGGACAGAGAAGTAATGTCAATGTAACGGATGAGATTTATCCATATATCGTAAGGTCAGTTACACAAATATACTTCCGAGCGAAATTACCGCTGCAGTAATTCAGACTCAATTCACATAGCGCAGCGATAGCTTATCCGCCTCTGGCGCGGGAGACCCAGATTCGATCTGCCTTAGCATCATCGGGACTTTTCCCCGTAGGGTGGTCTTCTCCGAGGTCTTAACCTCCTGCTGCCAAATCAGTAGCTGTCCTGGTGGAAAGGTAGCACCCTATAAGGTCAAGCAGTCTCTTTATGGTCGGGAGAGTCGGCGTGCTAACCCCTGTTACCCCCATCCCGCACTGCTCTGTTTAGTTAACGCGTGTGCACGTCGGCCTCTGCCTTTGACGAACCCTTATAATCGTTTTACAACTCCCGAACCTCCTTCTCGCAGTCCTTTCTGCAAGGTTACCACCTTTCTCGATACGTCATGGGTATCGTACGAGGTTTCGTCTAAATAAATTATCTTATGTCCATTACTGCGAAACTTCCTTAGTTTTGACATATATCGCCAAGCTACAATTCTACTGGATTCCATAATAACCCTTAACTTATTCAAAGTGCTATATTTGAAACCCAGCTCCTTTAGGAGGCCGCGCAAAGTGCAGTGCCCATAAGGAAAATCACAAATTTCTTGCAAATGTGCAATCAATTCATCTAATGTGGGTTCTCTCCCTTTTGCATAGAATCTATAAATTTCTCGACGAATTAAATCGCATGTGAAATTATCTACTTTAGAGAAACGTTTCCTTTTGTTTTCGCACTTGATCGGCGTCTTTGGTATTCTTTTCGTCACAATATTTCTTACTGTATTTCTGTGAATACCCAGAATTTATCATCAGGTTCATTGCACGACCCCTTACGAAGATTATTTTTCAGCATGTATTTATCTGTTCAAAACAAGCGCTTGAATTTGCTTAGAAACAGTTCGTTTTTTTTTTTTTTTAATTTTTTTAAGGCTTTTCATTAATATAGCTCGGACCAGTTATTCACGCTGTCTTCACTTTATTTTCACGTGACTGAACGTTATCTACTACTTCATTTGCATTTACCACTGCATTTCCCTCCTACGGTCTCCACATCGTGACATACAACGAATTTCTGCACGTAATGAAACAGATCAACTGGAAGTTGGAACTTTGGCAACTGAGATTCCACGCGTGGAATAGACATGCGACTGTCATTTCCAGAAAATCAGGGTTGCTATTGGTCCTCAACGACAGTGTTCCATTTCTGAAGTGTGGAGATAGATTTATGACGGTCATTAGTGGGGGTCGGGTCAGGTTCCTTGGACTCCGAACTGCACAGGCGTTAACTAAACAGACTTTATACGGCTGGAGTATGCAGCGGCCGAATTTTTATTATATTCACTTCTGAGCTACGGATAAGGAGTGCTTGAGCAGACTAAGCGTCACCTTATTTTGAAAGAATAGTGTAATGCAAAAAGAGCTTATGCCAAAGAATTCTACTTGAATCTTAATCACATTGGCTGTATAGGCCGGTTTGGAAATTATAATCAGCTCTGAAAAGTCACAGATGGAACTCGAACCGTGAATCTTAAAATTTACGTATAGACATTAACGTGGACTATTTTAATATTTATTTAACGTAATGATATCATGCAAAGAATATTATAATCATATTTTTATACACCTACTTACTCGTATTACTAGCTCTAATTTGATTTATAGTCCTTCAGGACATCCTTCTGCCAACCAGTATAACTGTTTTCCCATAAATGAAACCGGTAATTGAAAAAGAAGAAGTAAAATTAAATTATTCTATTTGGTAACGAAGCTGTCAATTGACAGGATCATATCAGTGACACCGATGTGCCGAAATTGTGTCACGCGGAAGCCACCCAGGCTGTACATACTGGAGAAATAAGGATTTATTATTTATTTAGTTTTTATTTATTTATTTACTTGATGTATTTATTTAGTTTATTTATTTAATACAGTAGTTTTTTAAGATTTCTGACATACGCTCACTGAGCACAGACGAATTGTACAACCTTTATAGGAAGTTTAAAGTTCCCAAATGATATAGTAATGTCTAATTATTTAATGTGTCAAATATAAAGGCGTCTTCTGGGTGTAATCTATTTTTAAATTAGACTGACATCGCAACTAAGGTGTTCATAGCGGAACCAACTCATACCATGTAATTTACTCCACCAGAGGAATATATTCTAATGTCTCCAATTGGCTTAAGTTATATATGAATCGATTCCACCTGGATAGAAACGGAATACCAACGAACTTTTCTCCGGTCATGGAGGTTGTGACGGTAGTAGGGTATCGAGACATAGTGTTTTAGTTCCTATGTCAGTTTTAATTCTAAAATAAATTATACGGTAGTTCCTGAGGCTTTCTGGAATGAATCCGTTCAGATTAACTCAACGTAGTACCTTTATCTTCGTTTACATTTCATTAAACCAGGTTAGGCTTAAGTATAGTTCATATTTTCAAAGTACATATGGTTAAATGGGATGTTTATTTGCATTACGTTTTCTTTCCTTTTTTCTTTCAATAAAGATTTTAAAAACCTATACCGCGCAGTTGCTCGTATTTCAAACAATTAAAGTAAGTGAATGCACTTCCGACCACTTGTTTGGAAATGTTGCTAACTTGCATTATCAATAAAATCCACGTGTTTCTGGACTTTCTAAACCTTTGGCAAGTAAAGTATTTTGTATGGTATCATTATCCAGTTATTAAGGATACCAGATTTATAAACTGGACTTTTATGGTCTTTAAGACATCCGATGGTTGCACTCAAATGACTTTTACTACTCTTGACCAAACTATTCTTAAAAACGCCTATTCCTTTACCTACTTCACGCTAACCCGGATCAAATTTGGGGGAGTTATCATATTGTTCATTTTCTTTTAGGTGCAATGGGAATATGGGATAGTCAAATGTTTTAAAAGTTGGTCCTATGCGAAACTTCGGCATTGCTTTCTCTCTGTATTTCCGGGATATATGTAAATGACAAACTATTTCCATAAGTATTGAAAAATTCAAATATATAAGAGAGAATACCTCAGAAATGGTTCATTACACAAAAATTGGGTGTATTTTAAATAAATCATGTGTTTTAACGAGATCAACAATTCTTGTATAGTAATATTTTGTCTATCTCTTACGATTTACCCCAGTCATGCAAAAATCATTTCAAATGAAAAGGGCTTCTGAAGACATTTCGTGAAAATGTAAGATATTTCATTTGTTATTAAAATGGCTTAAAACATATGGTATTTTAATAAAAAAAACTTTACAGCATTTTTTTAAATCAAAATGTTCAAAAAATATTTTATGTAAAAGGTAATTTGGAAGTGGATTGTTTAATCTTCGCATTTTCGCAATCTTTTTTAGAAAAGACTGCATCCTTGGAAGCTGTTAAACTTAAATAATATGTTTGTATTTAACCATTTTTTCAATTTTGAGTTCCATTGCTTACATACATATAAGTGAAAGAGACTTCTATTTTTCTTTATTCACGAAGTCACAAAACTGTTTCCGGCGAAATCTTGATATCGAATTTTTAGGTGGAATGCAATACTCTCTTTACTTATATACGTAACAGAGAAAGTAAAAATATCTAGGGGCTCTCTGTATATACACATAAATGAGGTGGCAGGCACTGCTGCCTCTGGCCTGACTGGTTGTTCATTTGTTTCTCATGTGTCACACTAGTGTTCATTTGTTTCTCATGTCAGTGAGTGAATAGCGCATTGCGTATTTGTCTACTCGCGGAAGGAAGACATTTTTGACATTCCTATTAGATATTTATCATGCAGCTTGTTTGAAATATTCTCTGCATGAAGTAGTCCCTCTTTCAGGTGGCTACCTGAAAGTCATATTTATATGTATATATTCTTAAAATAAATGTTACATTCAATAAAATGAATTTCCCGGGCTTATGGGCCGTGGTCCGAAGGATGAAAATTCTCCTGACATTTCACTCATATCTCCGATGAGCATCTTCAGAGGATGATTCTAGCTAGGTACTTGCTGGAAGTACGTACTTGCAGCAAGAATCATCCTCTGAAGATGTTCGTTGGAGATATAAGCGAAACGTCAGAAGAATTTTCATCCTTCGGACCACGGCCCACAAGCCCGAGAAATTCATTTTATTGGATCAACTCGTGCCTGAAAGCCTAAGCACGTAGACGTTTTACATTTCTTGTCTCGTTTTTGGTTTATATTTTAAACAAATGAGTTATTTACTCATTTAACTAAGCCGTTTGAAGACTTACAACAATTATTGTATTGGAAATTAATTGTTCTTTTACACTAGCCGTGTGTAGGATGCACTATAAAAGGGTAGAGTCAGACTGAAAAATGCAATGCCATAGCCGGGATTTGAACCACGGATCTTCTGGTCTCCGTCCAGCCGCGCTAATCATTGGCACTATGGCCAGCGTGCCAACATGACATTAAATTCTCCAACTGACTCGTGTAGAAGCTCAATGGTTAGAGAGGCTGGACGGAGACCAGAAGATCCGTGGTTCAAATCCCGGCTATGGCATTGGATTTTTCAGTCTGACTCTACCCTTTCAATTATTGTACTGTTTGAATCCAATGTTATTGCAAGTGTTTGAGCAGCTACTACACTTGTCTCAAAAATCTCTAAGTAGAAAGTCTGTGGACGTAAGAACTGGTAAATTCGTCAAAGTTGTGCTTAATAATAATGCAATCAAGAGAACTGCTTTGGAGCTTGCCTATGGATAGGGAACGGCACATTTTTCATAGGTTGGATGGCTGGAACAAAATGACTGAAACTGTACTGTTCCAGGCAAAATGGAACCTCTTGTTGGTTATTCAAGAGTTCGATGTCTTAAATTAAACTGTTACATGCTTGTATACACAATGTTAAGTCTTGTTACTGTGTGTACTTTTTTTGAAACAAGTACCAATTTGCTTACGTAGTGCTTTTCGACCTTTGTAATTCTTCGGACACAATAAAAGCTCCTACTTCAGATACTTTCATGAATAAACGTACATTGAACCTTACATTTGTAACCAATGTGCAATCTCACTTTAAATTGAACTTTGCAACCTACTTTACACGCCGGAGCCCATTTCCTTAAAGGCAACTGGACATTTGCTTAAGGCATATACATGTTCTCTAGAAATGTTTGAGCACAGCTTACTCTATTATGGTTAGGCCGAGAAAGTCGAAGGAAAAGCTACCAAATGTCGAAAGCTGTGTACAGTGTATATGAAAGAATGTTAGCAACAGGAATGCAACAGCTCTTACCCTCCGCTTGCAACAGCATAGATACACAGTCAAGTTCATAAGTGTGAGCTGTGCAAGGAAACTATTACAGTAGTCAACAAATTTTCAGTCGAGACGATAGATTCGTCTCGATTCCGTTCGGCAGAGCAGAACTTTGCTACGTTTGACAACGTTGTAGGCAGTGGTAAAAAGGTTACTGTTCTTTGGTGGTAAACAAGCTACCAAAGTGAGCAGGTATTCGCTCCGCAGCCCCTCACACGCCTCTGTGAACGTACCGTATGATGCACCATATAATCCTTTTAAACGACTTCAACTTGACGATACTGGAGTGAGTAAATGGAAGTGGAAAATGGAATGGGCATTAACTTTCGGCCAGCAATTTTTAGTTTAAAATGAAAAAGATACACAACACTTTGCACTGTATAACATGTCATTAATTTAAGAAATTATTCATGAAAGTACAAAACCCATAAAGGAAGATCCTTTAGTTCCACTAATTCAAATTTCTGTACTACTGCTCAACTGTGTATTTCCTTTGGATTCCAACAAACAGGATAAGAATGGTTGGAATACCTGATCGAAATACTTACATGAGCACTGCCAGTCAAATATGCATGCTTAAATTAGAAGTGTTGAACAAACCTTTTGACAAATACAGGTGGGGTCATAGAAGAAATTGAATCCGGATTAAATTAGAGAAAGATATATATCCAGTGAAATTTTAAAATCAGGTCGATATTCACAATGTATGTTTAAAATTCAAAATTTCCTAATGAACGTTTTTGTCAATTACATAACAAATAAAAGATATACTTAGAATTTTCTCGAAATATGAAGCATGTGAAATCTTCTTCATTCGGAAGAAGTTTTGAATCATTTCGTAAAACTATTAAACTTTAAGAGATAAACAAGAACGCACTTCCCCACTCCCCGAAATGGAAATTTCTTTAAAATACACTAATTATTTCAAATAGCTCCTCTTTGGGCCGCGCCGTGGCTTAGTAGTTGGACCGCTCGACTTTCACCAAGGCGAACTTAGGCGACCGCAAAGAGATTGTGATGGACAACACGGAACTGGGGAGGGTTTTCTCCGGTTTCCCCCGCTATCTCATTCCACCGGTGCTCCATCTTCATCTCATGTATCATCAGTGTCAACGCCTGCGGTGCCGTATATAGTAAAAGCGGGTGTTAAACACTACACATTAATTCCTCTTGTGGCAAGAGACATATCCGTAATATTTGGTATTATTGGGTTAGGTATATGTAGACATATACAATAACTTCTGCTTTGTAGTTCTCCCTTGTACCCATAACAAAATGTGTAATAAACTAATTCTGCAAAGGTTGAACATTTTCAATAGGAAAAAAGATGTAAGCTTTCGTAAGAATAATTCGTAGTAGCTAGATGAATACAAATAAACGATGATAATAAAGAGACCATGTAAATGCAACATCAGAAAAAAAAAGTACAACTTTTGTTTTTGTTTTTACTTTCCATATATCCGAACTTTCACCGAAAATACATATTTTGAGGCCTCCGAGTACAAAAAGAAGTCAGTTTTACAGATAAGACCACCTGCGCGTGTGTGAACAGCGCCTAAAAAACTTCAAGTTGAACATCTTCCAAAGAAGTGACAGGAACAGTTTAAAAAAAAAAAAAAAAAAAAAAAAAAAAAAAAAAAAAAAAAAAAAAAAAAAAAAAAAAAAACCTCCTAATCCCACATTGCATAAAGTATTTTTTCTCTCTTTCTTTCTCTCTCACCCTCAAAAATAGTTTAAAAAATTATGATTGAAAAAACATACTTAAGTATAGACGACAAAATGTTTATCTTGAATTTGTTGGGAATAGACTGTGAAGTTCTTTTCCTAAGGAGGACTTTTGCATAACTGGTAAACATAATGTGATACACCAAACCATCTAAACAAATAATGTAGACCTTTTTCTGTAACAGTCATTTATCAGATGTCTCATACTATTTCTTTGATTTTTTAAATTACAGAGTCGGTTTTCATCTGTTTCTTGTCATAAATAGAATGATAATTTCAAGTTCAACATTTAGGAGTCGTTTTCAAACATCTTATCGATGTGGTTTCCTCTAATGTATTTGTACCTAAAACAAAGTAAGTGATGAACTATTTCTGCAAATTTCGATCAACATAACGTAGACAGAAAAATAAGTTGCATATGAATAGTTTTGCGGAAGCTATATGAAAATAAACGATAGTTGGAGAGAAAGCCATCTGAATGTAACATCAGAATTTTTATATTTGTACCTATCTAGTCATCGTAGTTAAGCTGTACATTGAATTTATTAGAAGGCATAAATCGTTTGTTTTAAACCTCCAAATGAAAATTAGTTTGTTAGTACGCTCTAATTTGCGTCGCTGTTGTATTAGGTATGGTCTTTGTATGTACGTATTTTTTTTTTTTTTTTTTTTTTTCAGTTTGAGTAAACTAATTGGCTACCTTTCATTAGCATTTAATAGACTGTGTTTGTTCAAATTAAGCTTTCTCCTTATTGTGTACATCTCTAATTTTCTTTTCATACGCAACTTCTAAAAATGGGTTAAATAAGATCGGTTTGACCGATATGGTACGTCAACCTGATCTTGTAAGAAGGAAGAGCAAAAATCTGGGTAGGAGAAGGGTAAGGTTTACAATATCATGATACGGTAGAACTCTCAATCTGCCCTTTTACTGACAAAATTGTAATTAGCTTTAGGATACTTACCATTCCATGGTTAAAGATTGCACAGTTGTCTTTTCCTTCTCCTGCTGGGCATCCCTGGAGCCAAATGCAGTTAGAAGATTGTTTTTGTGGTTAGACTAGCTGAAAAAACTGTAATGTAATCCAATCACGTGTCACGGAGAACTGTCAGTTAAATGTTCCAGAGAACCCAATGTAAATAAAATCAGTAAATTCCTGCACTTATCACCAAAACTCTTAGTAATGCAATAAGAGACGTTTCAAATATCACTCCTGAGATGAACTACTCCATTTAATATAATATGGCACACGCACTTTTGCAGTTTTGCTTAGTACACACATAGACGTATTATGTATTAGAACTCGTAAAAAATACAGCTAAAAAGCTTAGAAAATTGAGAACGAAATTGTTTGTCTACCTCACTGTATACCAAATAAAACAACTGAAGATCAATATTCCTTACAACCTGCATTTGTTAATTCACAAGTGTCAAAAGACGTACGAAATGTGAGCTATTCACCACCACCTTACACACGCGCTCATTCCCGCTCCAACAGTCCCGGACTGACCGGATCGTTTCTCTGCCATCGCCTCGCCGACCGACTTGCCTCCCCCACCTAGCATAATGTGCCCATGCACATCAATGGGCCACTCATTCAACCTTTCCGCGGATTATTAATACGGTTGTACCGTCCTTCGATTAACAGGAACGTTGGGTCTAGAATTTTCAATTGCTTGGACACTATAAACCACGCGTAAGATAACACGATACAGTCTTATGCTGGGGAAGTCTTTGGCTGTACGGCAGTCCCAGCCCGGAAAAAACAGCTGATCTTTGGGATAAGTCCCAAAGAATAATAATTAGCACTACTTTCTCTATTAAAAGGAGCAAACCTTGCATTGCTGTTGGTTTCTTTCACCATTATTATTATTATTATTATTATTATTATTATTATTATTATTATTATTATTATTATTATTATTATTATTATTATTATTGTTGTTGTTGTTGTTGTTGCTGCTGCTGCTGCTGCTGGAGGGGGAGGCTTGTTGCCTACATTCTATTGCTAGAAATTACAGGAAATACTAAATATGGTTATGTATAGACATGCCAAAGAAGGGTTTCAACACTGAGGCCGATTCTAAGTCTAAATAAATGAATAAATAAATAATTAATTTTTTTGTTAATAAGGCCGTCAATTGCCAGACTATATTAGCGTCGGCGATGTGCCAGAATTCCTTCCCGCCAGTGTTCTTTTATATGCCACTAAATCTAGCCATAACCCAACCTTGATCTCTATCAAGTCAATATGCTTCAGCTCCCTCGCTCTGAGGGAACCCAGGCGACTCCTAACACCAGCATTGGTGAGAAAGGGAGACATTAAAAAAACCATCTAGTCATATGGGGCTGTCGTTTTTAAGCACACTTAACACTGGATTTGAACCCGCGATCTTGGGATCGGTAGGCCACCGCCGAACCACCTGTCACCTACACTTGCAATCCTAACTCTAATCACTTACTAGACCTACAGGAGGAAGGGATGAGGGGCCAGATTTGGTGATGGCAGGCAAAACACAGTGAGATTCCTAACGTTTTCAGACGTTAAATCCTAGCAGAGAATCTCTCCGTTAGCACCTTTATTCTCAAAGAAAGGTACAAAGGTATCAGGAATGCATGCCAAGGCTTTCTTCTGTTCTCACAACCCACCACATGCCAGGTCCATAAAATCTGGTTCTATAGCCCTGACAGATGAAGAGGAAAAAGGAACACAAGAATCCATCCCAGGGTTTACTTTACAACCAGGATAAACTAGAAAATCCCTCAGTCAGAATGGTTGATCACCTGGAGTTTGAACCCAACAGTTTTGGTTAAAAGCCTCAGATTCTGTTCAGGTTAAATAATCAACTCTATGTTTTCTTTTTCTAACTTACACTTAACATATAGCATATTTTTTCATCCATCAAAAGTGTAGGTACCATATATTTAAAGCTGTAATTATTTACTGGATAATTTCTGCATGATTTATTAGATTTTGGTGCCCTACCAATGTAAAGAAATAGGTAAGCAAATATGAGAAAATGATTAACAATTTATTTTTTCTAGTATGTATGAAGTGGGGAACTGAATAATTGAGCAGCTAAGTATTTTCTAAGACTATTCTATGCACATTCTGAGTACTATATCTTGTTCACACATGAAACGTACTCATTTTTCAATGCAGACACACTGTTATTGCATATGTATACACACACAAAGTGTAGTTCTTTAACTCAAAGAATGCTCAAATCTGTTAGCTATTCTCCTCTACACTGTGTAGTCCATTTTAAAACCAGACCACAACTAAAACAGTTCAGGAGTAGAACTAACTGATAGCATGTGATTTACACCATGTGGGGAAGATATTCTGATGTCTCTCAGTGGCTAAAGTTAGACTGAATGGCATATGGTGAGTATTGTGGTGTTCTTAGTTGTGTTTCAGTTTAATTATAAAATGAACTATACATTTGTACAGTAACCCACTGCTCATGCTGACAACGGAAATAACCTTACCACTGTCTTTATTAATAAAGGAAAAAAAAACTTTTTTAACTAATATTCAATTCAGCACTTAAGATTGTACAGCCAGTATGAATTATGTATGATTTCGAAACAAACTATGTGATAAGGACACTTGCTCCCATATGCAACAGTATGTTCCTGTTCTTCCCACCAGAAACGTACAAAACACAGGACATACAGTGAAGGACCATACATACAATACAAAGATCCCAACAAGCTTCAGATAAATATACAAAGAGCTATACTCAGTGTCATGGAAGTCTGTGTACGATTGGTTTGAATAATGATGCCTATGAAGAATTATTACCCATATTTCATTATCTAAACACAATTTATTACAAACTGCAGGGCTCAAGGTAGAGTCACACTATTGCCCCTCGTATCCTATAAGACTCCGGAACCATAATAATTAAAAAATTAAAGCCACCCAAAACAAATAATGTGAATGAAGAATTTCAGTGTGTAATCAATCTTTTGTAAACAACACCGTAACTTCCATTTGGCTCTTGAAAACTGCTGAGGGAAGAGGGATTGTATATCTATGCATCTTGGCATATTTTTCTTTAAATTTGGAATTGATGCATCCTATAGAACATGTAACATTTTTCCGTTGTTGAAATAAATTAAATACCATTATTTAAAACATTTGGATTCATGAAATCTGCAGTTCAATAACTGAGCAACATAATACTGTCCCAGCATGTAATACCAAAGCAAGATAATATAAGCTATCATGGCGAACAACACTAACTATAGCTTCATGAGTGCAGGAATTGGTACATTAGAGAGAGGCATTCAGTCACTTCATTTAGTTCCTGAAGAAGGCCATGAGTTTACAATGATTAATAGTTTATAAATTTATAACATTTATAAATTTCATATGGCTGATCACCTGTGAAGCCATATGAAACATATAATAATACCTTGACTGAAGGTTATACATCTTTGCATTAAATTTAATATTATAAGTAATGTTCACCTGTTAACACTGCCATCTTATTTACACACTGACCCCACCAAGAGCCCCTAAGCTCTGCTGTCACTATAAAACTGAAGTATTCCATATATATTTCATGTGTGTATACATTTTTTTAAAATTTATTTATTAACACTGCATGCTCCGTTAGATCGTAACACACATGCATTCCTTAAACTTATTATAGCTAGTTGTAGTAATTACAAGTTTTCAATGTATGATACAATGGTTTTGACTATGCTTTTACAGTTTTTCAAAGTCTATTTTGTTTATGAATTTTAAAAATTGTTTTTGGTAGTGCTTGATTAGATCACTGATGTTGCCGGCTACTGTCCACCTCTCAGTCTAAAGTTTTGTTTTAGTTCTAGTCTTTCACTGTTCAGAAGAGGACAATCGTATATTAAATGATTCACTGTTTGGTTTTGTAGTTCACATTTGCACATTGCACTTTCCGCTATTTTGAATCTGTTGCAGTAGTCCCTCGTCTTCCCATATCCAGTTAGGATGGCAGTAGTCTGTCCGTTGAGTGGGAATCTCAGTTTGTCGTTCTTGCACAGAAGGGAAGAACATTTTGCTGATTCTTCCTTTTGTTGTGTTCTCCCATTGGTCTTGCCACCTTCGCAGTCCTTTCTCTTCTGCCTCCTTGATTATGTGTATCCTGGGTATCTCGCTGTAGATAATCTCCCCATTGTCTTCCTGTGCAGCCTCCTATGCCGACTGGTCTGCTAGTTCGTTCCCGCGTAGACCCATATATGCCTTTACCCAATTTATGTGGATGGTCCAGTCGTCCTGCAGATGCTTGATCTTGGCCTTTATTTCTCCTATAGATTTGCTTCAGATTTGACTGTTCTTAAGAAGGTCTACTGTAATCTGACTGTCCATGTTCTCTACACCTAATTTATTTCCCACTGTAAGCTCTAAAATGTTAATGGCTATTGCTCAAAGTCCCTCTAGAATTGCTATCTGTTCTGCTTGGTTATTGGAGCAGTACTCACCGAGTTTGTACTTGAGATTTTTAACCTCTTCTCCATTTTGGAAAATGACTGCTGCCGCTCTGACTTTTCTATTTATCTTGCTTCCGTCTGTATAAATCTCTATGTTGTACTGCATGTCCTCCTGTGCTTCTTGAACTCGCATTCTCTCTAAAGGATGTGACCCTCACTTAGTTTCAGGACTTCAATTATACATGTGATGAGTGAGGGAGAAGGGGGAGAGTGGTAGCACACCTTATAAGCATACTCTTGCATCCAAACTGGAAAACTGTTGCTTGTTTCACCTCAAATTCTCCTCAGAAGTTAAAAGCAATATTATACCAACAATTTTCCAATTGAGATCTTTAATTATATTGCACACTTGATTTTGATCTGAAGCTATGGTTCCAACTTTCTAATAGTAAATATTGCATTTTTAAATGTCCTCTAAGGTACTAGTAGTAATCCCAAAATGTGCAAATTGTAATGCACTGTACTTTGTTTTACTCAACAGATTATAAATACTTGAAATTACAGTTTGATTAGAATTATTTTATATAATGCCTTATTTTATTCAACTTCCAACCTCTAGTGGAACAACATATACATCATAATTGTAAGACTGTGTTTAAACAACAACTACAACTTCAGAATTTATCGTTTGAGTGCTAGTTTCTTATTTTACAATACTTATGACTAAAACCTAGACATTGTATTAGGTGTACAAGACATTATACATTTAGAATAACATCACCTAAGTTTTAGTTTCTTCTAATATCTGTATATATATCAAAATATCCAGCAACTTTAATTGTATATAATTGACAACTTGCCTGTTTTCAACAATACTTGTAAAAGTATTATTATTATTATTATTATTATTATTATTATTAATTATTATTATTATTATTATTATTATTATTATTGTTAGTGTGTATGGATTTATTAAAGCAAGTTAGTATTCTATTTATATCACACAAACTGTATAGCTGTGTTCTTAAACTGTATAAATTTATATGACGTGGTTCCTTTGTGTATTTAACACTATACTGAACTGAAAATAAATAAATAAAACTGTAATACATTTTGTGCTATCCAAAATCAAAATCACAAAAAAGAGAAATTACTTTAATTGTAGAAAATATTTCATAAAGTCTAACATATGAAAACAAAATACCTGAAATCTCAGAACCTACAGATACTCACAGAAATGCTCTATTATATAAGACTTTCCAGCTTAATGGACAGTTATCTAAAATTAAGAAGTTTAATTTGAATGTAAAGCATAAACAGATGGAGATTTTAAGTCCCAGATATAGGACCGTTGCCCAATCAGCATCATGAGGAATTTGAAAGAGCTACAATAGGTAGCAAAAACCAGTCAAGAAAACAAACTTTCCAGCAGGGGTGCCATGATGCTCACCATATCAACTAGATGATCACCTACCTTTGCCTTGCATATATTGGCATGCGGCCAGGGTTGGCAGGCTCTGGCCCACTTGCAGGCTGTTATGCCATGGATTATTATGAAGCACAAACAGAATATTAAACCACTTGAGATTTTTACAACAAAGATAACAATTATTAGGTACCATTTGACTTCAAAGCAAGATATAAAGTCTACTTTAATATTTGGTCACTCTTAGTTATGCTTGTATTCATCTGCTTAAACATTTATAAAAAGGGGAGCTCGCATCCCCATTACCAATTAGCAACAAACCTATATGGGTTGCCAAGGAAACCACATAACATTTGAACAGAGACAGCTTGTGATCTTTCACTATGCTAAAAGTCTTTCTCATAGAGAAATTGCTGCTAAGGTGAATATACCATGAAACACTGTTGGAGACATTCTGCCGATACAGAGAAGAAGACGGAATCTAATCTTTGCTACAAAAAGAATGTCCAAAGAAGCTGAGAAATAAAAGACATATAAGAAAGGTAATAAAATAATCTTAAAATTAACTCTCCAAAATTGGTGACTGAACTGCATATGACTATTGATAAAGATGTGCACCCAGAAACAGTTAGAAGGGTTCCAGAGAACGCTGCAATGGAAGAGTGACGAGAAAAAGACTTATGTAAACAAAACAACATGGCAAAGAGGTTGCAGAGTGCTAAGAAATTCTGGAAAGAAGACCAAGAATGGTGGAGTGATGTAATATTTGTTGATGAAAGTCCTTTTTATTTGTTACAGAAGGGAGGGTTGGTTTTTGGCATAAGCCCAATACAAAGCTGAATATAAGGAATTTACATCCTACAGTGAAACATAAAGGTGACAATGTTATAGTATGGGTGTGCATATCAGAGATAGAGTGGGAAATTTAGCATTAAATGAGAACACCATGGATAACACCAGTACCTCAAGATTCTCGGAGAAAATCCTCATCGATGTGCAGAGAAATAAGAAATGCTTTAAGTTTTATCAGGATAATGAGCTAAAGCATCAGACATACATTATCAGGGAATGGTAATATGTACATCTGCTTCCAAACAATCCAGATCTTAAACCAACAGAGAATTTATGGAATGAGCTAATTAAAAGAATCAGAAATTCTCCCATCTCCTTAAACATCAAATCAAGAAGATTACCCAAGAATGGGTAAAAATTCAGCCTGCCTATTGCAAAGAAAATAATTTCCAATACAAAATCATGCCTGCTAAAAGTAATAAGGCATAATGATGGATAAAGTCAACGTGAAAAATTTGATGCCATGGCCGGGATTTGAACCACAGATCTCCTGGTTTCCGTCCAGTAGTTCTTAACACCGAGCTACCATGGCCAACGTGCCGTCCTGACTTCAAATTTTCCATTTGACTCATATATTTCCCTGGTAGACCACCAGGGGCTCTCGCATCCGAGACACACCGTTTGTGGCGACTTACTATTGTAAGTAACTGAGTCCCTCCCAGGCTTCATCATTTTAACTTTTATTATTTTAGTTAATTGATGGAAATTAATCATTTCTCCACACTAGCAGTACATAGGCTAAGATTTTTGATGGATAGAGTCAACATGAAAAATTCAATTCAAAATCCATCAAAAATCTTAGCCTATGTACGGCTAGTGTGGAGAAATGATTAATTTCCATCAACTAAAATAAAGGCATAATGAATTTAACCAGCGTGAGAGAGTGCATACATTTATCTTTTTGCTGATTGAATACTTAAGCGACTTGAAATTCCAGTAAGTGCATATTATTGTCAACATTGTTCCTTAGAAGAGCATTTTTTTACTGTTGTAAATGGAATACATTTTTCTGTATTTATTTTTACTTTAATGTTTACTGCAGTTTTTAGGAAATTAAAAGTTTGAGTTTCAAAATTTTGACCAAATATTTGTAAGTGCCTGTATATGTATTCAATTAAAGGTAAATTTGTGATAACAGTAAGGGTGTTTCAAGCTTTGTTTTCAGAATATGGGAGTATCATATATGAAGAACTCAAAGGGAACTTGGACGGGTGGTAATATTTATTTAAAGGATACGGTTTCATCTTTCAAAACTTGTTATATTTGCAAATTACATTATATGAAGTACATTAAAACTGTGTGACTGGTCACAGTAACACATAAGTGTATATAAAAAATATTCTAATTGGTTATTTCAGTTAAAAAAAAAATTGTATAATACAAAAATGTACAAAATACTACAAGACAAATGCGGAGAGATTATTAATATTATCACAGCTTCTCTCACATCATTGGAAGACCTGAAAGAAGAAAAAGACTTCAATTAGATTTCATTTCTAAGCAAAATTAAATTAAAACATATAATTTCTAAAAATAAGCATTACTTTTCTACTATCTTGACTTTTTCTTGTCTCAGCCTCTTAGCCTTGTTATTCTCAGAATATACTGACACAAAGGCACTTCAAGCTTGCATGAGCAACTGAATGCTGATAAAGAGTAGTATTAATCTATGTTTGCCAACAACTTTTCCTTTATGAATCTAAGAGGGATAGATAATTTATTGTACACTTATTTTCATTTACAGCAATTGTAGCTTACGTTGGTTAAATGCTTTTCAAGAACTTCCTGTGATCCAGTTTGCCTGCCAGCTCATGAGCAGGAAAGATGGATAATCGTTACATTTGGTCATATTGTCAGAAAAATCAATTGAGAGCTTATTTGTAGTTAATTTTGTTGGTGTAAAATCCTTGTTAATATTAACATCTGTTCAAGCAAATTAGAGTTTACAAGAAATCTGATGGGTTACATTTACTAACTTTCTATGCTCACTCTTACAACAAATTATTTTTATAAACACCTACTCTCCAAGTTAATCAAGATAAACACACTGTCTGCCCAGCAAAAGAAGGCAAGAGACGAATGAAGGGGAGAGGGGTTTGAACTGTTAATCTGCTCTCTTAGTGGATCTGTTTACTAGGAAATGAGTGTGTGAGAATGCATGAGTCACCCATGTTGCCAGTTCTGATGCTTGTTGCAGTAAATGCAGAGATAGGTATTATGTATGGGAGGTTATGTGACAACATTTGCATATTTTAAACAAATCCAGCATTCTTGTGCTACTCAGAAGGCTAGCTCAAACACTGTGTGTACAGCAAAAGTGATTACATTACACATTCCTCTAGTTTGCCTTCTTGCCCTGGACAGACAGTACAAGATATTGGAGATTATTTTAAAAAGCAGTGCACCAGTGTTTTTGGTAGCTAGAATGGAGTTCAAACCTGCAGAACAATGGGGAAAATATGAAAAATATATGAAAATGAAAGAAACATCTGTAGATTATGATGATGTGCTTGGTTTATCTAAAAAATAAAGCTAACATTGTTTTACAAATTGTTGCTCACTACTTTTAGTATGACCCTCGTAAGTTTTTACTTCATTACTCTTAAAAATGCACCTGCCTTTAGACCTGTGTATTTACATCTATGCATATAAACCTGAAGACACTATGGTTTGCATCACTAGCATCACAACACAATACTTGGCCCTATTACAGAAGCCTCTGACAAATTCCTAGTTCTGAGCTGTAATATACTATAATACAGTATAACGATACCATAACGTTGACAACAAGATTGAATGTCACTGAAGAGGTAAACAAGTGTTTACAAAATAGCAATCTCACAATTTCTTGAAATTTCCATCAAGCAATAAATTCAATTTTCTCCGTAAAGATGTGTGATGCATATCTTTGCTAGGCAATGTCAGAGAGGTTTGAATAATCTCCCCTTGAGTGAAGCATATGAGTAAATCTCTTTTAAAACAATTTTTAAATGACTTTTTATTATTAGCCAGAGTTGTATTTTGATAAAGGCAGGTTCATGTTGCCACATAGCCATTAGCATAGGCTGCACAATCCTCGCAGCTTGCCACAAGCACAAAAAACTTATACATTTCTTGCTTGTTTGATTTTTTCAAATGCTTAGCTTGCAATTGATATTTTCTATTGAAATCCTTAATTCCCATCAAAGTTCGTCAGAATGATTCCATTCTCCAGCATTCACACATGAAAATTATGATTCTATAGGTACCATAATGGCAAACTGTCCAAAGTAATGTTCTATAAGCACTAAATTATTTGTGCTCTTTGCAGATGATACTAGTCAGCAATTAAGAGACACTGCCAATAAAGCATTTAAACAGCCTAACCTTTGATGGATAGAATCAACAAGAAAAATTCAATGCCACAGTCGGGATTTGAACCACGGATCTACTGGTTTCCATCCAGTCGCTCTAACCCATTGAGCTACCATGGCCAACATGCCATCCTGACATTTTATTCTCCATTTGACTCATATATTTCCCCGGTAGAACACTAGGGGCTCTTGCATTCGAGACACACTGCCTGTGGCAACTCACTATCGTAAGTACTTGAGACCCAGGTTTCATCATTTAACTCTTATTATTTTAGTTAATTGATGGAAGTTAATCATTTCTCCACACTAGCCATATATAGGCTAAGGATTTTGATGAATAGAGTCAACATGAAAAATTCAATGCCACAGCCGAGATTTGAACCACGGATCTACCGGTTTCCATCCAGTCGCTCTTACTAAAAGCTTATTGAAGCAAATAAGCTATTAAACTATGATAAAATAAAATTTATTCAAGAAATGGAGCATTCAGTAATAGTTGTACTCAAAATTATATTAAAATCTATTCAATTTGAAACAAGGCATAAGCAGGTAAGGAATTAACAATTGAATATAAAATCACCTGTAAGTAAAAAAAAGTCTTAGCTCCAAATAGCTCAAGAGCTCAACTAGAGAAAACAATTAAGAATCAAGGCTTATTTGCATTCAGAAACTTAAAAAATGTGCCTAACCAAAATGCCTTGAAAGATCATATTTTCCTTACTTTTACTCCCTGTTAGGATATAAAATTATCTTCCGGGATAATTCAGCATCAGTTAAGTGTCAAGGTCTAACCAGGAATCAAAATCCTCCTTCTATGACCAGGCAGCTGCCGAAAGCAGCTCCAAGGGTGTTTCTATTAGGACAATACTTTATTTTGTTTATAAGCCCCCCCCCCTCCGCCCTCTTTTGGGTAGAACTGAATATGCCACTTCTGCACGTCAACCTATCCAGAAAGATTAGGAATAACCTCAGTCGAGCAGCTGGTGTTCTAGCATACCATGCTACTAACTATCCAGGTTAGTACTGGAAATTCTTTACGACATCTTTCAAGTCTTGTTAGCAGCTATACCAGCCAGATGTACCCAATATCCATGGGTATCCGGAACCACTCCCTGCCAAGACCAACCCGATTCAAATAGTTCCCTTTTGGGAGGGGGTCGAATTTTCGGCTCAGTGTACTTATGGTAATGTAAAAGTACCATGAGTGCTAAGGATCTGCAGTGCTCACACCACAGCAGCTGAAAGGGTCAGAGCTCCTCCCCTACATGAGCAGGTTTTTATTACATAAAAGGGTATACATATTAATTGTGGTATGGTCCATCATTTCTATAGGTCCTTATTTAAAATCCAAAAGATTCTTACTCTTGCTTGTGGATACATAATATATTCTCCATTAATCTATCTTACAAATAATTATAACTTCACAACAAGCCTTGCTGTGAATGACCACAGTAAAAGGAATGTAGGTGATCTGCATATACCAGCAAATAGCTTAAAACTGTTCCAGGGAGGATATTATTACTCTGCTACAAAAATGTAAATAACCTTCCGTGACACCTGAAACTATTAGGTAATCATAATCAACATAAAGCATTCTAGAAGAGAATCCCACATTTAAGTTCATCACTAAATCAACAGATGGCAGCAGCAACCCCAGAATTACCCACACCGCTGGATCAAGCTTTAGTCGCATAATAGCCGTAGATGCAAACGATGATTTGCGAAACATGTCCTCAAAATAGGTACGAAAGTGAAGCAGATGTGTAATAAATACGACTCATCTAAAAATTAATAATTTTTCGCTTCACTGTGGTGTTCCAATACAGTTAAATCTCGATACATTCTAGAAAAGTTTAAAGTCTTTCTTTATATACTGACTCCCCATAAATTGTTGAGGAATTCTTTAATATTTCATTCAACGGGTAAAATTTTAATACATGGAACAGATTGCATGCACATGATTTGACATGCTGTGATGCATGTTAAAAGGTTGATGCTTTACACATTCTTACATTAAATTTAAAGGGAGTTGATTAATGACACTAAACAACTCTTACTGTTTAATGTCATTAATCAACTCCCTTTAAATTTAATTTATCATAACAACACTGTTTTCAACACTTCCAAGAAAGGAATTACATTCTTACATGTTAATACACAATGTACTATTTTAAAATCAAACAAAAACAAAAAAGCCAAGTGCTCTTGGGTTTGCTATAAATGTTGGTTGGTATCTAATGTTGAGCCCTTGATAATAAAATCATTCGCTCTCTTGCACTCCAATATTTAGCGGGAAGGTTGGTCTCTTCTATAAAAGCTGGACAGTGGATGAGGTGAGTTTTATCCATATCCTCATTTAGATTGCAGAAAGGGCATTTAGGTTATGCCAATTCTGTGTAGGTGTTTATTTAGGCAGTCATGTCCTGTTAGTAATCTGAATATTGCCACTGCACATTTTCTTTGTAATGAAGTAATGTTATAAGTTTGTAGATTTTCCCATTCCTTTCCAGATGCTTTTATGGTGTATTCTTCCTTAAGTTGTTTGATATATTTATTTGAAATAATTCTTTTGATAGAGTGAAAGGGTACTGGAATAGTAGTTGGGTTCGAAACAATTTTGCTACCCTTTTTGGCCAGAAAATCAGTGTTTCATTTCCTATCACTCCACAATGGGCCGGAATCCACTGGAGTACAACTTTTGTATGTAAATGTGATAACTGTTTGATCATTTTGTGGCATTCAATAATTTTGATATTTTTAGGTGTTGTATCTCGTGTTACAGCAAGAATGGCTGCTTTGGAGTCAGACAGTATTACAACCTTTGTAAATTTTTGGATGTGATATAAAAGATTTTGTAAACTTGGTAGGGTTGCTAAAATTTCGCCATCAAAGTTTGTTGAATTTTTGTTTAGTTTACGATAAAAGAAGAAAAGTGGGCATACCGCACCAGCACCTGTGCCACCCTCATTTGGTAGGCTGGAACCGTCTGTAAAAATATGAGTCCATTCAGGAGCAGGATATCTTAAGTTTATTGTTTCCAGTGACAGTTGTTTTAAGGTAGAGCTGGGGGTTTCAGATTTTGTGATAGTTTCTATCAAATGGAGGTTATATTCAATTTATAAAAATTCTAGAGGGTTGTTTCTCATCTGCATAGTTTCTTTTGTGTGTGGAAGTTGTAATCTCTGGCTGATTTCTTGTACTATGCTTAAAAAGCTTTGCTGAGATTTTAAACATACTTGTGGTTTTCTTTGCACCCAGTTATTATAGGGTAGTCTTAAAATTTTCTTGCTATAAATGTATGATGTGTTCAACAACCCCGAGCTTTACTCATGGTGGGGGCCCAACAAATAAAACCACATTTTTTAACTGTTCACAGTCCCATATGCTTTTATACTAAAATATATTGCAGAGTAATGACATAACGAAAGCCTCATTAAAGCAATTTTTATGCTCAACCAATTCTCAGAGAAAAATAACTGTAATATTCGTTACTGTGCCACCTTTATATAGCTTTACCACTTAATAATCATTAACTTCAACTTATTAAGTCTAGTGAATTAACATGACGGCTTTGAAATATTAATTTTGTCTTTGATTGAAACTATGTGCATGCACTATTTGTTGCCTCAGTTATGGTTACTATATTTTGATTAGGTACCATTTACAGTTCATGAATCACTTCACTTTATGACCTTGCTAAAGCGTAACACGCAATCAAATAATTTATCCAGATTTAAAACATTTCTATTTTTCCTTGTTTAAGCAAAGATTCTACAGCCTTTACCATGTTCCGTATTTCAATCATAAAATCTATTAGTCTATTCATCTTCTCCAATAGCTCTATCAAGCATAGGCACTGTTCTGATCCTTCTCTCCATTGCATCATAGGTCTTCCTCTTTGCATTTTGCTCTTTGGATATAATTCAAAGCTCTTTTTAGATCCATTCTAATTTGGTCCACTTTGGATATGTTATTTCCGTAATACCTTGCCATATCTGGTGATATTCACCACCTGAGGAGGCACATGTTGAAAAATCAGTAATTCTGCAGTTATTAATTTTTAGATGAGTCGTATTTATTACACATCTGCTTCATTTTCGTACCTATTTTGTGGACATGTTTCGCAAATCATCGTTTGCATCTTCGGCTCTTATGCGACTAAAGCTTGCAGCAGCAACCCCAGAATTACCCACACCACTGGATCAAGCTTTAGTCGCATAAGAGCCGAAGATGCAAACGATGATTTGCAAAACATGTCCTCAAAATAGGTACGAAAGTGAAGCAGATGTGTAACAAATGACTCATCTAAAAATTAATAATTTTTCGCTTCACGAAAAATTAATAATTTTTCGCTTCACTGTGGTGTTCCAATTCAGTTAAATCTCGAATTCTGCAGTTATTTATAACTGAAAGCATATATTCTGTCCATCAACAGCATCCTCTCAATTATGATGAAGGAAAAGCTAAATCAAAGCTTTCCAATTGCAACCTCAAAATTTTACCCATCTCATGTCATAAAATAATACCTACACATATGACAGATTATTTGACACTGGTTTCTTTTCGTGCACAAACTACATTGCAAAAATATAACAATCTATGTAATAAAAATTATGTAATAGAATACAGTGGTGGAAACCCTGATTGTAATTTATAAATTTTTCAATCAATTTCCAAAATATTTAACCATAACAAAATTAATAATATACAACAAATAAATAAAGCAGCAGCATTAATCACAAAGGCATAATAAACATTGTACAAATTTACCTTACTGTCCATTACGGAAATACTGCCTGTGGTGTTTTCTTTCCTTTCTTTGAATAAAGGATAGCTTACTTTCACCAAGAATCATTCTCCCCCACAGAAACAACATTGATAAATTAGGAACTATCTAGATACAAGACTTCATCTATGGGTTACATGTAGCAGTATTTCCCTCTCATAGTGTTTCATTTCCTTATGTGTCCCAGTTACTATAGCTTAATTTAGACCTCAGCTAGTTATTTCAGGGTAGATGCGAATTAATCCTGAGTTAATAATATGGAATAATCAGGGATGCTGTAATTTACTATGTTATACTGTTTTGCAGGCGCTTTCCCCCCATTACTTGGAAATTACGGCCTTCGCTTCGGCCAAAACTACTCCTATCCTTCTTACATAAAAACATCCCTCTGCTGGGCTTTGCAATTTAAGAGTCCACTGGATTACCTACTGTATGTATACCATGTGAGCATTCTAGCACCCGAAAGTTCCGCCACGACATTTACGGTAATTAACCAATACTTCAAATATTGCTAGTGTTTATCTGTTTGGCTTTCTTTCAATAAAGATTAACAATCATTCCCTTCTAGTGAAATGACACACATAGATGAACTGGAAACACGTCACTTAGAAATTAAGATTTACACCTATGAATTACACATACCAGTATATCTGATTCCCTCAGTTCAAGATGGTGCCAGTATACTTAGCTGCTTCTCTGTTTCTTTTAACTTTGCTGCAAGTCTATCTCTCTTCCACTTTATCCACCTTATGCGCCATTCCTTGGTCTTATAGCCCAATGCAAATCCTGCCAGAAAGGTTAAGAGTAAAATAGCCCTGGCTGTTCCCACCGTTATTTCTGTCATTACTGGTAGTTAATGTCATGTAGTGCATTAATATTTTTAAAATGATTCCGAATTTTGATATCACGCTACTTCTGGCTGCCGTCTATCCATTAATAAAGTATAATACAAGTAGAACTATAATAGTCATATGGTAACAAAGATTATTGTTGTTTGTTTGTTTATGGACCGATCCGTAGAGGCCCAATTGGTTCTGAAGTCTGCGCAGTGTTGCCAATAGTGAAATAATGTTGATCGACCAGATTCGTGCCTCTAAAAACTAGAATTATTTTCTCCACGTCTATCTTGCGCCAAATATTAGCATTATTTAACTCATTACCTCACCCACAACGCAATGGTTATTGGTCACGCAATGGTTCTTGAATATTGAAATATTTAAATGAAAACTTTATGATAGGAATCTTTTACCTGTTTTCCGTAGTTTTCAATAGCAGCGATATCTCACTGTGATGACATCACCCTTTCAGCCGAGCGGGATGGATTAGGCGGTTTCGTCTGTGGTCTGAATTCGTGTGGTCCGGATTTGATTCCCCTGGCCCATGGGTTCCTCGGGAGTTTCCCTGGGTTAATTATATACCCCCATTTTCCTGCCCCTCATTTTCACCTCCATCATAATTTCATATCACCTCTCATCTGGTAGTCTCTTTCACGGTAGAAGTGTCGGCGGTGCATGGCAGGATGATAGGCTCCTGGTAAATAGCTTCGTCCTCCAGTCTCCGAGCAGCCTAGTGGACGATTTCAGGAACGCAATCGGCGGGATGCCAGTTGTGCAAACATGCCGGCAGTATTCCCAGATTTGGTTAACCAGATTGTGGACTATTTCAAGGCCACTGTAAGGAGGGATGCTGGCTGTAAGTTGAAGGATGAGAAACCACCTGTAATACAAACTGATAGCAGTATCGCTTCACAGGAGGGTTATATGATCTCATCGGTAGGAGGGAGAGCAATGTAACACTAGCCAGCCGGTCCGCTGTTTCCTTATTCAGTATAAAGATAACAAAATATGTTGCGAAACCCCCTACAAAGGATGACATTGTGTTATTATATATGTCCCCCTTACACAGAACGTCCCTGAGTCAAGTGAACGGGCCGATCACTTTACCAGCACACATTTCTCGGGATTCGCAGCCGGTCTCAGGTTAATTAGAGTGTCGGCTACTAATGTCGGTGTCTTAAGTACAGCGTATAATGTACTGCGGAAATATAGGAGTAAATCATCAGAATATAAAGAATCGGATTGTGTTGGAACGATAGTCCACTTAGAATACGAGTGTACAAAATAAAGAGTAGATGACTGAGGGAGATAATCCCAGACAGTTCTTTTGGGAGTAGTAGGAAATTGAGCATTTAATGAGGGTGAATTGGAATTCGTCGGTCTATCAAGAAACTGATAAAAAGAGTAAGAACTGAAGTTGGGAAGGAAAATTACAATACAAAGTCAATTAAAATACTTACAAATATCGGAGTATAAGTATGGGATATATTCACAAACTCCGCCTGTTCGTCTTGACAATGTTATCAGGAGATTTGACTCATGAGTTAGTTGTCACAAGTTACAAATCGTGGAAAAGGTTTTCCTGAAGCCGTAGTGCTCCTTCGTCCATAGATCACAACGTTCACGATTAAAGGATAGTTTGGAAAGTACAAAGTACCGAAGCGAGCATTATCGTCTGTTAATGTGCCACTTTCTCACCCGACTTGTCCAGAAAGGAAAAACAAGAATAACATCCAAAATGTTGCAATCACTTATCATGCAACTCACGGTAAAGATATAGGAACAGCGAATACAATAAATTGTTGAGCAAGTTTATAGAAACGCGACTACCATTCTATAGGAAATATGCCAGGAACAATGTCTGGAGGACTTTAAAAAGCGGTATTTGCTATTCGGCTAGCATCACATGCGGGTGTACGAAGCACCAACGGAAGTTGGGAATAGTGTTCGTAGCAGAGGTGGCTTCGGAGATAGTGCCGCTATGCCATGGCACCATCTGTATGAAAACGAAAGAAAGAGAAGTGTATAAGAATTGCGCAAAAAAATTCTTTCTGAGTAACTGCTCCCCCGTGTGAATAGGCGCCTTAAACGCAAGCGCTCTGTCCTGGTTGTTTTCCGTGGCTTGGCGCCGATTCCAGAACGGCACCATCTACGCCTGTAAGGCTAGGATGTCTGCTTATACACGAATTCTTATGGGAGAAGGTGGCGTCGAGGTTTCTCTGACGCATAACTTACACTTCATCCGTTAGAGAGCAGTTAGGCACGGAACACCTCTCTGTCGCGAAATCGTACGCGTACGCCTCGTATCACATTCTCCGTGAACTGTTATATCAAACTTTTACTGTTCTCGTTACACCAGTGCGTAACAAGAGTACGGATGTAATAAATATCTATTTTAGTGTCCCTGTACATTCTGTTTGGTACAGTATATTATAAAATAGGATGGATTATTTATAAGATTACCTAAATCGTAGGAAATTGGTACACATATTTATATTTTAACAACCCTCATTTATTTATTCATTTATTTATCTATGGCACAGTCAATACAGTGCCTCACCGTCCACCCTTGGTTCGTAGTGGCACAATAAATTCATCTGCAACTGTGAGTTAGGGTCTAAAATCCCTGGATTTGTGACCATCGTAGCTTACGAATATTTCAGATGTCGAGAACCGAGGTGACAATTGGAGCAAAAGTTTCGCCATATGTTGTTCATTCAAATGTTGTAACCTCCATCGTTTGAGCATGTATTGTCTAGCCCAGTGTTGGGACCTCATAGGTGAGGTATAGTCGTAAAGCCAGGCGTCGTTTAGCCAGTGCAAGAGAACATGAGTGGCAAAAGTGAGGTCGGAAACTAAGGTGAGATAAGTGGAGGATGTGGTGTAAAGCGCAATGGTTTGTGTTTGATTCGGAGAGTTACTCAGTAGTTATGCTTTGCGGATCGTATTTGGTGCAGCTTAAATCCAGGGTTAAAGTCCCTGCAGATATAAGGATATTATGTTTTAAAAAAGGATTTATTAGATATAGTGTGATGATGATGATGATGATGATGATGATGATGGCGCTCAACTACGGCGGTCATCAGCGCCCTTTAAAAAACTAGTCATGGCAAGAACCAGATATAAAACTTTCTAAAAGCTATACAAGTGTAACAAAACCTATTAAAAATACACGTAATAAACAAAATCAAGCTGTACTAAAAATTTCGTTCACTATATCCTAAATCCTAAACCAGAAAAGAATCTACAAAGAATCTAATCGTCTCCAAGCACGGCCTACACGTGGGTGGGATGTTGACCATCTCCCTCAGCCACGATGAGGAGCCCACACGAGGGAAACTGTTGGCTCGGGACCCCGGGTGCGCCAAACCCGTACCTATCGAAGTAGGCCCCTGGGGGGTTAGATATAGTGTGATAGAGGATTATACACATTAAGAATCTTTAAATGAGCTACTCGTAAAAACATCGATTAAATTTTTCATTAAAACTAATAATTAGCGGAAGATGAAGTAAGAAGATGAATCCTCCACAATCACGATCATACCTGACAATACGATGATAGGTCCAACAAAATTTATGCTGTGGTGCAACCCAAGACTCAGATGATAATAATCAGATCAACTTGTTTATCAGCCAAATACTGCTGCAGTTTTACTAGTTTGTTGTGGATGTTAGGGGAGTCACACAAAGCAGTGAATCAGCACCAGCAAAAACTGGCAAAAGAGTCGAGTTGCCATGGTTCACCTGGGCGGGATGTTTTCTACCACAGCACAGCCGCCTAGTGCAACTTTATCTGGGAAGTAATAGAGGTTTGTTTTGTCACAAGCTATTGTCTTATCGGTCAGGGTTTCTCTAGCCATTTGCGGACGCAATTGGCCGCGAGAGCCAAGCATCGTCCATGCGGCATTCAAGCCCAATGCGGCCCAGCTCGGTAGCGTAGATGGTAGCATGGAGCACGTTCAAGAGGTCCCGAGTTCGGTCAGGGTGAGTTACCTGGATAAGGTTTTTTCCCAGGGGTTTCCCTTATCCTGAAAGACGAATGTCGGGTAACTCTCCGCTCCATGGACCCCGGGCGCATTGAGCATCATTTCACCCATTTCATTCATCGTCCGATGTGACTAAATGTTGGAGGACGTAAATTAAAAAAAAATCCCAGTGCGGTCTGCACATGACCAGTAGCGCGTGAAGTGCCGCCCTTCCACGCGGTATCGACGCCCAATACAGCCTTTACCTGTCTGCCTGCTTGTGAGGCTTCCTGGTACCAACCGCCTGCTGGCTAGAGGGGTAGGATCAGGGTAGGAGTTGCGGTTTTACCAACCCCATTTCCGGGCCTGGAAGTGTTTGGTTTGACGGTAAAAGTGACGGCCCTGTTCACACTAGGTTTCCCAAGGCGTCTTTTGGTTGCCGGTAACTCATTCTTCGACAAGGAACCCTGTGATCCTAACGATCAAGGGTGTTCACCATATGTTTGGGATGGGTGTCTAGTTTGTTGGTGTGAGTTCTGCACCATGTCTACATATATGGGACTCCGGAATAGGTGTGGAGATGTGACGGGAATCTACGCCCAGTATTATAGATCATCCGCAGCGCCCTGTTCCGCAGGTATTCAGTCTGCGGATGGTGCGATCCCCAGACTTTGCAGCCATACAGGATCGGGGCCTGGATAATCACACGATTTAGGTGTGTAGCCATGTAGGATATATATGCTACAACTGCCTAAGAGGTACGTGCTCTTGTCCGGCTTTGACCCGGACATGAGGAGCGTAATAATTAGTACCAACATCTTTAATGCTAATTAAATGATAGGTACAACAGAGCTCTCACAAGCATTGCCAGAATAAACCTAGGAAAAAGCTTATTTACTAATTTCATGAAATAGTCTTTGCAACTACTGTAATGTAATAGTAAATTTTATTTTCCTAAACACATATGCAGGGTGTTAGGAATGCAACTAAAGATTTTTGATAACTGGTTCCTTTATAAATCACTTCAGTACGTTGCTTTTTCTCTTCGTTAAACAATTTTCCCCAACACATCATTTCTATCTATCCAAATACTAGCCTATACATGGCTAGTGTAGAAAAACGATTAAATTTCCATTATTACCTTATGTTTTCTGAATGGTCACAATTGCGCAACGAAATATACCCTATCCACTTCGTTGGCATGTACTTATTCACACTTCAGTATAGTTAGAGCACTCATCAGCTTCACAGTTTCACATAATGACAGACTCTGCCCATCTCAATGGTAAAAGTTCACCAAATATTTAATATATTCCTTTCTTAAGAAACATGTGAACAATTCTTTTGGTAGCAGCAAATAAGAAATTTTCCGAACACTAGACTGATTAGGACTTTCGAGGATGAAAATGGAAGCAACAGCTTCTGAAATAGTGCCAAAAATTAAAATGCAAGTGATATAGCATGAAACAACAAAATGTTACTACAAATTTTTTGGAATATAAAAATAAATAATAGTAGGTAGAGAAAGTACGTGAATGTAACATGAGATTGCTTGCTTCCTCCAAAAAATGGTCAAAATAAAAAGAAAATCTAATGAAGAGAATATCAATTACAAATAATTATATGCCAGTTGAAGATAAATATGACAATGGCTAGTCTAAGCTGTTATGCTTCTGGAATTAATACTATCAGCAGGACTGTGTATTACAAAAACAAAGCAGCATTGAATTTCAGTGTTATCATCTACATATTCTGAATCTTGTTTTGAGTGGGAGAAAAAACCTCAGGAAGGTGTGAAAAATTGCAAGTATCAATAAAATAATGCTACGTAAATCTTCAGCAGACCTGTGCCAAGGTTCTCCGATTATAGATAAGGACCCCCTAAATAAAAGCAATTAGAGAAGTTGAGCTGTTTTTGCTGTAAAATATAACTTTTTCTTTAACAGGGTGTGGGAATAGCTCATTTTAGCTCATGCCAAAGGTCTATGGGTTTGATTCCTAGTTATGGGATGTTGATTTTATATTGGTTCAATCCAAGCCTTTTCTCAGAGTAGCTCATGTGAAGTACCCACAAGGTCCAATACGGTTCAGAGACCACTGTACAAGTTACATCCTCTAATTCTACTCCCATTTAAAATTACTACCTCATTGGAGGTAGCAGAATCTGCTCTCTGTGTGCGAGTTAATAAATGGGATCCGCTTATCGCTTAGTGCAACATTTCCCTGGATGCATGGGAAGTACAGTAAACTAAATAACCTTTACTTTTTCCTTTATCAAATTTCTTTCTGCTAACCCCGTAGCTCAGTCGGTAGAGAACCTGCCTGCTATGCAAGGAGTCCCATATTTGATTCCTGGCTGGAGTTGGGGGTGGGAATTTTTCTCCAACCAAGGTGATTCCGCATCTTCCCCAGGTATGAATGAGAGTGTGAATGTGTGCGTGACCTAATGATTAAAAAAAAAAATCCAAAGTACCAGCAACCCAACTTCTACGAGTTAATGATATGTTCCAAAAGGAGAATGGTCATTGATATGACCATTGCAGTTAAAGAGGGGCAAATGAACAAAAAAAAAACAACTCTGTTCTTTTTCTGATTTAAATTTATTAAGAATTACAAGGCAATGCCTTGGGTAAATGTGTGGCAAGGAGCAACCAATAAATCATGCCCTGGGTGAGTAATCACCATGAAGTAGGGTGTGGTGATGAAATAAATGATAGGACAATTCATGGAACAAATATTGCATTGATGACTAGTGACTAAGATTTATTCTTTGGAGTTTTATTTCCAAATTGTGTTGAAAATGTAAGGCATTAAGAATGTATGATCTTGAGAGAGGTATACAGATTACAATTAGCGATGACAATTTCCCCCTGCATTTAATTTAATTTAAACATAAAAATTGTTTTAATAATCTGAATATAGAGTACCATTCTTATGAGTAAGGACTATGATACAATGAAGCACAAAATTATATTCAGTACCATGTTTGTACATAAATAATAACAACAGATTGTATACAATGAATTTTATTCTCTTTTCAACACTTAACATAAAAATAGTCTTCCTGTTTCTTGCATACATTTATTAAACATTTAATGCAAATCTATGATTTCGATTTACAGTAGTTTTACTACAGTCAGTCATAAAAACTTTCACTTTTTGTACATAAATACATCAAACAGATTTCTGTGTCAATGTCTTGAATTCACCATATTATGGATGGAAGTACATCGTATAATATTTTGTAAAAGTGCAGCTCTACTGATTGTGTTTTTGCTTTCTTTGTGCTTCTTCCTTTACTTTTTTATATACACTTACTGTTATACACTCATATTTACAAACATGAGTTCACTCCTACAATTGTTTTGTCATATAAGAGGCTTCCTGCTGTTAAATATGAATCGCAGTTTGAAGGACTGATAACTGCTGATAATCCACATAAATTTTTCATGTGAGAAAGATCAAATACAGGTAATATTTTGCTTTTATAAAGTTAGCTACAACAAAACTTCTAAAGATTTCAATGAAAGAACATTTTCTGTTCCTGATACATAGAATGAATGACATCCTTGAGCAAATATGATAATTTACTTTCTCTTTTAGAATGTTTACATGATGCATTGTATATGCATTACCCATAAAAATTGAGACCTGTGAGAAGCACTGATGCTGAAAGCAATGGAACACAAAAAATATGACATTAGATAATTCAATTATTATGTAGTTGCAATAGGTAACCTGGGAAAGATTGCTTTTTGTTATTCTGCTGGTGGCATGTGACAGAGAAATACATAGTTGCATCACAATTCCTCCAAATGCAACTAGCATCTGTCGCAGATGAGACTTCAGGAGTGATTAAAAGGGTGTTGCACAATACACATCTGCAGGTGCCAAGATTTGCTACAGCACTCAAACAGAAGTATTCCACCATGGTCCCAACTATGACCTCTTACTCAGTAGTTATCTTGCATCTGAGAGAACCAATTTGCTCAGGGTATGCCTCTTCTGATGTACTGCTGAGCCTCTTCTTTGAATCAGTAGAGATTCTACAAGCAATAGGTCTCATAATATTCTTTGTTCCTGTGCATTTATACTTTTCAAACATCACCAAAACCATAGGAATTTCATTTTGATTTGGGCAGCATTTATTCTCATGTATGAAATATATCAGCTAGTAAATGTTACAACATTTATGCTTTAATTTACACATTTACACCATTACATATAAAAAGTAAAAAGGAAAAGACACAATAAATCCACTGAGTTATTGTAAACATCATTTTCCTATGCAACTAATAATGCAAAACAGAACAAAAAAAAAGAAAGAAAGAAAGGGGAAAAAAAAAAGAAAAAAAAAAGGAAAGAAAGAAACTGCTCTAGGTTTTCATTTACGTTTCAGTAAATATGATTAAAAATCTTAAAGGCCCAAACTTCTACCCAAGCTCCAGATATGTGAGTGTATACATAACATGGTGGTTTTCTGATCACTTAGGGAAGCATTTCCTGTCCTCAGGTTCCACTCATATAAGCATCCTTTTTTCACATTTATCAGGAGATCAAAGATTTCCTCAGCATTTCTTTTAATGATTTGCTTTTCATCTTCAGATATTCTTCTCTCTTCTTAATGTTTCTGTTGCTTCTAAAATTCTTAAGCTTCTGTAGCTTAGGATTGCATTTTGACCAAACACCTTTCATTTAAAGGCTCATAGAGTCAGAATTACCTTTTGCGAGTAATTTTCTATTTAACATGATTGCTTCAAGAATCGATGAATATCTTATTTCCACTTTCCAATTACTGTGCTGTTTCTTCCTGTAGGCCAGTTAAGATTTTTATCATATTTATATTTTTTATGTAAATGAACAACTAAGAATGCAGCAAAATTTTGAGATATGACTGCAAGGAAAATGACGTTCCTCAGAAACATTTTCATTTTTCATTTTACCTTAAATCTGACTATGAAATATAATCTCTAATTTATGAAAACACACTAATGCCAAACATCACTTGAAATGTTGCTTGTATATACATACAAAGATTAAAAACCTGATGAAATACTGTGACAAACGACAATATGTGCAAGGGTTTATGAACAGAAATTTATGTCTAAGAATAGTCGTCAACATTTTTACTATGCTTCTGCTCTGTTTCAGCATTATTTCCTGAAATTTTAAATGTCCCACAGTTAAATAGCTAATCCAAGCAAATATCTTTGCCAGGTGGTCCATGGAAACATGTACCCAACTAGCAACACAACACAAATTATCAAAGGTATGGCAATATACTGAGCCGGGAAATTATTATACTCATCTGGGAACACGTAGAAGTGAATAAGATGTTTATTTTCACTTACTATGTATTTGCTAACAGAAACTGCTATTATGCAATAATTCTAACTGGCAGTCATCTCCAGCTCTGGATATTAGCAAATGTTACCAAAACTAGTTATGGCTAATGCAAAAAAAAAAAAAAAAAAAAAAAAAAAAAAAAAAAAAAAAAAAAAAAAGTAAAGATAATAAATCACACTTCTCTGGATTACTTTTTTTTTCCCTTTCTTTTTAGCCTAATTGGCATATCCATGTTTTTATTTTTACATTTAATTTTTTTTTTTTTTTTTTTTTTTTTTTTTTTTTTTTTTTTAGCTCAAAAGCAGAAAGGTGAAAATCTGTTATTTTTATAATAAACGTTTTGATATAAATTTCTAAGAAATTAACCTTATTGATATTAATATGTTCTAAAGATTTGCTAATTTAAATTACAGTGAATTAACAGACATAACTCTGTTAAAAAATAAGTAAAAAAAAAAAAATCATAAAAAAATGAAGTAAACTCTTAAACTGCTGCTTATTTGCTTTCCTTTGAAAGAGGTCCACCTTCTGCTTCTGAGGTTCTACTTCAGTGTCATACCACTCCTATCCTTTCAAATTCTTTTATACATCTTAAATCCTAGACCCACTCTTGCAAAAAAGCTGCCACAATTCTAAGATTAATTAAATCATACTATAGGAAAAGTGCAGTCAAGTTCGAACGAAGGAACGACTTGACCATTTAACCATTTTAAAACAACAGGAATTGACTGAATCAGAACGAAGTTTACATTCAATGGTGAAAATTTAATTTTGCTCCTGTGAGAATGACAGGAATAAGATAATTTAATGGTATAGCCTAAAAAAATAAAATATTAAACTTGCTTTTTTCTTCTCTAGAGGTAAAAAGCAATTATTTTTCCGAACATCAAATAATACATTACCTAAGTTCATTCCAAGGTAAAGAGAAGTCTTATCCGCTAACTTCTTTCTTAACATAATTTCAGACCTTAGTAAGCAGTTCTTCCCAGCATACAGTGTTTCAGAAACATGTAAAAGTGTAGGCTTTCTTAAAACAGAAAACTCTTTGCAATAACAGTGGAGTATAAAATATATCTGGATCATTACTGCTTAGAGAAGTTTATCAACACAGCCTTCAAAATTATATTATTTTATGGGATTTGTGGTTTTATACTTTTAGAGAACTGTGTGTACATAATTTTTAAATTACTTGTAGCGCAGTACACGGTTGGTTTTCTATTATAACTAAAATACAAATGTCAATGTGTCAATTAACACATATTTTGAAAATAAACAACTTCATGGACCAATGCTGTCTCTCTCAATTTTCATTTCATGAATTGTTTTCATAAACAACAAATGGTAATTAAACATTTCCTTTGAACAAAAGATGCAATGAAATTGTAAAATAGACACTCAACAAAATCCTCCTACTAACATTCTTAGAAACCTTTCACAGGAACCATTACCATAGCTGTTATACCTGAATTTACAATTCATGAAATGAAGAGATCAGCAACTACAACCTATGCCCCGAAACACTGCTCAGTTGATACTTTTGTATCACCTGTTTGCCTATTGCATGCTCTTGCATGCATAAGGACATATTACATACCACACGCACACACATACACACATATTACACATTCACACACCGCACACTCCTCCCCGCACACACATACACACATATTACACATTCACACACCGCACACTCCTCACACACACACAATCCCCCCTCCTGAAAAAAAAAGTGTCTTCCATTCAACATAACCATGGGAATGACAAATGCCATGGTACTATTTTACCAGTTTTAACACTTATATATTCACAAAAATTGTTTGTAGTTCACTTGATGAATGCCTCTGCAGGTACCTTGCCTTCTTTATTCAGTTCTGTAAAGACTGTGACTGCTCGTTGAAAGTCCCAATTTGTTTCATCCAAACACCTGAAGTGCAATGAGAATGCTTTAGCATTTTAAAAAATTGATACTTAATAGTATATAATGTTAAGCAATGATTATGAAAGAATAGTATTGTAAAATGTGGTCCTTCTCTAATTGAAAGAATCCGATTTTAATGGGAAATTAAAATCTTGAAATTTTAATGTAGCAATGTGATAGATTTTTATTTTATGCATAGATCATACAATGTATCATTTTCCAAAAAAAAGGTAGGTTCACAGCTTTTCTTCTAACTACTCAAAGCAAAATACCAGAAAACAGGGATATAACAGAATGGAATAAAATAGCAATGTAAAATATACAGGTTAACATAAAATACCATTAGAAAAGGTGTACAGGTTGAGCAGTTTAACAATAAACAGTTTTGCCAAAACTGGAAAGCTTCAACATAAGCAATTCATTTGAATTAGTGGAGATGTAAAACTTTCAGTAAAAGACTCCATAATATTGTTTGACATTCATTTATTATTCTGTAGTACATCCAAGATATAATAGACAGTACCATACTCGATCCCCCCCCACTTCAATGTATGGACAAATACAGCTTCAATAAGCTGAACTGGTTCTATAATACTTGTGAGCAGTTTTAAATTGAATATTCATTCTAATTTAACATTTAAATTGTCTCTTGACATTCACAGCTACATGGATGCACCACAGGCAGTTCCACTGCATTAGAAAAACAGGTAATTCATAAACTATAATTACAATTATGGCTTTAAAACATGTGCATAATATGTGAATATACATGTTGCAATTGTTATTTCCACAACTGCTTACTATAAAAGTTTGGAAAATTCAGTTCGGCTTCCCATACATTTAGCGCGATGGTCTAGGATAATGTGTGAGAGAGAGGGAAATATGAAAAGAGTGGGGGTAACATGGTGGCAATGCTGAGAGTGCTAACAAATCTGATTGGCGGCAGTCCAGAACTCTTCCAATTTGAAACACATAATAGGTGCATGCTACAGAGACAAAGATGCATTTTAAGAGATGTTTAGAAACTGTGTATTTGTCTAAAAGAAAAAGTAATTGTACGTTAGCATTGGGCTAACAACTTTGGTGATAAATAAGGGAGTTTAAGGCCAACTTCATCTTATGTTTGTGTTTTGTCACATTATTCATCATAAAAACTAAGATATTATCTTGAAGAGAAGATGAATCATATTTTTAATAAGCAAAATAGTACTACTGATCAACCATATGGAGGAAAATTTATATTCACGGATAACCAAATGAATTTTGACATCCCTGATGACAAACTACTCTTTAGTTTTATAAGCCTCTGTCTGCAATATATCAGAGTTCTCATGCTGAAGATTTACTCAAGGCAAACAATGCTCTGTAAAAATGTCCTCACCAAGTTAGCAACAGAGCATAGTCACAATTTTGAGTTAGCAATAATGAGGAACAATGTGTTACAGGAGAGTTCCTGATTGTAAAAGAAGCAGCAACTAAGCCACAATGGGAGTGAATATGTATACAGGACAAGAGTTTGCCCACCTCGGTAGCGTGGTGGTAGCGTGTCTGCCTCACATTCAAGAGGTCCCAAGTTTGAATCTCGGTCAGGGTGAGTTACCTGGATAAGGTTTTTCCGGGGTTTTCCCTTATCTTGAAAGACAAATGTCAGGTAACTCTAAGCTCTATGGACCTTGGGATCATTTGAGCTTTATTTCACCCATTCCATTCAATGTCCGATATGACTTAATGTTGGAGGACGTAAATTACAAAAAGGCAAGAGTTTCGCAAGAATTAGGCAGTTTGTAACGAAGTGTATTTCACTTAGGGACATAATATGTAGAAGCAATTTTGCTAGTTATTCTTGTTATTAAAATGAATCCTAGTCAAATTGAGTGAGGCATGTGATTGAAATACTTTTTTAGAAGAATGGATGCACTAGAAGAACATCTGGAAACAAATTGAATGCAGTGTCAAGAGGAGATTAAGCCAGAGATTCAAGAAGAAGAGGGAGCTGGAGATCCTTAAAGGGAGCATAGAAGGGCTGAAATATAAGAATCGGAAATTCAATTTGGTCTTCATAGGTTGAAAAAAGGAAAGGAGTTTGGACCCTATTTGAAGTGGTAGATATTTTGGAGCGAAATCCTAAGATTAAAATGGAAGTATGGGAAATAGTGGATATTTTGTTGGTGCAGAAACAAATGGGTAAGAGTGTGATAATATTTACAATTATGATCCAAGATCTTACAGAGTGCAAAGAAGCTTAAAGGGACAAAGAAGGAAGGAAAAAGATGAAAATCAAGGATGTGAGACCGAAACATACAGCTATGGATTGATAGGAAGCCAGTAACTGCAGGGAAAATGGAGACAAGTCACGTCTACAGATCTCACAAAGAGAATAAGTCACCAAAGCTAATGTAGTGGTAGGTGAGAGTCCAAGGGTCAATTTGACCATATGTAAGTGTACCACACTGAGACGACAGGACACATCACACCAGGACATGAGGGGGTCTCAAGGCCAAATGAATGTAAAGGTGTAGAAAATTTAAGGTATAGTTAACCACATCAACGATGGCCATTTAAACCTTGTACAGGCCGGAATGGATACCCAATAAACAGCATAACACATTTAAATTGCTAAATGCTGTAAAAAGGCTTCATAAACATATTTACATATTATTGGACAGGTAGTCAGACTGAAAAATTTAATGACATAACCGGGATTTCAACCATGGATCTCCTGGTCTCTATCCGGTTGCTCTTAACCATTGAGCTACTATGGTCAACATGCCGGCATGACATTAAATTCTCTACAGCACCCCTGAAAACTCTTTCCTAAAAGGATACCACACACAACCAAAAATGTCGCAACCCTTTCGAAAATGTCCATGATGTCCATATTGGTGAAAGGGTTAACAGAGAAGCCATATTTCCACAGTGTAGCATGGGGAAATGTCAACATCAAATGAGCAGAGAGGCAATGACGTCACACTGAAGAATAAATTGTCTGGAAAGGCAGCTGACACAAGAGATCCAACAGCTAGCAAGAATTAGGAAGCAAGGCAAAAGGAGAGGAGAAACAAATTTCAGAATCAAGTGTCCTGTCAACACCATGTGACAGGAGATGGGTAGTGGAGACAGGTGTGAAGATGGGTAGTGCAGTGCGGCATCAAGAATAAAAAAGGGAAGGAATTGAGCACAGGAAAAGAAAATGCAAGAGTTTAGGACAAAAATGGGCGCTGTGGTAAGTTACTTCAATTGTGATGGATTGAAAAGGAGTATATCTTTAAGTTTCATAGAATTGTTGGTAAAAAGATTCACTTAAATTAAATAACATTTATTTTACATTATGTAACCAATCACTCATTGTTAAATTTGAAATAATTCTTGGGTAAAAAATATATTTCATAAAATGTGGATAACAAAATTAATTTTCAACAAAAGCTATAACATAAGATGTATGGTTTAAGAAAGCTGTGGAATTATAATACATAAGATTTTTACAACTGTTCTAGTGAAAACCTTAACCAAACATTGTCAATGCAGTATTGTTTTAAAGACCAGTTAACTACTGAGATTTTTCACAAGTTTAAAACTTCACTTCCTTCCTAGGTATCATTTGGTTTCATGCTTATTAACTTCATGCAGAAGTTAGCTACTTACTTCCTTGACCAATCCAGGTTCATTCCTGTGTTCACTGCTACAGCTTCCACCATCTGTTGTCGGGTCTGCTCATCAATGATAGGAATCAAAACATCTGGCACAGGTACTGCGACTGGAGCTGGAGCTGGTGGTGAAGCCACAACAGGCTGTACCTTAAATGCAACCTGTGTCACAAACAGCATTAGTGAATTATAACAAATAACAGAACTTTAAGGTTAACAAATACACAGGCAGATAAGCTTGTAAAATAGCCCATTCAAAAAAGTAGGCACTCTTATCTATCTCTGACAGTCACCTTTGGGAACTGTTTTTGTCACCCAGAATCTATCCAATGTATGCACCATATAAACTCATGTGGGATATCATTTTGCTGCTCTTCTTTGGTACACCCCTAAGACAGATAAAATGAACAACCAAAAAGTTTGATTCATGAAATATCAGAAACTTTTGCTGACACTTGAGTTTACAACACATGATTTAATCCGCTCTCCATTCATTTGGAGATATATGATAAATAAGTTGCCTAACAAATCATCCATGTGTAATGATGGCTAAATGGTGAAATGCACATATGTTCTAACATATCTCGGGTTCGTATATTTGGTATGCTATTCTGGATATTCTTTCAATTATGTCCGGCAGAAATGTTTTTTTAAATCGAACATCAGATCAGCTGAAATGAGTGCTATCAGAACCTGCCAGAGTTGCCATGAATTGCAGCGCAAATACCCTTGCAACCTCGGCACCAATGCCCCAGATGTGTTTCACAGTATTAAAACTGCACACGTGCCACTGTTAGAAGTAAACTACCTTTACCATTTATTGTGAGAATGAATATCCTAATTGTTACTCGCCATTCAATAAATAAACTTTGTGAGTGTAAGTTTTATTTTCATTGTTATTTCTAGAGTCATTAATATTGCTGATCTTGCAGATATGTGTTATGATGAACAATGCATATAGTTCCTATATGATGAAAATTTACTAAGAATGCATATGTTATGTTGGGAGTATGATACTGCCCTTCATCCACTAAGGAAATGGGATGGGAGACATAAGATATTTTCATGTAGGTGAGGGCAATGTAGGTGAGTTTGTGGCAAAGGGTACTTGGTTCAAGAACTTTAGCTTACCACCCGCCCAAGTATTACTAGTTATGTTCAGCTATGCTCATGCATTCTCTTACAGAGAAACTCTTTTCCACTGTTCCATTGGGGACACAAGCATAAGCCACAGCAAAATATCTGAGTTTGGCTATTGTAGGGAAGTGAGTATATCCTCAAATGACAAACACAATATGTCCTAAAGATCGATGAATGTAAAATTGGAAGGAGGATGTATCATCGCAGTCGCATTGTGGAAGGAAAATGGGTCCTCGGGCTGATCAACATGGTCACTAATGAAATATGGATGACAGTATGCCCCAATATTTGAAGAGACGGTGCAACCTTTTTGCTTTAATTGAGGAGCACGTAGAGCTCACCAGCACAGTACACACTGACTGCTGGGTTGGATACAATGGCTTAATGGCTGGGGGTTTTGCAGCTTGTCTAACTGTAAATCACAGGCTGCATTTCATGACTTAAGAACAAATGTGTACACAGAGAACATTGAGTCACACTGGCAATCTCTTTTGGCACTGCATCTCATGGGGCAATATCCAACAGAATCAAATGGCTTCTTTACTATTGCACAAGTTTGCTTGCATCCATGCTTTTCCAAAATAGCTTCAGCAATAAATATTTGTTTCATTTTGTTTTCTACAGGAATACTTGCTGAGCCTGATAGATCTTTGGGATTAAAGATTTCATTTATTACTACACGCATACAGAATAATAAATAGCACATCAAAAGGTCATTAAAGGCTCCTTCCATTTTTGTTTTCCACATACATGGAAAGCTTCTGATTAATTTAATGACACAGAAAATATGAATTACCAAAATCACATTACAAGCAAAAGACAGATAACTAACTAGCTGGTTGTAAAGGGACTTTTTTTAAAAAAAGAAATAATGTGGTCAATTGCTAGGATTATATCAGTAATGCCGGTGTGGCAGAATTTTGTCCTGCAAGAGTTCTTTTTCATACAAGCAAATCTACTGACATGAGGCTGTCGCTTTTAAGCACTTACAAATCATCAATCTAGGCCTGATTTGAACCTGCAATCTTGGAATCAATAGGACAGTACCTAACCAACTGAGCTAACTATAAATGAAGAGGAGAATTTTATGCACATGTATGGGATAGATTAATCACAGCTTGTGCACTAGCTACTTGATTACCTTTATCCTTCAAATATTATCTATATTCCTTTTATGTGTTGGGAATAATTTCATGGACAAATACTTATGCAGTATACAGTTTATGGGTATATGCTTTCATTTGCTACATTACGCTTTTTAAACTTTTCATACAACACTAACCATCATAGATGTTTTAATATTCCTTTATTTAAGAAGCATACACATTCAGAATAATGATATTTAACATCAGTATACACAGGAGTAATACTCACCTTAATTTGTTCATCTGTTGCATTGGTCACGAAGTACACTTCGTTTATTATGCAGAACCCAACACCATAAGGCACAATAGTAAACACTCTATTGAAGGCTCTTAGTGGCCGATTGTTACTGGGGTGTTCTGTTTCAGCAAAAACGCCTGATAATGATATCAATATCAGATGTTCCTATTATAAAAAGAGAAATGAAGTAAAACTAATTAGAGCACAGAATTCTGTTAGTACTTTTATTTGCTAATCAGGTGTTAATTTATTCTGAATCTCTTTGGGCATGATTTTTAATGTATTTACATTAAGATTTTGAATGGCACACAGATTTTCTATTTGGTTCTTGCATTCATACACATCTTAACTTTGCAATGCATCATTATATAATTTTCCATTTAATAATCCTCACATAACACTGCATGTTTTGTTTCTTTCACTTATTGGCTATTGCACACAGCCATTTATTATGGTGCAAGTTCTGTTTTTAAAACAGTTATTTGCACTCATAGATAGTAAGAATCTCTAATATCTTTAGAGTTTTAAGATTGTTTATTGTTTTTCTCCTGGCCAAATTTGTTGACTGTAAAAAAAATTAATATTTTGTGTGTCAATGTCACTTGTCATGCCAGTATTTTCAGAACAGAAAGGCAGAGATGGTGTAATACAGTATGACAATCCAGCAGATTTCTATGACACAAGGATACAATATTTGGTCCTACAATAAGACTTGTCAAATTGGCGACTAATGAAAAATAGCTCAACATTTCTTGTATTTGTTCCAATAAAACTTTTCAACAAACTACTTTGTTTCTCTGAACAGCCCCAGGGAAATTAGTACAGCAATGCCCAAGAGATACTATCTGACTTTTAATAACAGTGCATTTGTTTGAATTTTTTTTTTTAAATTAACAAGACAACATGCTACAATACATTATGCAAAACTACATGCTTGAATTCTCTTCTTAGTACATTAGTTTACATCATTTCAAAGCACAACTTAAAATAATTTAGCTTGTAGTATGCGATTTCATAATATATTTTCACTTAGTTCTATTAACTAGCATGTTTTCCAGTATATTTTGGTTTACTTATGTTGGTTTACAGAATCATAGTATAGTTTACTTACTTCCATTTGTTTACATGTTTTTAATGCATAGTTAAACTTACTTGTATTGGTTTACAGGAGTTCTGAATATAGTTTCAATTGTATAGTAATTCTGGATACATAATTCTAGCACAGTTTACTTATATATATAATATTGTCGCGAACCCATTATCTATGATAGTGCGGCTTGTGTACACAAAGAGCCTGCAAATAAAGATAGCGGAGATAAAGGACTTGCCGGCACAGATTAAGTTATGCTTCTGGAACGTTCGGGTTTCATCTAGTGACAGAACATTCGATGTCTTGTTTATTCCAGAAACATCTAGTGATTGTTATAGAATAGTCTCGAATTATCAATGAGGTACTTAAGGAAGCAATGACTCACCAAGAGTCAGTCGTGAACAGATGTAACGAGAACTGATGTTGTAAACAGGTGTAATCAGAATGTTGTTGTTGTCATTGACCTTGGTAGATTGTGATTGTGTATGTGATGTAATACTGCTACTGTGAGTGTATTTCTACGGAAATAAAGAATGATTTGAATTTCTGCAAATTGGACTTTTAATTCTACGATCCCACAAAGTCACAATATGGGTTATTATTGCAAATATGTATCGTGAATGATTTTTTTTAATCTCATTTATAATTTATCAAAATTAACATTGACAAATTTTATGAATTGGTTCTTATATTTGCTAATGAGTTCACCTTTGTTTGGTGTCCACATTCCTCTAGCCTGAGACTGCTTTCTTTTAAATCTTGTCATTCTAGGTTGAGTAAGTGAAAACAATAAACTTTGCCATTTACAGAAAACCAACATAGACAGATAACTACATAAAAACTAATGGCTACAACCCAAGATCTCACAAACAGGTAATCTTCAGTAGTTTAACACATAGACTGATGAAAATCCCTCTTACCGGAAGAATACAAAGCAGAATATAACAAAATAATTGAAATAACCAAAGAAATGAATTCCCCAAATCATTAGTGGACAATAAGGTGAAACTAGCAAAAAAGAAGTTACTAAAAGAAACTACAACCATCTCACCTACAGAATGAAAAATTACTTTAAAAAATTCACATACCACCCATGGGCTATTGATAAATTCAAAAAAGTTTTCTAAGAAATTAACATTCAACTAGCACCAGTCAACCATTACTCAAAAACCTATTATGCTCAAACATCAAAGATGCCATTCCACCTAATATAAAATCTGGTACATACCAAATTGTAATCAAGTATATATAGAAAAAACCAAAAGAAATTTGGAAACAAGATATAAGGAACACTTCAGGAAACATACAAACAAAGAATTCAGCAGTTGCCACCCATTTTTGGGCAAAAAATCACAACATATATAAATCCAGAACTGAATCTTCAACACACAACAGCAAAACAACTGTCCACATGGGAACAAATTTGAATTTTGAAAAATGGGAACAGTGCATTTAATTTTGACATCCCCCAAAAGATATATTTAGCAAGCTCCTCAAACTGCCACCAGAGGAGACCTCAGACAAAAAATTGCCAGCTACACCACAGAAAACCAGTCAATATTTGGTTGATAATGGAGGAAAGTAAGCCTTCGATACATGTTCTGGGAAATTTAAATTTAAAAGTTATTTAGTGTTATTGATCAACTCACCTGTAAATAACCTCATATACTCCTTAGGTCTAAATTACATTTTTTTTTCTGTACATACTTTATTACAATTGCAGCAATTGATTTTGTAAATTCCAGCTTTTTTGTCTTCTGGTATAGGGTCTTTTAATCTATTACAAAGTAATTTCTCTATATGTGTTTGGAGGAATTTAGTAACAGTGACGTCAAAATTAATCTCAAAACTAAGTGACGAGTATCAATAAAGCAACTACAAATAGTTTTGAGATTAATTTCTCTATGCTAAATTTGTTCTGTGGGGCTAGGTTATTGTTGGTTTTATAAAAATCTTAAATCTGTAAAACGTTTTTGGATGATATGTGAATTTCTTGAATTTCAATTGTTTTTCTTCTTATATGAGATATGTGGTATCTTTTATGTTTCTGTCGTTTAAATTTTGTAATTTTCTTGTCAATTCTTACTCAGTTGAAACCTTTGTTTTTGGCGATGTTTACTATATGTTCATTCGATGATATTCTTGTTTGTTCAGGGAAGTGTATACCAGTCTGTGTGTTAAGCTATTTAGTACTGAATGTTACTGTGTTAAGGGATTGAAACTTTTCTTTGTGCAATTAACAAATGCAAAGGTTTCCTGTTATGCCAAATGTTATATTTTCTTGTTCTCGGATTACTTTTAGATCTAAGAAGGGTAACATGCCTTCTTCTTTCCCTTCCATTGTGAATTTTATTGAGCGATTATTTTGTAAAATGAAAAACTTAATGAAGTCCTATATGAACCTGCCAAAGATGACAATAAATATCAGTACCAAATTTTGAAAATATATGGGAAGGAAGTTATCTGTATTTCCAGGCAGGTCATTATATATATATATTATGTATATATATATATACAGGGTGAGTCACCTAAAACTTGCACCGTAAATATTTCTGAAATGGTATGTGCTATTGATATGCGGTTTTCACGGAATTGAACTATAGGCAGGGGCTCGCATTTTCAAATGATACACAGATTTTTATAATTTTTAGAAAGTGTATTTATGTACAAAAGTTACATTTTTTTAAATGGAACAATGCGTATTGACATTAAGAAAATAAAAGTAGAATAAATTAGAATGTCAATGGTGTTTTTTGCACGATTCTAATGTAAGTAGTTTACGAGAAATCGTCATTTGAAAATTGAACGCACCGGCAGTTGTTTGTTCCATTCAATTGCTTAGTTGCTAGGCTAGGATGTTGTTATGTTTGTTTACAATGTGTTTTGTCTACACTGGCAGTTATTTTGTGATAGTTGAAGCAGTAGGACGTGCTTGGAAGATGGTATTTACCAATGCAGAAAAAGCAGATATGCTCATAGTTTATGGTGAATGTAGAAAGAATGCAGTTCTTTCTTGTACAGTGTACTTGGAAACATATCCGAATAGACGTCAACCATCTCGTCAATTATTTGTGAACCTCTTCCACCAATTACGTGAAAGTGGTAGTATAACGTCTAGAAAACGCACCAGAAACAAACGAGCAACTGGAGAGCAAGGAGAAATTAATGTTCTAGCTGCTGTTGTAGTAGATCCCCACATTAGTTCTCGTGCAATCGCACGAGGAAGCGGCATCAGTCAAAGAAGTGTAATCCGCATCCTCCATCGTCATAAGTTCCATCCGTATCACATCTCTCTCCATCAAGTGCTGCATGGCAATGATTTTGAGAATCGTGTGAACTTTTGTACATGGGCATTGAGACATGATACTCCAAATTTGTCATGTATCTTGTTCACTGATGAAGCAACATTTACTAATCATGGCCAAGTAAATCTAAAAAATATGCACTATTGGTCTGTTGACAATCCTCGTTGGCTGCGTCAGGTAGAACGTCAGCATCCATGGAGTGTGAACGTGTGGTGTGGAATAGTGAACCATCACATCATTGGCCCTTTTTTCATAGAAGGAACACTGAATTCACAGCAGTATCTCAACCTCCTAACAGACGATCTTCCACAGATGTTAGAAGACGTTCCCCTTCAGACTAGAAGGAATCTGTGGTATCAACATGATGGCTGTCCGGCCCATAGTGCACGAATTACTACAGCTTATCTTCAAGGATTGTTTCAAAATCGGTGGATTGGACGAAGGGGACCTGTACCTTGGCCGGCCCGTTCACCAGATTTGACACCTTTAGATTTTTTTCTGTGGGGGAAGCTGAAAGACACTGTCTACAAGGACATACCAACTACACCAGAAGATATGAAACGGTGTATTACTGCTGCCTGCGCTGAAATTTCCACAGAAATGCTAGAACGTGTACAGCAATCTTTACATACTAGACTGGAAGCTTGTATTGAAGCTGGTGGTGCTCATTTTGAACACAGGTTTTGAGGGTACAGTTTTGTTTACTTGTCAGAATCCTCATTTTTCTTCATTCACTTGTTTTTCTTTAGTTTGTCCTAGCCATTGTCCCGTTTTGTACAAATGACGATTTCTCGTAAACTACTTACATTAGAATCGTGCAAAAACACCACTGACATTCTAATTTATTCTACTTTTATTTTCTTAATGTCAATACGCATTGTTCCATTTAAAAAAATGTAACTTTTGTATATAAATACACTTTCTAAAAATTATAAAAATCTGTGTATCATTTGAAAATGCGAGCCCCTGCCTATAGTTCAATTCCGTGAAAACCGCATATCAATAGCACATACCATTTCAGAAATATTTACGGTGCAAGTTTTAGGTGACTCACCCTGTATATATAAAAAAACATATAGTACAACAGTCTCAATCCCTTAGCATTAGTTACTCATAACAAGAATTTTACTCACCATGAAAAATGGAACATCCACTGTGAAAGACAAAGCATCATGTTCTGTCTTAGGAAGTTTTGCTAGCATAGCAACAACTGATTGTTTACCCCTGAAGAGAAGTTTCATTCTACGGGGAACATCTTTTACCCTTAAAAGATTTCTGCTCTCTGATATATAATTGTTCAACCTGTAAAATGGGGCATTACAACTTCAATATCAGCTTATAATATAAAGCATTTACAGCAATAGAGGGAAGGCCTCTGAAACTAGTTCCGGGAAAATTTAAAAGTAAGTGTTGTTTAGTGTCATTAATCGACTCCCAATTAATTTAAGCTTGTAGCTTATTTGATAGCATACTAATGACAAGTTTCTTCGAGGCAATGTTAGTAGTTGTTAAGTTGTTGAACTATTTTATTTTTAAATTACCAAAAGTTATTTTTCACTGACCAATGTTACATTTATAATGGGTGCATTATAAGTTGGTGATTGGCGTTTTGCCTCCACGTGCTGTTCAGCTGCGAAAACAAGGAGAGGAGATAAACACGTCACTGACACGTCATTGCCGTCACCTAGCAACCAGAAATCCACCAATCAAAAGTAAACTGTTGCCATAGCAACCCAAGCCGCTTATCCTATGTTGCCAACTCTATCGCACTACATCACGTGCTTTATGCATGATGCTATTCTATCGGCATGTTGAGGTTTACAGTAAACAGACACTGCTCCTATTGTTGCTTCGCTTATGAATCAGTAGTATCACAATACCGTCGTCATTCGTTGCCCTTTATTATGATACGGTATGCGTTGTTGGAAGGGAACAGGTGTGGATTTAGTTTCAAGGAATAGCTTATGACGTTTTCTGGGTCAATGACCAACCTTTACAGTTTAGTGACCAACCCTTACTTAGGGTATTTTTCCCTGTCATCACTGCCAAACTAAGAGTGTACTGCTTCAGGTAGTGAATGTTTCACAGAGTGTAAACAGCTTTACATTTTCGCAATATAATTTGTGTGTTTCAGTGATCAACTTAAACGTTTCTGTGATCAACTTTAGTGTTTCTGTGATCAACTTTAATATTTAGCTTATAATCGTTACTCATGGCTACCGCAAACACTTGTGCTACAGAAACAGACAGAAAGAAGCTATCTGCGAAGACCACAAAAATGTTTTTGGGCACGGAATCCCAATTAAAGGACAAGCAAGGGAAATTGTATGTTCCGTAAGAAAATATTTTGAGGATGAAAGAGACAATGGGAGTCCAATAATTCCCGTTTCAAAAGTACTGGACAGAACCTCAGCTGCTGTTGGTGTAAGTAAGAATACCATAGAGTAGGGAAAGAGAAATACGCTACTGAAGAAAATCAGGCATGTACATCGCGGTTACAAACTCGTATGCTCTACTTAGGTAACTGCTCACTTAAACGTGTAGACAGTCTTACGGCAATCTTACGATTAATACTGCAGTATGCAAATTTCTAGGAATATGTGCGTGTGCATTACTGCAACTGACTGCAACCGAACTTCCACCTCCCCTCTACCCGTCACCTTCATTGCCTAGCACGTGGAGAGGGACGGTTAAGTGGCAACGCTGCTATCCCCTCTCTTTCCCCACTCCTTCAACCGTCAATCACCAACTTATAATGCGCCCATAATAATATTAACAATAAATGTTCCTTGTATTAAAAGTATTAATTTATGTCAAATGAAGACTAAACTAAAAATAGTAATGTCAATTTTCAAGAATGCTTTTAGAAATATAAAAAGTGCCTTGTTTACTGAAAGGTTAAGTTTTTAATCTCTTTCACTTAATTAACTTTCAAATATGCTGAACATGGATAATATTGTATAAGCTGCAATCAATGTGCATTCAACGGTCTGCTGATAAGTCCCAGGCCTCACAATAAAAAAAATTAAAAAGCTTTTTTTTTTTCCTCAATATAATCTCCAGAAAGGTATTTGTCATATTGATGTTCAAATTTAATTAAACGATCTCCGTAGTGTGATTTATCACGGTCCTCAAAATAGCTGTGTACTGCATCAATGACTTCCTCGCTGCTGTGAAATCTTCGTTCTCCAAGAAATTTTCTGAGGTTTGGGAACAGGTGGTAGTCAGTGAGTGCTAGATCTGGCAAATAGTGTGGATATTCAAGCAATTCAACTTTAATTTGCACATTTTTCCCATTGCAATGACTGAACAGTGGGGCGGAGCATTGTCATGAGGAAACACGATCTTTTTCTTTGCCAAATGAAGTATTTTTTTCTTTTCACTTCATCACTCAAACGTTGCAGTAAGCTTGTGCAGTTGTCACCAGTGATACTTATACTCTTTTCCGAGTAATCACTACAAATAATTCCCTGTGCATCCCAGAAAACACTCATCATAACCTTGTTAGCTGACAAAATTTACTTTGCCTTTTTTTGGAGTTGGTTCAATTGGTGCAATCCACTCTTTTGATTGTGATTTACTTTCTGGAATGTAGTGATGTATCCAAGTTTCGTTCATGATAATCAGCCGTCTCAAAATTTTACTCAGATTTTTATGGCAGAGCTCCAAATTCTTAACAGAAAGTTTTTCTTTGCAACTTTTGATTAGGTATCAAAAACTTGACATCCATCTTGCACAGACCTTGTGAAAGCCCAAAACATTACTTAAAATATTACTTGCACATTCTTTTGATATGTTTACAGCCTCTGCTATGTCAGACAACTTTAATCGGTCTTCCAGTACTTAACATTTTAATGATCTCTGGAGTCGTGACTTCCACAAGGCATCCAGCGTGAGGCTCATCACTAGTGCTCGTACGTCCCATTTTAAACTCTGCATCCCACCTTTTAATCATTGTACGAGGGCTGTTCAATAAAGAATGATCAAAATTTTTTTTTTGACAACGTACCTTTACTCATCCTCATAATTTTGATGGTCCTTCTCAAAATAGTCTCCCCTGAATGCAATGCACATGTCCCAGCGTTTAAGGCAGACTTTAAAGACATGCTGGAAACCATTTTTGAGAGATCCTTCAAAATCGCCTTCGCAGCCTTCACTACTGCTTCTGATGATGGATAATGCCTCCCATGAAGGCGTTTCTTTAAGTTAGGAAATAGAAAAAATCACATGGGGCTAAATCCGGACTATAGGGAGGGTGTGGGATGCACTTCACATCGATTTTTGCAAGATATTCAGCAAAAACATTGGCAATATGCAGCCGCGCATTAACATGGTGCAGCATCCAGCCTGCTTCATGGAAATGTGATCTTTTGCACCTGATATGGACTTGCAATGTTTTCAGGACATCCCTGCAGTTTTGTTCAGTTACTGATGTGTGGGCAGGTACAACATGCTGATAAACCATTCCATGAATATCAAACAATGAGATGACCATAACTTTCTCAGCAGAAGCAACCACTTTTGCTTTTCTGGGGGTTGATGATGAAGGAGATTTCCACACTGAGCTTTGCTTTTGCTCTCAGGATCAAAATGATGTAGTCAAGTTTCGTCAGCAGTGGTTACGTTTGAAAGAAACTCCGGATCTTCCTCTAATATCAACTTTAACTGCATGTTATCTCCATTGCAGCGGTAGGCGATACTGAACATGTCTGAACTTTCCTGGTTCTCACAGGCGGGAACCAGGAGTACCAACAATGAAACTACTACGTCGTGTTTGTTACACATTTAGCTAACAGAACATAATAAAATTGAAATATAGTGCGAAAAATTATGACCACAAAAAAATTATGATCATTCTTTACTGAACAGCCCTCGTATATGAAGGGGCAGAGTCTTTCAATATACAGTCCAATTCCTCCTTGATTTCTTTGGCGTTAAGAGCTTCAAATGGTAATACTGCTCGTTTTTACAAATCCTCCGTTTTCGTGAGACCTCTACATTCGTCTTGTTTAAAATGCTGTCATCCAAAAACTAAACAAGCTATGGACCTGTTACTATGGGTACAAGCTAGTCTCGAGTTAAACTATATAATGCTATCCGTCAAACTGGCTCAGTAGTGCCATCTCTATGTGAGGCCTGGGACATATCAATCGACCCTCATATTAAGACACTTTTAAAACATCATTTCAGTTTGAAATGTTGCCCTTTTCTGTTTCAGTACTTTCACTACACTATTCCAAAGCATGTATGATTATCAGTCAATGTGAGACTGAAGTTATTTCTTAACATACCAGCTGATTTATCCGCATTGCATAGATGCATTTTTGGTTCTCAAATGACATTTGCATTACAACAGTCTCAGAATAATATACTTCACTATAGCGTATTATCTCACTTTTATACATAAATTTTAAATCGCAGGCTTACATCCCATACAATATAATGCAAAGAATGTAAGACTTAAAATTTATTAAAGCTTCACAAATTTAGCTAGTTTGACACAGCTTATCTGCCGAGAAGCTTTAATTAATAATGCAGAGAATTTTCATTTGCATGTATCTGTTTAATATGAACATTTCAAATTTACTCAATTTTCATAAAATACATTTTCTTTGATAGGTTACTTAATATATTCTTGGACAAAAATGACATTACACATTGTAAATTAATACATTTTTGCTTCAAACTGTTGTCTGGAAATGAACGCGTAGAACCTGCTGCACTAGTTCTTTATTCCCTAAGCAAGCCAGTTTTATCCGAGGTTGACAACCTGTTATTTTCGCACTGTGATTTTGAAATTGATAATAAATAATATACTATTTCCAGCTTGAGTTTAATTGCATTTCTGATTTCATTTGAATTTAAGGTTTTAATTCCACATGGTTTTCATTATTAACCACAGAAAGGAAGAAGCTCAAGTTAAACGTTTTCAACTCGCATTTTTTTTTTATGAGTGTCGAAAGAGTTTGCTAACTTCCCCAACATAATTAGGGACAAGAAAGGAAAAAAGTTTTTTTTTTACAGAATAGAAAACTGAGCTGAGCAAGAAGATACAAACATAATGAAGCAGATGGAAGTAACATGTGTAATAATATCATACTCCCATCCTTTGACAAATATTTGTGATGAGAAAATACTTCAGGCATATGAAAGGTCAATGATTTGCTCCAACAGAAAGAAGATTTGTGTTTCTGATTTCCATTAAGTTGAAGTAGCAATGGACATACAGTTAGAGGATGTTAAGACCAAAGGTGTAACTCTTTATGAACCAGTGCTCCAACCACAAGCAAAAATATTTTCAATGTTATTGGATGTCAAAGACTTCCAAGAAAATGCTGATTGACTTTCTGTGTTTCCAAGAGAGATACAGAATTTTATGAAAGATGTTCAGTGGAAAAGCAGCAAATGTCCTTACAAAAGCTCTTTGGAAATGAAAGGAAATTTACTTGGACATCGTCGTAAATTACAGACCAGAAGACATTTTCAATACGGATGAAACTGCATTAAAAGAAATGATGATAATAGTAATAAAATGCTACCAAATAAAACAAAAACTATCTGTACCGGCTGTAAGCAATCAAAACAGAGATGACAGAGCACTATTCTGCTACAATGCCAAAGGTACAAGAAAGCTAAAGTCATTCATAATAGGGCATTTGCTAAGCCAGGGTGTTTTAATAGTGTTGCATCTGTGTCTGTAAAATACGTGGCCAACAGCAAAGCATGGATGACATATGGATGATAGACTGGCTCGTTGAGGTGGACAGAGATAAGAAAATTCTCCTCACAATGGACAAATGCTCTGAACATAAAAATGGATTGCAGGTCAGAAAGTATCATATTTGCACTAATACGCAGTAATTACACAAAAAATGCTACAGCCACTATGCCAGGTAATCATCTGGAATATTGTAGAGCACTTTTGTAAAACATCTGGTACAATGTGCACTTAAAATGTAAGGCATCAACGTCAATGTATTGCAGGGAATCCAGATGACAGCTAGAATGTGAAAACAAAAACATTGTCAAAGGTTAGGGAAAAATGGGTATTCTCATTTTTCAGCCAGTTACAGCACCAGATGACATCTTTAGTCTCTTGCAAACTACTTCATTACTTTTGAGGGTCTGTCTCTATGGATGTTAAGGAAGACACAACATATTACAAGAAGGAAATAATAGAGTTCCTGACTGTAGCAGGCTTCCAACACAACAGTGATGACATTGAAGAGGAAGGGGTTGAAACTGCAGCTGAAAATGAGTCTTCAGTTCATGCAATATGTAAACAAAACTGATTCATTCGCAGAAAATCACTTAGCAAGTTTAAATAGTTTCTGAAAGAGCATTTGTTGAAAAAGTAAAATCAAACCAAGATCAACGACTACAAAATGTGTGTAAATTGGAAAAGAATATGATATGGCAAATATTTAAATAAATATTTTTGTTTTTAATGACACTGTCAATTGCCAAGATACCAGTACTGCCAGTGTGCTGACATTTCAACCCATAGAACTTTTTATGTGCCAATAATTCTACTGACATGGGCTTGTTGCTTTTAAGCATACCTAAAAGCCACCAATCTGGGCCAGATTTGAACTTTCAACCTTGGGATCCATAGGCCAGCACCTAAACAACTTAGTCAAACAAAACAACATCTGAATTAGTAATGTATTTTGTATATATAAGCATATCATAGATAGGTGTGCATGCAGATATAGAATTAAAGGTATTGTTGAAATTCATCTTGCATTTGATGAATCTGTTAATTATAAGTAGTTGGACTTACTTATCACTTCCATAAACTGCGTGACCTGGAGAGTATGTTGAAGTCAGAGAAAACATTGCAGCCTCATGATAAGCATCAGCAAGACCAAGTCTGTTATCACTGTCATACACTCTGAAGTATTCTTCTACAAATCGACGCACCACAGTCACTGCTTGTGGATTACAAATAAAGCTTCCTCTTGAAGGGGGGACCTTAAAATTGTCGTCGACGTCAAACAGAATTGGTGGGGGAAGTTCCACTCCATCCTTTGTGCAAATAAACACAAAACACAAATTGTAAATACACAATTCCATTCTACATATGATAAAGACTGCAAAGAACATCTAATGTGATTATTATGCTCAGTTTCACAGACAGTTAAGAAATTTGAGGGTTGTCACAATGTACTTTCGCTAATGACCTCAGCTGTTGTGCGCCCCTAAGCCCCACTACTACTACAATGTACTTTAGAGGTGCCATTTCCTTTTGCTCAAATCACTTCAAAGTTATAAATGTAGTTTGACTCTTTACAACTATATTTGCATTTGTGGATAATTTTGACCGAAATGCTGATCAGGTTCATATAAAATTTGGAGCCAAACTATGTATATAATTTGGGTTAAAAATACAACTTCTATCAAATGAATGATCTCTGTGGCTTAATATGGATTATAAAATCATGTAATGCTCAAAATAAAAAAGGAAGTAAAACTAAGACTGGAATAGATAGGAATTCAAAAAAGGGCAGATACACTTTAATTAGACAACATATTTCTAATAACTGTGAGATATTATTAAAGAAACATTTCATACTACTAATTGTTACTCCAATAGAATTTTCAAAATACATGGTATAGACATTAATAATAAATGTATATTATGAAGCAATTGCCTCCTTACATTCACATTACTTTAAATTTCCAAAAGGTGAAGAGGATGCTGCAGTTGTTAGATACTTTATACAACGGTAAAATCTGGAAACATTGCAAACAGGTATCAATATTATCTGCCTGATGACATAACGTAACAGTTATACAGTGAACATCAGCACAGTTTCACTAGTGAAAAAGTTAATGAAAGTGGGCCATGCAGAAGACTCCAGTGAATCATATGCTTGCCCTTCCTACCAGCACTGCCAAATGTTGTACACCCATCGTATCTACATGAAGTAAAAATATGATCATTTATTACACTTGAATAAATATTTAAAAAAGATAATGCCAATGCTATAACAAGAATTTTATTTTTTGATCATGGCTGTACAAAACTTTTCTCTGAACTGAAAAATGGTTGTCATCATTAACATTCATTCAAAATTGAAAAGCTTTTTAAAAAAACAAAGAAAAACCAACATTCCTTTTCGCAATGCTTATCTCAAAAATAAATATACAGGGATGGACATATGTACGTGTTCAACATTATATATTAAATATATGCAAAGAAAATCATTGCAATACAAACATAATAACTAAAAATACTAACATTGATGTATTACTATTATTACTAATGTAAATGTTCAACTTGCTTGCCTTCCGCATTTATACACTCTTGTAGTCTACATGTCACACTAAAACCTACTCTTGTATACGTAATTCTTTATCTTCACCAATTTCTTGGCACGCCCCTCTTATGTACTAATAATTTCATCAACAGTATGGGGTCTTCTCGCAAATACCTTATCTTTAACAAAACCTTCAAAAGAGAAGTCCATAGGAATAAAATCTGCAGATCTTGATGGCCAGTCAATCATCCCCTGTCATCCTATCCACTTTTTTCAAAATTCTTCATCTAGAAGGTGTCGCACAGTTAGCACATAGTGAACAGGACCTCCAACTTGTTGGAAATAAAAGTCACCATCACCTATTGAATTTATACTTGTGCTATTGCAGTCCTTAAAATGTTGATGTACAGTTCTGGTTTACACTTTCCTCAAAAAGATAGGTCCAGTGACTCTTTTACATGATAGACCTGCCCACACTATAATGCTACACTGATTCAGCTGTTCCTCAATTGTGAAGTGGGGGTTTTCTGTACAATAATACTGTATACCCATGACAAGAAGGCAAGAGACGAATGAATGGGGGAGGGGTTTGAACTGCTCTGTTAGTGGATCTGTTTACTAGAAAATGAGTTTGTAAAAGTACATTTGAGTCACCCTTACTGCCAGATCTAATGTTTGTTCCAGTAACTGTATAGTGATATGTATTATGCATGGCTGAGTTATGCGACAACATTGCCTATTTTAAATGAATCTAGCATCCTTGACATACTGGGAAGGCGGGCATAAACACTGCTAGGACAGCAAACGTGATTACGTTACACATTCATCTAATTTGCCTTCTTGTTGTGGATCTACAGTAGACACAGTTATGTCTCGAGATTTAACTGTATTGGAACACCACAGTGAAGCGAAATGATTATTAATTTTTAGATGAGTCGTATTTATTACACATCTGCTTCACTTTCGTAAGAGCAGAAGAGCAGAAGATGCAAACGATGATTTGTGAAACATGTCCTCAAAATAGGTACGAAAGTGAAGCAGATGTGTAATAAATATGGCTCATCTAAAAATTAATAACAGTTATGTCTATTTACAGCACCATACATGTAAACCATGTATATAAATCATAGTAAATCATATATCGATCTTGGTGGATACATTTTAAATTTTAAATGTAACATCATATGACTTAAAGACCTTCGTGAGGTGTTCAGTTCCATGGCGGCTCTTTGCTCTAATTTTAGGAACTTTGGACAAACATCTGAAAAACTAGCATTTCATTTTCAGGAGTTGTAACAGTGACTGGTCAACCATTTTTTGGTGCAATACCACAGATACTATCTGATGAAATTTGTTGAGTAGTGTGAATATGAGGAGGTGTTTTAAATTCTTCACGTCATGTCTCTTTAACCCATTCACAATTTCCTGTCTTCCAATAATGTTACAAAATCCAAAAATGTTGATCTCTAGTTAAATGACTGGCCATTGCAATACAAGATTGAAAATAACGAATAAAAAAGACAAAAGACAAACTCAATAAGGATATGAAACTTAATGAAATAGCCATACAAATCAAAATTACTAATCTTAATCCATCAAATTTACTAATTACATAACTTATACCTACATATGTCCACCCGTGTACAGTATACTAGGAAAATGCAAAACATTCCTTCCTCACAAATCTTATCTTTGTTCAGTTCATTGTTAGAATAGTGATGTATTATTTTATTATTAAAATTAACTGGGCGTATGTTCAGCTGCATTTGCAACTTGAGCTAAAATACTATATATATAATCATTAGTGACAGAACATGTCCATCAATATTCAGATAAGTGATTGATTTTCAAATTAACAAATAAGAAATTATTTATAAACATTGTAAATGTACACAGCTTAAAAAATAAAACAAAACAAAAAAGCTATCCAATCCATGTCATGGGTTAAAATCAAGAAAGCAACATTTAATTACTTAATGAATTCTGATGTACAGAGTTACAGCTCAGTGTCAGTAATGGCCATCATTTATAAACTTTAAACCTTTGCACTTAAACTACAAATATTGTTTCAGAGTGAGCAAATTATGTTCAAAGACTGTGCTATATTTGAGAACAATAACCTGAAAATATTCTTTTAGACTGGATGATATACTGGAGGTGACAACTTTTGTTGAGATCTTATTTTAAAACTTTCCTAAATTGTAGAAATTATTGTGCTCACTATTAGAATACTCCAGAACAGCAGTGTGAAAGAAAGTTAGATTAGAGCACAAGGTAATGACATTAGTTCTGTAACTTTCCATTTCAAGCAAATACTTATGTTGATCTCACAAACTTAACTCAGACTATGCAGTGCAGATCTCAAGAGACCGCATTCTCCTATGAATTAAAGTGGTAGGCCAATGAAAGCGGCTGCCGCCAATCTTGATAAAAATCAGGCAAGTTGCAACATGTGGCATAGTTTTGTATGCAGCATGACAGCTGATGTGCTGGCAATAAGAGAACTGATGCAGCACTAACAAAATAACTCAAAAAATAAGCAAAAGTTCGCATTCTTAAAATATAGACACAACAAAGAGAAATTATTAAATAAGCTTATTCCACTCATGTAGTGGTCCTACAGAAAGTGCCCATCTCAGCTATGGGGGGAGGGTAGATATGTCTGCTTTCCAAATTGGAAGAGCCAACTTTGAATCTTGGTTGCATCAAGTTGCATGGATAAGTTTTCTTGCAAGCCTTTTTTTTTTTATCCTCCTTAGAATTACTGCAATAATTCAAGCAGTTTGTTTAAGTGTTATTATAGAGCTGCATTTGATACTTAAATAGTTCTAGAAGTCTCACCAGCCTGGCCCCGTAGCTTAGTCGGTAGAGCACCTGCCTACCATGTTAGGGGTCTCGGGTTTGATTCCCGGCGGTGGGGGTGAGGATTTTTCTCTAACCAAGATAATTCCTCATGCAAATGTGTACGAATGTGTACATGATCTAGTGATTAAAACCCAACAAATACGAGTTAACACCTTCAAATGTTCCAACGGAGAATGGCCGCCGATATGACCATTGGACTTAAAGGCAGTATAAATGCAACAAATAAAAAAAAAGTCTCACCACTATTACTTACAGCTTTTAAGATTTCAGAACCGACAGAACTTGGCAAATAAGGCTAGTTACATTAACTAGTCTCTCATTAATATAAACAAGTAAGTGACGAGTATTAATAAACCAACTACAAATAGTTTCTGAGACTAGTCTACTTAGTTGGAAGCTAATGCTTTATTCAGTGTAGAGGCTTTAAGGCTAAAACACATTAACTGGAGGAACATGTAATTCCAATAATTCATCATTATAGTGAAATGCCATTGTAATATGTTCTTATCAATGATAAGAATAGGTAACTACTGTGGTAGTGGAAGGAGCAACGTTTTAGGACTAAAGGCTCTATATCATAAGCAACACAATGCACTAGTGACATGTGACATGTTTTTCTGTTTTTCTGGAAAAAAAAAGAGCTAGCTAATGATTTCGTATACCACTAACAAAATTGACAATTCAAGAAAGATTGCAGTTGAATGATACCATCTCAGGGAGAGCACTGTTACTTGCCTATATTGTTGAATTCTATTGTTCAACTGAGCTACGCATGCGCACACGCACACACATACATTAAATTCTTGCTAATCTGGTCATTCCTTGGCAACATGGGTGCCGGATTAGCAGAAGTGCCAGATTATTAATTTGAGAATGTTTGTACATTGTACTTTATTAAACCAAAGATACATTAATTTTTATACAAAACTCATACATTTGGTGTGCATATACATTATCACTCACTAAGAAACACGTCCCGAATTTTTAGTTGCAGCAATGATGATACACAATGGTGGCATGCTTTCTCTCACAGCCACTTTACACGCATTACTTTGGTACTGCATGAATCTGGTTGATTCAGCTTATCCAAAATTTTGAGTTTGTTTGAGGCCTAGCGTAACGTGTTTCTTTATAAGTCATAATGAACTCTAAAGGAAGCCACAAATTCAGTAATGAAATAATAGTATACAATAACAATAAAATCATTGACACATTGCTGCACGTCATTTCTGCTTTTAACATTATGCGAGCTACAAGAGGCCAGATGTGGTCCGAATTACTGAGAGGCCGGACCATTGAGGGCCGGATTAGTGAGAATTTAGTGTATTACACAGGTCTACTGAAAAACAGATAAATCAACAACACTACAGATTTTATCACATAAAGAATTTTAAAGGAAAGAGACAAAGAAAGGTTAGACTGGAAACATATGGCCATGCTACCTCCAGTTTGTTTTAACTGTAAAACCCATCCTGTACAATAAAGACATGTAGTTTGTTGAATGTTTGAGTCTAGAGTCTCTTACAAGATGTGACATATTCTTAGTTCCTTTTCTGAATCTTGCACCAAGTGTAACAGTTTTATTGCTAATATAATTATTAAATGATATAAAATAAGTTCAACTATACTTACCAGCTTCAGCACCTTTGGGAAGCGCTTCCTCACTTCACTGTAGACAAGCACAAACATAAGACAGTTTTACCTGTGAACATCTCATAACATTATTTATATACAATTTCTCTCAATTGCAATCTAGCATTTTACTGTGGAAATTCATTATTTGCAGCAGATACCAGCAATTTAGCAATAGAAGTTAAAGGAGAAAGCTATTCTCTACATTCAGAAAGATAAGTTGAAGATAAAGAAAATACAATTAGAGCAAAAATAAAGTTTAAAGATACTTTATGCACTGGTATCTTTGATTACAATGCATAGTTCCAAGATAAACTATGCAAAGTTTATTACTTCAGCATTTTATCATGATAACAAACATTTCTTAGCAGAAAGTGTGTGTTTTCATGAATTTTCTTTTTGGTAAAAGCTTGCTAGTTGTTTCTTAAATTGAAACATACCTTGGCACTTGATTTAAGATTACTTCTTACCAGTTATTAATAAATGAAGTCCCAATGGCAGCATGTTACTATGTAGAATTGCACAGATCTGGAATTCCTTTCATGATTAAAGCAAAACTGACTGATTATAAAAAAAATGAAAAATAAAATAAAGTGAGCTAGGACAGCTATATGTGCATTGACTATAATGAAGGTGGAATATTGCACACTTCAATAGCTGCTACTTGTAGCACCAAGATTTTCTATATAAAATTGTCTGAGTAGTGTAATTGTGGCAGCTAATAGTCAATTCAGCTAAGTGCTTAGTTTGTTCAAATCTGTGTAACATTTATTAATTTAAAAAATTCTTATTAGCCTCAATGAATGCCATGAACTAACTCTTTATTAGCTGGTCACAATGCTCTCTAGATGCAAAATAGTGAACTGATTATGAGTGAATTACTTAGCTTGCAGAATACGGAGGCACTGTTTGCAATTTATGTATGATTGCTTTCATTTCAAAATCAAGTAGAAAATTAAACACAGCAATATATTAAATTTAAAGGGAGTAGATTAATGACACTAAACAACACTGACTTTTAAACTTTTCCGGAACATGTTTCAGAGACATTGCCTCTATCCTCAGCCGGCCATCGACATGAGGATAGAGGCAAAGTCTCTGAAACATATTCCGGAAAAATTTAAAAGTAAGTGTTGTTTAGTGTCATTAATCGACTCCCTTTAAATTTAATTTATCATAACAACACTGTTTTCAACACTTCCAAGAAAGGAATTACAGCAATATATACCTGAAAATATGCTTATCGGATGATTACAGTGCTGGGTTTCTTTAACACTCTCAACAATGCTTAAGGAGGATTTACAATCTTTCTATGAGATAAGTAGGTGTATTATATAGAATAAAAAGAAGTATTTCAGAAAGTGGAGTGCCATTGTTACATTGTAGTAAGTAGGTGTATTAATTAAAAATAATGTAACACTTCTACAAAGACAAACAAAATATTCTTATACATATTTTATAAAATATAAATCCAAAGCAATAAGACTTTTAACACTGTTTAAATAGTTTGTATTCTGTAATTTCTATGAAAATGTACTTCCACAGTTATATTAATTCCCCTTCCTCCACAATAAAATAAAACATGATTCAACAAGGATTAAGGCTTTGACAAAGTGAGGATATAGAATAATGAATTATTAGCTCTATTTGAAGTTATGATTTTCTAGCAAAGAAATATATGGCTGTCCTGTATGACCAAAATAAAAGCTTTGGCTATCCAAGTAACATGGTGCCAACAGCTGCCAACAGACTCGAATACTGAAACAACAAGACACTTATCATAAGAGAAAAACAATTAGAAAAGCATTTATATACAACTCTGATGGAATTACAAACCTAGAGTTAACTCTTTCTTTAAAATAATATTGATTAATGATACTGAATTGATAATGAAGCTATCGAGTAATGAACATGAGCATATTTTGGAGATAGAATGCATAGGATTACACTTTTACACTTTACAGCTAAATGGATTGTTGAATATTTGCATTACTGATATTACTTCAATAATAGCTTAATTAAACTTGTTCGATGCTTGAACATCTGTCCATGGTCTAGGGGTAACATGCTAGCCTCTGGTAACTGAAATTGTGGGTTCAAACCTGGTTTCTGGTGTGCATGCCTTCCTAGGAAGGAAAGTAAAGCCAATGGTCCCATGATGTAGATTTATGGCATTAAAAAGCCCTCAAGCCTTCCAAAGAAGCCTCTGAGCAAAATTAAGTGGTCTTCACGCCCAATATAGAATGGAACATTGAGAATAACAGCTATCAAAGAGTGTCCATAAACGAAATATTTTAATATTTTTTTATCAATATCAACCTACTGACACAACCTTCACTGCTAGTACTGTGAGTTGTACCTACATGTGATTTGATGTGAGCTGACTTCACAAAATATTTGATATTGACGTTTTAATTACACTTTGTTCAATAAACGAATTGCAGATGTTTGAGAGCACATCAAATTTTTATCCATCAAATGCTTTTTGTACAGTTGATTAAATGTACTTATCAGGTAAGATAATCTAAAGGTCATAAGCTGTGATGAATACAAACAACCTACTATACCGCTCAGGCACAGTTGGTTCCATCAGAGTTGTGTTAAAACTATAAATGAGCAAGTGCCACCATAAGAAAGGCTTAAAAGTATTAAGTTGACTTCTTTAGACAGAAAATAAAAGCTGCTTAGTCATTGCAGCACGGCAAATCATTTCTTGCACTGTTCTATTTGCTGGCTATGTTTCAAAATTTACCTCACCTTTTCATAAAAGCTTCAAATTTCACCCATTAGACAAATTACATTTCTACCTATGGAGCAGAAATAAAGAGTAATACATTAAAGCATGCCATATTTTTCACGTACACAGTTTGCCAATTTCCGCAAGTAACATTTTACAATCATAAATACTTCCAAAATATCCTTTTCGAAGTACTGTTCTTAAATCTTTGTATTTAACTATAATTTGCATTAATTTACTTACAGAAGAATAGTAATTGGACAGAAAACTGCTTTACACTTACAAAATTTAATTTTCTTTTCAGAAGTTATTCAACACCAGTGTCTTTGGTAAAGTTATTTTAATTAATTGATGGAAATTTATCATTTCTTCACACTAGCCATATATACGCTTGATAGTCAACATGAAAAATTCAATGCCATGGTAAGAGCAACTGGGCAGAAACCAGTAGATCTGTGGTTCAAATCCCGGCCATGGCATTGAATTTTTCATGTTGACTCTATTAAATTAGCCTGTTTGTGAGTAGCTGAAGCACAATGAAATACCAAATACATCTTATGGTTTCCTTTAATTTTTCACTTAACTTGTAAAACTTATTTTCAGATGACTTTATGAGCCAACACTGAGATAAACAAAACCAGACTTTCCTTAAATGTCTGTACTGCCTAGGAATTTCAACACTTAATTATTTCTGTTTATATCAGAAATGTTAACTCCTAATGAGGTTCATTCCTCTGATATTTTTTTCTTTACTCCATCGCACCACTTAATCGCAACTCTTACCTTATATATTGGTTTTTGTCTTTTACTTTGCCACATATTGGATTTCCATTGAGTATGAGCTCTTCAAGAGGTAATCCCTGCAAATGATCAATTTGACCCCAGTCTCTTATCTGAAACAACAATATTTAACCACTATAATGAATATTCAATAATATTAGTTCTACTATTTTAAGAAACAAAAAGTTATAACAGTTTTGTATTAAATATTATACAAATGTGATGTAGTTAAGGAAGAACATATTTATGAGTGAATGTACCTTTATTTCCATTTTACATAATTTAAAATATTTCATAATATTTCTATTGTCTACCATACCCTTAGTACAAACTATAGTCTAGCCATTCATTATTCCCTTTGCCCTCTGGTTGCCTGGCTCCCTGGCCTTTGGCTCACCAAGGTGCCCTCCTCCTACTTCATCCTTAATCTCTCCCTTCCTTCTCTATTCTCTTCTGCTCCTCTTTTTTCCCTCTTGCTCCATTTCTATTTGATCTTTTATAAAAACTCCCCCATGCTCTTATTCTTCTTTTTCCCTTTTCCTGTGAGCATTCTCAGGCTACTATCTCTTGTCCATTTTATCCCATTTTTCCTTTCATACCTTATTTCTCCACTCTGCTGTTTCCATGCACTCTATCATATAATGCTCCATGCTCTCTTCTCCCCCACATAGCTCAAACATCCCATTTTATCTCCCCCCCTTAACCCCTTCAGAAGTGTACCTGTCCTCATCCATACCAGCCCGTCTCTTTTCCCCTTATTGCAATGATCCACATACTCCTCTCTTCTCCACTCCCTTTTTATTATTCTATAGAAACCTAACGATGTTTCTCTTTCTAAACTCCCATAATCTCTTGTTTTCCTAATCTTCTCTATTACATTTATCACCATCTTCCAAAATCCTTCTCCCAAATGTCTCCCATTCCTATTTCTCTCATTTTACCTTCTACCCCTATCCACCAACTGCTCTTACTTTTCATACATTTTTGCTGGTGCATGCATAACCTTAAAATCTCTTTCTCTTCTTTTATCATACATCTGTACCAAAATTTCAAGACCTTTTCCATTATCATTCCCCTGATGTCGAATGTGATAGCCCTAGCACTTCCTTACACAACATCCTATGCCAAATCCATCCCACCCCACATGTAAGTACATATAGCTTATACCAGTCAGCTTTTGCAGATTTTACATATTTTTATTTTCTGCACTAAATATAGCAAGTGGAGAAGTATTATATCCCACCAAAAAATTGATGTTTAGACTTTACAGAAATATATGTTTTGAGATGCCATGAAACCAAACTATACTCTATTTGGCCTTAAAGTGTGTACGGATATCAACATTGTGCTATAGCACAACTTTTAGAGCCAGCATGCCAGTGAAGTGCAAATGGAAATAGTTCTTTACTACATTGCATATATTATCACTTATTTTATACATGCAAGTAACAAACTGGGTGAATAATTACCGTAATTCAAGTTCTAAAACATTTAAATATAAGCTTAAGCATTTTCCTTCCATTTATTGTCATGTGGTATCTGGTAATTCTCCGATTGCATTGTGTACACCGCTTTGCCACTTGTTCTGTTAGTATTGTGTGTGTGCACGTTTAATGAGTATATACAGAGTGCTCAGTTCCTCAGAGTAGTGTACAGAAGCATTAAAGTGGAAAATCTCTAGTGTGAAAAGGTTATTGTATTACATATGTTTAACTTCTTTCAACTTTATGACAGCCTGGCTGTGAAAGACATAATTAAACTAATGGCTGAAGCAACTAGTGTATCTGTGAAGACTATTTCAAATGTGAGAACCGAAATTAAACAAATACTAACTATAAAAAAAACCTAAAAAGAGAAGGGAAAGGCTATGTAGTGTTTCAAAGTTTTAGAGCAAGTGGATGATTTTATTAAGAGTAATATTCGCTTTAAAGTGCATAGTTTCTTTTTAAACACAAGCTTTCTACTATAGATAAGGTAGTGAATAGTGACTCAGATCTTCCGAATTTTAAGAAAACCATGTTCCACACTTTGCTGAAAGACATCAAGTTTTGGTTTTCAAAAAGAAACAGAATTAACATGGTAATTGACAAGTAAGATGTTGTGGGGTGGAGAAGACTTTATCTGAGATCTGTGAAACAATTTCATGTAGAAGGGCGCACAATTTATTATTTGGACTTAACTTGGGTAAATGAGTGACATGTCACCTCAAAGGCTTGGACAGACACAACTGCAGAGTCAAAGAAAGATGCATTTCTTCTGGACTTTACAAAGGTTTAAATAATCAAACTGACAAAGATAAGCGCCTCATCATTTTGCATATTGGCAGTGATAATGGATTTTTTGATGCAGGCTATTAACTCAGGTTTACATAGGTTTTTACTCACAAAATTTTATTTCATAACCTTTCTTTAGCAGTTTCTTTAATTAGTTTTAGTAAATATGAGCTGAGCACTTTGATACGAAAATGAAGGTGGTGGCGATCAAGTGTTACCACAGCTCCACGTTGTGCACCAGTTTGAAGCAAATATTATAGTGAGCAATGAGGTTTCTCTCAGGGTATGCATGGATGTGTGTGAGAAGGAAATTTTACAATACTGGAATGCCCGTCTCCAAATTCACTACTTCTTATTTCAAACCTCGAAATGGAAGCTGCCGACCGAGGGTTACCAATCTCGGTTTATAGTAACTGAATGCTAATTATATTTCTCGATAAATTTTGATGACCCGACAAATATTCAAGACAGAACGAGTTGACCGCTCTAATAGGCTTGACGTCTCAGACTCCTCTCCTCATATCGGCTGCACGCCGAAGACTTTATAATGGCTTCCTAGCCGCGACCCGTCTCCATCGGCTAAACGCTGAAGAGTGCCTTAACCACAACTGCGTGCATGTATATATCTCCTAACTTTCCCTTTTCAAACTCTTTTACACAAACAAGGTCCTTTTGTGGCTGTTTTGGTCGCCATTGTAAACGATCTATTCATATACGTCAAGTGACAATTCCTTTAGAAACCTTCTAAGGACATTGCTTCTTTCATTCATGGCATTGTTACAGACTTTCCCCAACTGAACTGACCTTGGCCTTGGTCGTCACAAAGAACCAACATTCCTTTGACATCTATCATTATTCTTTGCTCCTGGCAACCATAATTTCGGTATCAACTTCTAGCCCAATACTGCTGCAGAGAAAGATATAACGGTTGCAATAAGAGTCAAATTTAAACAGCAGATGGCAGATTGCTTCAACCACGTATTCATTTGAGGAGTGATACAAACTGCAATTTTTATGTGCGTCCTCACTTTAAGCCCGGAGAGACCATAGATGTTTAACTTCAGTATCTTCCAAAGATACAACACAAATATTGTCAAGAAAACCTTTCCATCCCAAAACACATTTAAAAATTTTATTTCCCCAAACATGGTTCTAATAACTTTGAATAAAAATAAGTTAATTATGTTATTTTCATAACAATTAAGCCATCACACATTATTTCATATAATTTTGTACAACTGATATAATGTAAGTGAATGTTGTACATCATGATCTAGGGGTAACATGCTAGCCTCTGGTTCATGAGGTTGCATGTTCAAACTTGGTGAAGGGCAATGAACTTTTTGATGGTTACAAAAATGTGTACCATAGTTGCCTTCAGAAGGGAAGTAAAGCTGGTGGTCCCATATCCACATAATAGAACCTCAAGCCTGATAAAGAGGTCTATGAGCAAAATTATGCAGTCTTTTATGCCCAATATGAAACACAGCAATTAAAGAGCATTTCTAAATAAAATCTCACTTTCAATACATGTAAACTACTGCACAAAAACTGAAAATCTTCTTAAAACATGAGTATGGACTTTCTCTCCAGCTCACTTCAGGAAACCACAGATCCAACCAGTCGGATAACTGCTGACGATGGGGGCAAACCGTTCTCCGAGACATGTCCAAGTAAGAATATTTTGAGTGATGTTTGTGTTTGAATTACCGACTCATTACATCACTGTTTCTAACCTTTTGCTTCAAATAACATAAAACATTTCCTTTAATGAATCTGTAGTTGAAGTAAAAGACATTTTTTTAACGCCCATTGGGAGTTCAGCTATTTAGGTCCTCAGCACAATCAGTTCCTCTTTCTCCTAAACCACTGTTAACAAGACAGGAAAATGCATGTTTATGTTGCCTCTACTATCCAGAGTATCTACAGTTAGTAAGAGAGATTAATTCCTTAGACCCTAGTGATGCTGCATCATTCTTACAGTCCAAAATTACAGTGAAATGGAAGCTAATCTTGTTTTTCTGCTGGCGCATTTTCCTGGGCTAAGTAAAGCTATTACCTCCTGATAAACAATATGCCTACCCTTAACCGCTTCGCCGATGGCCATTTAAACCCTGCACGGCCGGGAACGGATACCCAATAAACAGAACAAGACATTTAAATTGTTAAATGCTGCAAAAATGCTTCATAAATAAATATTCGTATCTTCCGTATTTACTAAGTTATTTCAGGGAAACAAAAACTGGTTAAAAGCCCATTAAAAGCTGTATACATCTGCGGTATCACTAAAATAGAGACTATATTAATAAAGCGATGAAATTTCATTAATTTGTATCACTGTAAAGAAAGCCATTCTTTGCGTTGAACGAGTTTAATTCTGAGTACTTTTGTTTTACAAGCTATATGTGTATATCAGCTGAATAAACAAAGTGTTGGGTTCAAGGTTTCTAGGTTTCAGTTCATGCTAACACGTAATAATAACAGTTTATATTGCGTTATACATGCTGGAAAGAAAACTCCGTCAGCATCTCTCTAATAGCACAACGGAAGTTTGTTAGCTGATGTAACTTTTTTCTTCGCTCACTTCACATAGTAATTTAGATTGCATCAGAGTTCCAAGGAATTTCTTTAGCTAAAACACAGTTGAAATAGTTTTCTCAGTGCTAATCATGGCTTCAACTAGTAATGTAGCAAATCAATTAGCTAGTGTAGGACGAGTGCGGGCTTCTGATATTACATCAGAAAATGTGGAAGACTTTTTGCTGTTACAGTGATTTGGACATTGATGGCGAGTTTTCAGATTTTGAGGGGGGTGTTGAGGATATAGGTAGCAGTGAGGAGGAAAATGACTCATTTCCGACAGGTGTTCGTGAAGAATCAACATTATGGAGGTGTCAAAATAACTGTAACACAAATAGACATACGTTCACGAGCACAACCTCTGGTGTACAACCTCATACTCAACTAACTTCTGACAGCCAACCAATTGACATTTTCACAAAATTTTTTACTACTGACTTACTGTCTCTCATTGTTTCGGAAACAAATGTATATGCGAGTAGGGTGAAGGAAACCTGATTGCTAAAGGCAATTTAGGACCTAAGAGTAGATTACAGAAGTGGACAGAAGTAACAATGAATGAGATTTACAGACTACTTGGTCTAATTATGCTCATGGGAGTTATTCGTAAACCTACGCTAGAATGTACTGGTCTACAGACGACATGCTAGCTACCCCATTTTTTGGGAAATGCATGTCAAATAACAGGTTTACTTCCATTTTGCTCTTCCTTCATTTCACCTGCACAGAAAATGCGAATGATAAACTATCCAAAATCAGTCCAGTTTTTGATTACATTATTTCAAAATTCAAAGAAAATTATGTGCCTAGTGAAAAGATCGCTGTTGATGAAAGCTTGATGCCTTGGAAGGGCCGTTTAGGTTGGAAACAATACATCAAAACAAAGAGGGCCAGATTTGGCATAAAGAGTTTTGATGTATGTGAAAGTAAAACAGGATATCTTTACAATAGCTGCATATACACTGGCCAAGGGACTGATAACACCGGAGACAAAGATTTGGGGTTATCTGGTTCCATAGTAATGCACCTGATGGAATCTGTACTTGATCAGGGTAGGACTGTATATTTAGATAATTGGTACAGTTCCCCTAAATTATTCATGGCCTTACACAAAAGAAAAACAAATGCAATTGGAACAGTACGCTCAAATCGTATTGGTTTGCCAAAAGATGTGAATACGAAGGCTCTAAGAAGAGGAGAAATGCAGGTGCATCAGCTCCCACCCTTGACCTATGTTGCTTGGCAAGACAGGAGGGTTGTTACAGCATTATCCAATTGCAGCTCTAAGATTTTGATGATTGACACTGGAAAAATTGATGCTCGTAACAAAATGTCAATTTTCAAGCCCAATATTATCCAGGAATATAATATGCATATGGGTGGAGTGGATCTAGTAGATCAGGTATTACACGCATATCCCTCTTTGCAAAAAACAATCAAATGGTATAAAAAAGTATTTTTACACCAGCTGGATATAACCATTTACAATTGTTTAGTAATTTGGAGAGCTCTAAACCCAAGGAAGACAATGACGTACCTGGACTTTCGCATATCAATAGCTCGCAGCCTAATTGAGCAGTATAAAATTCAGAAACCTCTCCATACTGGGGGTAAAAAATCCACCACCCCAGCACCCCTCAGACTTGAAGGAAAACATTTTCCTAAAAGGATACCACCCACAGCAAAAAAAGTCGCGTCCCTTCAGAAAATGTTTGGTGTGCCGCAAGAAAGGTGTCCGAAAAGAAACTAGTACGATTTGCCGTGAATGTGGAGATGTGCCCTTGTGTGTTTATCCCTGTTTTGAGGTGTACCATTCAAGAAAAAACTTTTAAAGGTAAGCTTTTACTTCTTATAGAATTTATTTAAATTTACTTTAAAACATAAGGTTTAAAAGAATTATCATTAAATACGCATTAAATGCATGTATGCGCAGGACGTCTATACACGTCCATATCGGTTTGGGGCCTTTTAACTTGGACGTCATATGACGTCCATATCGGTGAAAGGGTTAAACAAAGGACACAGAGAATTTTAAGAAACAACATCTAACTTAAATTCAATTTTCAGTAGTGTAGGGGAAGTACTAAAGAACAAAGGGTGTAATATCTAAAACCCCTCAATATGAACAGATATGTAAAATTGGAGACATTCTAAATGGATATACTGGAAAGAAATTACATGAACTACATACAGTTGAATCTCGATACATGAACTGTGTTTTATTATGAACCAGTAAGCACTGTTTAAGTATGTGCCAGTATCATCCTGTTATGTAGAAATAACAGGTGTTCTTCCAAATTTTGAACATTGCAGTCACGTGGCTGTTATGAACTGCCATTTATCTCTTCTTTAGAGCAGTGAATCAGAAGCTTTCATTTCTCAAAAATAAATTCAAGTTAAATTTCATATCACATTGTTTATAGTGAAGATTATATCAAATATAAAGTATGCTTAAGTGCATCTGTATTGGCATATGGCACTGCATTTTTCAGTTCTGATTCTATATTTGGATATAAAAGTGTCTATGTTAATCAAGCTAATATGGATCAATTACGCTATTCTATTCTATGAATGTATTATTCGTAGATGTTTTTAAGAACACATTTGCATAAAGTGTGTTTTAAGTGCATACTTGCTGGCATATTTTCAGGTTTTTAGAGCATATTTGCTCGCATATTTCACAGCTTCTTAGAGCATAAACTTCCAGTTCTACATCTAACTCACACTTTAGGTTTAATTACACTAGTCTACAAATATGAACTTTAAAAAATGTGCAGAAATGAAAGAAGCTGAATCTAAATGAATTCCATGCACTGAATTGGAAACCACAATCAGTTTTCCTGTGTCACTCTCAGATTGTTTGCAATTCCTATCATGATAAATTGTAAATCAAAATTAACTCGGCAGTTCCAAGAAGGTGTATTCCAATAAAGAAATCATGAAAAGCTCTCAAATTCTTACAAAAGTGAATCGAGAGGATATTGACACATTGCTTCACTCACACTGTTTATTCACAGGACATGTTTCAAGAGCTCTTGCTCCTATCATCAGCTGATACTCGACTAGTGCAAGTTGTAGTGGTTTCCTCTTTCTCCGTTTTGTCAATAGATGGCGTGATGCACTTGTCAAAGATGTCCGGTGGTGGAGTTTCAAAATTCATGACTCTATGACGATTTTTGTTGATGAAGATTTTTTCCCATACGGAAAGGTCTATGGGATGATTAACATATTTTATTAGAGATGTTTCCAAGTTGATGTCATGTCTAGTATTCAAAAAATGAAAAGCCACTGCTGATTTTTCTGTTTCACCATTTTTAATGTTTCTTAGATGTTCTTTAGTTCTGATGTTAATATTTCTTTTTGTTTTTCCTATATAAATTTTAGGGCAAGTTTCACATTTGATCTCATAGATTCCTGGTTTTTCTTTGGTAGTGATTTAATTTTTGGGAGGGCCTTTTAACAAATTTCTAATATTAAACCTATTTTGAGGTGCAAGAGTTATGTTGTGTTTTGAGAAGATTTTTTGGAATTTGTTATAGGCTGATGGGTGGAAGGTGAATTTTTTAAAAAGTTTTTTCTCTTTTTCTTCTGTAGGTTCTAGGGTGGTGGTTTCTTTTATTTTCTTAGCTTTGTTGAGTCTGTTAACTATTTTGTCTACTAAATTTGGGTTGAAACCGTTGGATATAGCTACTTTTTTTATGTGTAAGTATTCTTCTTGATAATCTTCTCTGTTTATCAAGAAGAATACCTACACATAAAGTGTAGGTTAACATGGTTCTGTTAACATGGTTATTTATTTTAGAAGAAAATATGTTAAAGTAAAATGGCTGCTCCCATTTTTGTGGTAGAAGGGAATGATCGCTTCACACTTTTCCTTCTATAATTTGTCTTATTAGAAACCAGCAGTATTCACTCATCAATGCTGCTTCCCATCTGCCTTTATAACCTTGTTCAATTTTCAAGATGTCTTGGTGAAAATGTTCACCTTGTTCATCACTTATTGCAGCTAAATTTTCTGGAAAAATATCCAAATGGGAATGTAGGAAGTGAATTTTGAGAGACATCCTACACCCCAATTTCTGATATGTTTGAAGAAGATTCTGTACCAGCTGTTTACAGTTGGCCTCTTTTTGGTTACCAAGGAAGCCATAAACAACACCTTTAAATGACCTCCATGCTGCAAGTGCCTTTGCATTTAATTTTGTATCAAAATTTTTGTCACTGATCACTCTTCTGATTTGAGGTCCAACGAATATTCCTTCAAAGTATAAACTTGAAAGAAGCGTAGGGACAGTGAAGCACAAATTAGTACAAAAGTGAATCGAGAAGATATTGACACATTGCTTCACTCACACTGTTTATTCACAGGACATGTTTCAAGAGCTCTTGCTCCTATCATCAGCTGATACTCGATTAGTGTAAGTTGTAGTGGTTTCCTCTTTCTCCGTATTGTCAATAGATGGCGTGATGTACTTGCCAAAGATGTCCGGTGGTGGAGTTTCAAAATTCATGACTCTATGACGATTTTTGTTAATGAAGATTTTTTCCAATACGGAAAGGTCTATGGGATGATTAACATATTTTATTAGAGATGTTTCCAAGTTGATGTCATGTCTAGTATTCAAAAAATGAAAAGCCACTGCTGATTTTTCTGTTTCACCATTTTTAATGTTTCTTATATGTTCTTTAGTTCTGATGTTAATATTTCTTTTTGTTTTTCCTATATAAATTTTAGGGCATGTTTCACATTTGATCTCATAGATTCCTGGTTTTTCTTTGGTAGTGATTGAATTTTTGGGAGGGCCTTTTAACAAATTTCTGATATTAAACCTATTTTGAGGTGTAAGAGTTATGTTGTGTTTTGAGAAGATTTTTTGGAATTTGTTATAGGCTGATGGGTGGAAGGTGAATTTTTTAAAAAGTTTTTTCTCTTTTTCTCCTGTAGGTTCTAGGGTGGTGGTTTTTTTTTATTTTCTTAGCTTTGTTGAGTCTGTTAACTGTTTTGTCTACTAAATTTGGGTTGAAACCGTTGGATATAGCTTTTTTTTTTTTATGTGTAGGTATTCTTCCTGATAATCTTCTCTGTTTAGTGGAAAGTTGATCATCCAAAGATTAAACTGTTGAAAATGGCATGTTGGTGCTGTTTTGGGTTGAAACTGTTGTTCTTAATGTAATTATCTGTGTGTGTCGGTTTCCTGTAAATATCAAAAGTGAGTTTGTTGTTCATTTTTTTGATCTTGATGTCCAAAAAGGGGAGCACACCATCCTCTTCTGTTTCCAATGTAAATTTTAGAGCTGGATTTTGTATATTCATAAGTCTAAGACCATCTTGTATGAGTTTTTTAGGTACTATGGCAAAAATGTCGTCAACATAGCGATACCACACTTTGAAATAATTTGGAAAAGTTTTAGTGTCAATATCTTCTCGATTCACTTTTGTACGAATATTCCTTCTTTTAATTTGGCGTCACTCAGAACAGGAGAAACAGTTCCAAGATGTTTGAAACCCTCATCATTGTTGTCCATGGCCTTCACGAAGTTCTTCATCAGCCCTAATTTAATGTATAAAGGTGGAAGAAACACCTTCTGTTGGTCAACCAATAATTTAAATTTTACATTTTGTGCCCTGGAATGAATTTGTCTCTTACTATCCTTAACTTTATAGTGCTTTTCCCTATCACTACTGTTCCATAGGCAGAGGAAACATGCAGATTTGGTAAATCTGCTTTACAATCCCGTTAAAAGACTAATCACCTTAAGGTCCCCACAAATACACCAGCAGTGACCTTTGTATTTTATGGCTTGAAGAATGTGGCACATAGTTACGTAAGTTTCTTTCACTGCCATAGCATATGCCACAGGTACAGAGGATAGCTCATTGTCATTATGTAATACCACAGCCTTCAAACTTATTTTAGAATTGTCATTAAATATGCACCACTCTTTACCATTATATATATGTAATACCTAATTTCAACATTAATACACTCACATCACTGCATACACAAGACACCACTATATGTGGTTGTGAAATACTGCAAGAAATCACTATTTCTGTTCCTGAACACTGTCACCCTAGTATCTTTATCTAACAGCTTCCATTGTTGAATAGATTCGAGAAGTTCGGCTAACTGCTTGGGTAGATATAAATCACGTACCAGATCGTTGAGTTCCACCTGTGTAATTAAGTGTGGCTTTTCCACTCCTTCTTCTTCTGGAAGATAAGCAACATCCTTGGATGCAGATGGTTGTTCTGCTTCATTAGATGAAGATCTGTCGGATTCAGATAGTTCTTGCCATAAGACGATGGCATCTGAGGAAGATGTATAATGCGTGGTAATCTAAGTGCGCTGAGTATAAAATGGTTATACGAGATAACCCAAAAAATACGAAACTTTGCGTGATAGGAAAAATCTGAATGTATTTTCGTAAACAGCGCACCAGACTTAGTGTAATTCAATATTACACTTGCCTGCACATTTTTGTATGTTTATTAGTGTTATCTATGTCCAAAAACAAAATTAAATTAGAATCAGTTTCCATCATGCATACTATTCAAAATCCATTCACAGAGTCTACTAGCTTGTTCTTGCATTACAATAATTTTAAACCATTTAAATTTCAGTAAATCTGTAGCTGTTAATTAAATGAGCTGTAATAAATTACCTTCTGTTGAGAAAGAAGTAATTCTTTGAAATTTTACAGAAGCATGTACAATATTTATCTTAAACAAGTTTCTTTTTCTGAAAATACACAATATTTTCTATGATTCACTTACATAATGAAATTTATTTAGCAATCTCTGACTCATATTTCAATTTGGAATTGGGCCTTCAGAAACATTTCTAGACATAATTCCTTTACAGCATAAATCAATTCCACATACATCTATAATACACTAATAGTATAGAATAGCTTAATTAGCATAAACACTTTTATATCCAAAGATAGAATTAGAATTGAAAAATTCAATGCTATATCCGCAATTTCAATCATGCACCTTCTGCTCTATGTATGGTTACTACACCAATGAGTTGTAATGGCAACATACTAGTAAAACCTCTAGCTGACTTGCATTTTCCTGGTAGACCATTACAATTCATTAGTACTGCCATGGCTGCAGTGAGTGCCTGCCGTAGGGGTTGTCTGCTAATGAGAGAAGATTAAAATAAAAAAAAAATAAAGCCAGAAGTAGCCCCTTTGTTGTGTGATCTGTATGCTTTCCAGACCATTTGATTTCAGTGGAGCTACATACATTTGACTTGGACAATCTTCCAGTCCTTAGATTTGAGAAATTTGTTTATGGAAACATCTCTTCTGCAATCAGCAGATTAGGAAAGAATGTGCAAAAGCCAGCCTCAGGCACTTGTGAGTACTCTGCAAGAGTGCAGTACGGTCCAGAATTGTGAGTCGGTCTGCAAGGAGTCAGTATGATGCAGCTCAGTAGTGATTGGTCTGCAGGCACCACGTGCAGTACAGAAAAGTAGTTGTGAGTGAGTCAGAAAGCAGAGTAATATAGAAAGGAAGCATTCCATGTGCACTGAAAAGCATTGCTGCACAAGTTGATGTAACACACAAAAGGACAGTGCTACCGAATAGATATGTTTGCTGTGTATTTATAAACAGAGAAAGTGATTGGAAGTTAGTATTAGGCTAACAATTCTAGTGACAAAGTGATTTTGGTCCAACATTTTCTTGTAATTTGAATCACAGTATTTATGACCTGGGCTTTAAGGTTTTTAACTATAGTTTTGATTTATAACAATCATAATTGTTCTAACACACAAATTGGGTGTAGGCAAACTTAGAAAGGTAGAATCACAAGTAAAAAATTCAATCCATAGCCAGGATTTGAACCATAGATCTTCCCTCTATGCACAACTGTTCTACCATGAGAACATGTCGGTACAACATTAAATTCTGTGTCTGTTAGCACAATCATAAATGCCTTTATAAATGGAAACACTTTTACATAGTTTAAAGTACATGCACATATTCATACTGAACTTTGTGATTTTCTCTTGAGAGGAGCTGAGGCTTGACAAACATAATGTTAACAGGACATGTAAATGAGCATGCAAAAGATATATTTCATATTAATTTTTTCGACCATTTTAATGGCCAATACTTTGAAAAATCTAATATCTATCTCATCTTTTAAACAGAACCCTATAATTCAGAGGTTTTAGGATTTCTAATTAAAATACATATGACTGGTTTTATCGTTCTAAATATAACATCTATGAGTGCATGATTTTTCATACAAATACACACAATCTCATATAACATCCACCACAGTAAAATTATTGCATTAATTTCAGCCACACACCTTATTCTTGCCAATGTCCAAAAACTTAATATGTGGAATCTTCTTTGGAATGATATTAAGATGTTCTATGTTGGCGAGTTTGTTCTCCGAGAGATTGAGTGCATACAGTTCTGGAATGTTTGCCATTATGATATCCACTATTGCGACCAGAACATTGGCTTTACTCAGCACAACAAGGTAGTCATTCACAAAATCTGTAAACAAAAAATATTTACATTTAGCAATTATAATAGCTACAGCTCATAAGTTTTTACTTTAAACTGCTAGAAGAAAACCATTTTTAAAAACATTCTGATACTGCTATTTGCACATTTTCTGTTTTTAAGCTCATTTATACATCTGTCAAAATGTTTTCTCAAAGGAAAATGGTACATTTAGACAGTACTTGTGTTTGCAGTACTTGTGTTTGCAGTTTATGAGCATTTCAACAAATGCTCAAACTGTTCAACTCAATGCCAATAATGTTATCAGGATATTCATTTATTTCAGTTTTCCATCAATTCTCTTGCATTTGGTTTCAATGCAACACACTCATTAACTAGTTTCTGAAGTGACATCAATAACTCCAATGGAGACAAGGTACTCCTTAAAGCAGTTTTATGGCATACTGACAGTAATGTTGGATGCCAATATGAAGCCCAGTTTTTAAAGGATACAGCAAGTAAATGACGGATTGGGTTTTGGACTCGTAGCTGGGACAAATTCTCCTCAGGCTCCTTTGCTTTATAGGGATTGCGTCTTGCATACCAAAATCAGAAATTCCCTTCCTTGGGCTTCCCCTGAGCTGGTGGATAGTTACACAGTTTTCAGACTAATTCTGCCCCAGCTGGGAGATAATTCTTTTTCAGGATAATTCACTCATTACCTGTATCTTGCCATAGCTGACATGAGTTCATCGCTGCAGTTACCCCTTTTCAGGGTTGCTTGGGGGGGGGGGGCATTTTTGTCAAAATAACATTTACATAGTTCAATTTCTTATCGGGCAGCAAGCCAGGTGAACAGACGATTAGAAACCTATGTTTCGGGAGTGTGCATCGCTCCCATCATCAGGATATTTATTAAATGTTATAACCACAAATGAAACACTGGATATAACACAAATAATAACATTACATAGTGCTTATAATTATAGACCCTGAACATCATGCTCCAAAAGGAAACATTTTAACATTCATTTCTTAATTGCTGTAGGTGCTAAGCAAGCTGTTGAAGAGGAAGGTTGTGTTACAGTGAACTCAAGAAGAGTGGCACAAGAAGCAATAATGGGAGATGAGCTTACAGTGTACAGAGCAAGGATAGGACTGTTTAGGCAAAGGAAAATCAAGAAAAAGGAAATAGAAAGATCTATGGGGGTTAGCGACATAATACTGGGATGTATAATTCTGTTATTAATAATAGGAGGAGTCGAACAGAACTTGGACCAGAGGAAATACAAACTATTCTGGAGAATCTGATGGAAAAAATAAATAAAATGGATGGGATGGAGCAAAGAATAGGCAACAGTCTGGAGAAAATAGCTAAGGAAATAAAAGAAGAAGTAGGAAAAGAAATCCAGGGTATAAGAGGGGAAGTAGATGAACTGAAAGTGAAATTGGAAAGAGCAGATGAGAGGAGAAGAAGACTAAACTTAGTATTTATAGGAGTGAAAGAGAGAAGAGGTATTTGGCCATGGCAGGAAGTGTCCCAAATATTGACAGAAAAACTACAAATAGAACTATACGGTTGAGAGATAGTGGAGGCTTACCGCTTAGGAAGACATGTGGGGGAAAGGCCAATTATTGTACATTTCTCTACAACTCAATTAATCTACGAAATACTGGGAAGGGCTAAAATGTTGAAAGGCACAAAAATATTCATAATTAAGGATTTAACACCAGCCCAAAGACACGTGAAGCAAAATCTAATCCGAAGGATGATGGAAGCAAGAGCTGCGGGTAAACGAGCATATATCAGAAATTTGCAACTCTGGATAGAAGGAGCAACGCAACGTATGCCGGCAAGAGGGATGTATGGAGCAGGGAGTCTACACAGGAGGAAATAACTCAGCAAAAATCCAGCCAAGTACCACATACACAGGAAGGGACGAGGGAGCCAAAGTCCGGCACTGGCACACAACAGAGAGATGATATAATACAGCACGTGGTAACAACTAACGCGTCAGAGGATACATCATTGAGTGAATCAAACAAGACGAAAGGAAATCAAATCTACGTCGGACAGAAGGGAGGTGAGGAGAGCAGGGAGATGTCAACACCCGTAATAGACGGGAAAAGTGGCTGTCGCCAAGGAGGGAGGAGACTATGGCAGCACGTGGACTGGTGGAGAGAGGGGAAAGAAGCTGGATGCAAACCATTGGTAGTAGTGAAGAAGAAGAGGAGGGGGCGGTAGGTGGTGAAGGCAGGAGGAGAGGTAAAGCAGAGGTGGGAGAAGAAGAACATTAATATAACTTCGCCACATGGAAGTATAATGGTGATAAAGACAAACGATCCTCAGCTGTTGGAGGAATTCAGCTGAGAAGCAAAAAGACATTGGAAAAGTATGTGTGGTCTAGGGGCAGAACGGGTTCACAATAGCGGTCAGTCAGGAAAATAGGATTTTGGAACTGTGAAGGAATAAAAATATAAAATTAATACGGGAACCTTACAGCACTTTTTGGGGATGCTGGATTATTTAGCAGTGGTTGAAACATGGTACAAAGATGAGGTCATTGACACAAGGGGTTTTAGTTACGTAGGAAGAAAGGGAGAAGCATATGCAAAGAAAGGGAGACTATCTGGAGGCCTAGGTTTCTTTATTAGGAAGTCTCTGTGTAAAACAATGAAAGAATCATGGTCCAGGCATAAAGAAGTGCTTTGGGTTGCAATAGATGATAAGGAGCTAGATGACAGCATGATATGTTTAGGTATAGTGTATAACCCGCCAGTCTCCTCACAGTTTCATAATCCCGAAATATTTTATCTCTTAGACAAAGACATTGAGAGGTTAAGGGATAAATACATTAACATAGAGATTATAATAATGGGAGATCTAAATATAAGAATTGGGGAAAGTGACGTAAATCTAACAGATGATTGGGAAAATAATAACATAACAGGGAAAAATGATATTAGACATAGCAAGGACAAGATCGTCGAGAGAGGAAGTGAAAAACTCATTGAATTTTGTGAAATAAGTGCGCTTGACATTCTTAATGGGAAATACGGTGAAGATGAGCAGGGGGAATACACCTTCATAAATGCAAATGGCCAGAGTGTAATTGACTTTGTTTTCTGGTCTAATAATATTAGATATATAGTGAGTAATTTCAAAGTGTCAAACATAAGTACCAATAGTGGTCATTTCCCATTAGTAACGTGTATTAAAACCAAATCACAAAGTGTGGAAACTAACATAATAAGGGAGAGAATAGCAGCTAAAAGAGAACATGTTAGATATAGGTGGAAGGAAGAGCACAAGGCAAACTTTGAAAGTCTTTTAAATTCCGAGCGAGGAAAAATATGTCAGTATGGGATACTATATAACTCGGAAACCTTTGAAATTGAAAATGCGATGAATATCTTAAATTTCATATTGCACTGGGCAGGGGAACAGATGAAAGTTAGAAATAGGCAAATTATTGAAAGTGACACATGGTTTGATGAGGAGTGTAAAATAAATAAAGGTATTGTAAAAGCGGAGTTGGTAAAATGGAGAGATTCAGGGAATATTAAACTGAAAGAACAATATCTGCTAAGCAAATATTATTATAATAAGTTGCTGGAAAATAAAAAATCTCAATGGAGGAAAAGAAATGCCAGCAAACTAATCAGTACTATTACTGAAAATAATGTAAGTAAAATATGGAAAGGTATTAAGACATTATACAAAAAATATATTGTCAAATCTAACGTAACTCAAGAAGAATGGTTAGGGTATTTTGCAACTTTATATACATTTGAAAGCTTTAGTGTAGGGAGGGTAATCCCTGAAATTGAAAATAATTTCAATGAAATCTTGGACAGAGTCATAACAGATGAAGAAGTAATGAATCAAATTAAAAGAATTAAAAGGAACAAAGCACCAGGTATAGATGGTATACCCGGAGAGTTCATTGGAGAGTTCAATGCAGCAAAGAAGTGAACCGAGTTAAAGTTCTAACATCATTGTTCAACTCAATGAAAACCAAAGGATATATACCTAAGAGTTGGAAAAAGGCTATTATTCAGCCAATTTATAAAGGTAAAGGGGATATGGATGTACCATAGCAAAGGTTAAACCCTTATATAAGAAAGGTAGTGTGCATGAAGTTTCTAATTATAGGCCAGTCTCACTTCTCTCAATATTCTCCAAATTATTTGAAAAGGTAATGCACAAAAGACTGATTACTTTTCTGACAAAACACAACATAATCTCAAAAAATCAGCATGGCTTTTTGAAAAGAAAATCCACGGTAACAGCATTAACAAATTTTGTAAAAAGTGTATATGAATCTGTAGATAGAAGAAAAATGTTGGTTTATTTTTGGATCTTTCGAAAGCATTCGATACAGTAGATCACCATATTCTGTTAAGTTCAGTAGGAATAGGAGGTGTAGCCTATGAATGGTTCAAATCCTACTTAACACACCGTCAACAGGTTGTAGAAATTACAAAAGTAGATGAAAAAACAAATGACTTTCATACCTCACAGTCCCTCAAAAGGTCTATAACATATGGTGTTCCGCAAGGATCAATTCTCGGACCAGTACTTTATCTGATGTATATAAATGATCTAGAGTGTTTTATCAAGAATTGTAATTTAACTTCTTTTGCTGATGATACCAGTATTTTTGTAACCGGGCCAAATTTCTATTCTCTAGATAATAATATAAAACTGGTAACAAATCAACTAATCAAGTGGTTTGAAGCAAACAGATTAGTAATAAATGCAGAAAAGACAGTGGCTATTTCTTTTCAAAATATACATGGTATCCAAAGTAGTGGCCCTAATATAATACTAAATGATAAATACATTGGTTACTCTGAAATCACAAATCTCCTTGGTCTACATCTAGATAAAAACTTGAAGTGGAATATTCACATTAACAAAATTTCTAAAAAACTTAGCAAATTGTGTTTTCCCCTGTTTATACTGTCTAAGGTAATGAATAGAGAAGCACTTTTATCCCTGTACTATGCATACTTTCACTGTATCATTTCTTATGGTTTAATACTATGGGGGAACTGCGAAAAAGCGATTACCATATTTAGATTACAAAAGAGAGCTATACGTACCATACTAAAGGTAAACAAAAGAACTAGTTGCAGAACACTTTTTCAAGAATTAAAAATATTGCCTCTACCTTGCTTGTATATCCAAGAAATAGTAACCTTTGTTAAATTAAATATCCATTTATACTCCACTAATACACAAACACATAATCATGATACTCGAAGAAAAGAGCAAATAAGTATAATCCCCCATAACACCAGTTTGTTTGGTAAAAGCTTTATATATACTGGACTTTGCCTTTATAACGGCCTACCTGAACACCTAAAGAGCATATCTGCACTTCCTAAATTTAAATGCTGTGTGAAAAAGTTCCTGTTAGAACATTGTTTTTATAGTATAGGTGAATTTTTTGAATATGTCAACTACAGATAAATTGTTATTATATTGTACATACAGTTTCTGAATTTTCATTTCTCAACTTGTGTTGTGTATATGTTTATTGTATAATTTTTAGTTATAAGTACTTGACATGTCCTATATCATGTACTATGATCAAAAGGATGAATAAATACAAATACAAATACCCAATAATTACCGAGGCATAGCACTGTTATCGAATGTGGGAAAAATTTATACGGGTATCTTGGCAGAAAGGCTGCAAGTGTGGGTATAGGAGCATAATATTCTTTCAGAATTCCAAAATCTCAAGAATGTAGGACAGTTCTTAGATAAAGTGAAAAATAAATGGAAGTGGACTGTGAAAAAAGGAAATGAACAATAGTGTGTAAGCAATAGTAGTAATGTTAGTAGTAATAGAAATGTAAGTAGTGTATTACACATTTTGTAATTCAATGGGCTGCCCACCAATTAATGGTCTGGGCCAAATACTGGCGAGCAGCTCAACAATTGTAATAGCTTAGTACATTAAATAAATAAATAAAAATTGCTGTAATATACAAAAACTGTATGCCAAATTTGTGGTATGAGTATATGTGCGTCTCACATTCAAAAGATCCTAAATTTGACATTGGCTGGGAGAATTATCTGGATAAAGCAAACATCAGGTAACTCAAAGCTGTATGGATTTAGGGCTCATTTGAACATCTTTTTTACCCACTTCATTCATTGTTGAACATGATCTACCCAGTTAAAGGATATAATAATTTAAACAGAATGATAAAAAGGGAAATTATAGGCTAAAAAGGCTACAACAGCATATTACGAACACCTATCTTCAAGACGCTGGCTGTGAAAACCTCAGCTTACATATTAGATCACACATAGCTGAGCTAAAATGTGGTGCTCCACAGGGCTCTATTCTTGGGCCACTACTATTTGTTTTAATGATTAACGACTTGCCACTTTTTGTGAATTCACATACAGTATTATATGCAAATGATACTACTTTTCTAAATACCAGCCCTGGTTTTATAGATCTTAAAACATCAGTAAAAGACAACTTGTTACAAGCAGATGTATGGTTTGGAGCTAATGGTTTTCTGCTAACTGAAAAGAAAATGCAGTAGCTCATATTTAGTTTAAGAGATATAACTGTATCTAATATGTCTAAAGAAGTGAAACTTTTGTGTATGATGGTAGGCGACAACCTATCTTGGGTACCTCACCTTAATTTTATTAGTACTAAGCTCTCAAAAGTAATTTTTCTGATTAGAAGTTTAAAAAACTGTATACCTGACATATTTATCAGTCTGCATATTTTGCTTCTTTCCACCACCATTATCACATATGGGATTTTACTTTGCAGTAATAGCTCTCATATTAATAGTATCCTTGTCTTGCAAAAAAAAAAAAAAAAAAAAAAAAAAAAATATATATATATATATATATATATATATATATATATATATATATATATATATATCCCGTATCATGACAAGAGTCAACAAGTTGGCACTCTGCAAGCCACTTTTCATTAAATTGAAAATGACTGTAGTAAATTTGTATATTTATACTGTACTCACTTATATAAAGGAAAATTTGGACCCACATCACAGATTATCCAAATTGCGGAATATTTTTGAAGTATTGGGTATAACTAATTACCAACTAATTTAATCTAGTACAAAAGTGAATCGAGAATATATTGACACATTGCTTCACTCACACTGTTTATTCACAGGACATGTTTCAAGAGCTCTTGCTCCTATCCTCAGCTGATACTTGATTAGTGCAAGTTGCACTAGTTGAGTGAAGCAATGTGTCAATATATTCTCGATTCACTTTTGTACTAATTTGTGCTTCACTGTCCCTACGCTTCTTTCAAGTTTATACTTTGAGTAATTTAATCTATATCGAGATTTAACTGTATTGGAACACCACAGTGAAGCGAAATAATTATTAATTTAATCTAATTTAATTCTATTACCCTTAAACAGATTTAAAGACAGGCTTTTTAACAGATTACTTGCTAACCCATATTATTCTGTTCAAGAATACTTTTAAAATAAAACCTAATTAATTAATTTGAATTTTTTATGTATTTTACTTTATTTTCACTAGTTTTTAATGGCACTGTATATTTTACCAATGATATTGTGTTCCATTTTCTTTATTGTTATATGTTTTACCAGTAAGTTTTTAAGTTTATTTTGTCAGTTTGTACTGAGCATGAATTTATACTCAAATTGGTTATATTTTGTGTAGCAATAAGAATTTTAATTAGCTTAGCTTCTTTTACTTTATCGTTGTATATTGTATTGTATATAATTTTCTGACATTGCCTATGCTGTAATTGCTTAATGACAATAAAATCTATTTATTATTATTAATAATAATTATTATACTATTATAACAGCTAAAATTCAGCATCTTACCTGGATCCATATAAAACTTTGAAAGGTCAAGAGCTTTTAATGGCAAATTAAACCTTTTAGCCATTACTTCTTTCATCCTCTCCTTCAATTTGCTGTCTATGTCTATGTTAGGCACTCCTGGCCTGACGTGGATAATAATCTAGAAACAGAAAAAGGTCAACCAACTAATAGTGCACTTCAACCATAGCATTTACATAAAAATAATAAGGCAGCAAGTATTCTACACCCAAGAGCACAAATAAACCATAGAACAGGTAGAATTATTGCACAAGTCGCTAAGTAACATAACCTCAGCTTGCTTACTTACTTAGCAACTTGTACTGCTGCCAACATGCACAACATATGTGACAGTGGCAGTTGATTGAAAAAAAGACTACAAACACTTTTTTTCAACTAATTTGGATGTCACTGTTACTAAATTCCTCCAAACATGCATAAGTGTAACTGACATCGGGAAGTGAGTTTGCAGCGCCTCAATATTTCATCATGCATGCAATTATATTTCTTATTTTCTCTACCATGTCCACAGTACTGCACTCCATCCAAAAATTAGTCACCAATTTCAGTAATAATACTTGTTTTGAGGTCCACAAAAGTATTTTAGGAAAAGACTTTGTGGTGTGTGGCTGCTTGGCAGTTGCTTATAATATTCTGTAAAAATGACACACGAGCATTTCTATACTTTATATTTTGCCGCCAGGATCTGAGATGCTTTAATACTTTTAACACACTCTATTCTTTTCAGTAACGTAAAATTCATTTACTGTCATACATACTACACAAGTATCAAATTTGTCTAAACTTGTCCATGGTTTTGACTGGCTTTTGTTCCGTTTTGGAGTACAAATGTAAAAACTGTGCTAGTTTGCACCTCACTCAATTCATTTTTTATCTTTTTAATTTTAGATTTTGAAACACCTTTTGCAGCTGCAATGTGCTCCTATATTTTCTTCACGGGAATTATAAAAATGTCCCCATTGACCTCTTGTTGCATGACTGTAATACATTGGCTACATTGGCTACTGTTTCCCTAGATTATTCTCATAAAGTTCCTTGATAAACTTTGGAATCGTTTGGTGATATCTATACCCTTACAGGCTATGCATTAAATTAAACGCTATTGCAAACAGCCACAAAGCAATGTATACTTTAGCTGCTTAAAACATACGGACTTCCTCGAATAAAGGTTTGCTCATTTGACGGCTAGACAGTTTGCCTACTGGACCTGACGCCATTAACAGGGACTTCATGGAAGTACAGCTAGTCTAACATACACATTACAATAAAAAAAAACTCTGATAAACAGGCTTTACCTGTATTTTACTTAATATCTCTTGACACAGTAGTATTTTTGGATAGCTAGAACAAATCTGAAAAATTCAATGCCATAGTCAGGATTTTTGTAAGAATCTACCTATGCAAACCTTGTTCTACAATAGCCTAGTGTGAAAGAACAACTCATTTCCAGTGCTGTTTTCATCACTGTTTCAACATGCTGTGGTGGCTCTATTTCTACAGCAAGGGCTCTATTATAGAAACACCAAGAATCGTTTTAAATGACACTTGAAATGTTGTGGTATTTCATTTACCGAGATACAGATAAACAAAAATGGCTAATTTCATCTACTAGTTATTGGGAGTAGTATTTTTATGCAAGGTCCGTAATAGTTGTCATATATTACAATTGTTTGTTCTTTCAAATGTCCTGGTTTTCTAATGCACTTACTGCTTTCCTATTTACTTCAAATGGTGGTGTACAAGATTCAGTAGACTGTACTCAAAGACTTTATATAGGGTCATTAAAACATATGGTAACCCATTCTGAGAGCTCTTTCAACTGCATGAAAAAAATGCCATTGGGAAAATTGTACTGTCACAGGAGCACTAAAATTTTTATCCTATATTAGATGCCGAAAATGACGATTTACTATCACACATGCAGCATATTTCATAAAGATGTTCCCACTCACTTCCCTAAGACATAAATCAATACTAATTCCATCATTAAATTTTTTTCTTATTTCATTTAATGTTTTGATGTTGTTAGAAACTTCTTGGAACGAACCAGACTTCTTCCGTCATGCAATTAATAGGTGGTCCTAAAATGAGTTTCAGAACTGGTAAGTGCTAAGTTCTTACTTCTTGTGATCAACAGCTCAAAAGAGGAAGAAGATAAACGTACTTGATGCAAAATGTTCACTTGAGGTACAGAGTTTACTTGTTCCAATTCACTAGACTCTGGTTTAATATTATTTACTGCTTTATTGTACAATTTATTTTAAATTTTAATTGATTCTTGTCACCTTTCCATGTTTACAGAATTTACAGAACGGCATGTTCTCTGCTAACCTCCACACTAGCTGTTCTCGATCTGTGGAATGCGTACTTCTTAAGGGTAGTGAAAATTTCTAGGCGGTACACGGCAGGCCGATAAAAATTAAAACAGATTTGGTGCTGCCCTTCTATGACTCACTTGGACTTGAGCCTGCTGTATTTATAGAATTCTCCACTCAAAGCGCTGCTATTCAATTCCTTTGACCTTGAACTTGACAGGACCAATCAGTGCAGCATTGTCTGTTGGCCCGATTTGCTCATCACTATTGCATTTACGTGCAGTCACTCAAATATGCTCAAACAATTTAGGACTGTTTAGTGTTTATGAATTCCAAGTTTTTTAGACTGTAAACATTTTTGTGTGAACAATGAAGTGAATGGTAACTATGGTAAGTGGCTCAAAACAAGAAGACCTTACAAAGATCTTGACCAAGATCCTGGGCCATCAATGTCACAAAATTAAGTAGGACTATACCTAAATGTTCCAATTATAATGTGCAAACTGAATGTAAAAGGACAAAGCCTGAAAAACTGACACTCCTGCTACAGTACAAATAGTCTCTTGCATGTTTTGGGAAAAAGAGGGGAAAAGTGTTCAAAATATTTGACTATCAGACAACACAGTTTCAAGGAGAATCAGTGACATGACAAACCACACAAAGAACTTATAGCAACCTGAGATAGTTTGTGCTTTGGAACCCAACTTGACGAAACGACAGATGTTGCTACTTAGCCCAATTGATCGTTTTTGTTCATGGAATATGAAGAAGTATTTGAAGATCTTTTATTTTGTAAACCACCAAAAACATTTACAAAACAGAAAGATATTTTCAAACTGTTACATTCTTTTTCCCCCCTGAAAACCGGTTTTAGTGGAAAAACTGTGAGTCAATGTGTACTAACAGTGCCAAGGCCCAAGTGGTCACATCATTGTGCTGGTAGGCCATATAAAAATGTTTCATCTGCGTGTAACTCAACTCAAAATCCTTCACTGTGAAGCTTTGGTAGCTAAGCACCTTCCTGGTGAACTAAAATCCTTGACCAGAGTGCAAAAATTGTGAATTTTAATAAAAGTAGGCCTCAAAAATCTTATTCATTTTAAAATTCTTTGGCAGGATATGGGTCTTCAGGTCTTTGCCAGTCTTCACAAAAACACGTTGCTCCTTGTTGCTGGCTCTCTTGTGGAAATGTGCTACCCCTGTGTTTGGACTCCACAAAGAATTGCATCTTTTCTTCCCATGCACAAATCGATTTATCATCAGTATTCACTGACTTTGATTTGCTTTTAAAATTGGCGCATTTAAGTGACATTTTTTAAAAAATGAACACCTGGAGTATGTCTATGTTGAAGAGGGAAACTAATGCAATGATAAAAATCACCCTCTGGTAAGCTGAAATAGAAAATAACTGTGAGACTTTTTGAAAGACTGAATTCATTTTTGAAACAAAATGAAATAAAGCACATAGACATTCCTGATCTTAAAATTCAAAGGGACATCCTCAATTCATTTGATGTTATGGACAAAGCCTCAAGGCTATATAAGCAACACAATAGTTCACAGCATAAACAGCAAATTGTAAAGTGGCTGAAAGAAAAAAAATTCACCTGTTGAAAGTGACATAAAAACCGAGGTACTAGAAGTTGCACAAACACTAGCAGATCAAGACAAAAAGAATTACATTGTTGATGATCTAGAGGGTAAAGCATATTGTACTGTGTTACAATTGTCACAATATCACGGCAACTTAAAGCCCACTGACCTTGTATGGGAGTACGTCAAATGATATGTGGCTTTCAACAATAAGTTGAAAGAAGTGTGCCAGTTAGCAGAGAAGATAATGTCTGAGATTACAACAGGTATATGGCAAGCAGATATCAGACATATACACAAGGAAGACAGGATGTAGCAGGTTGATTGCATGTGTAAACAAGCAGTGGACAGGATTGGTTATAAGCCTGGACTCTTCAAGTGATATGAGTACTTCTGATTCTGAACTGAATGCAGTGTCTGACAACAAGTTTCCACTCACAATATTAGATTTCATAATTTTTCTTGCAGTTTCTTTAATTAGATGATTTAGTTAACATGACCTGAGTTATTAAAATTAGGCCATAATGACCTATATAATGAGTACTTTTCTGTACTCATGAGTACTGAGTACTTTTCTAATCCTGCACTATTGCAGAGAAAGATAATATTGGTTGCAATAAGTCAGATGTAAACAACTGAGGACAGAGAACTTCAATCACAGTTGGCAGAGTGACACCACTATGTTTATGTGCGTCACCACTTTAAGGGATTATAGTTAGCCTGTTACAGTTAACTGCTGAAATAAATGCCCAAACAACTATATCTATCAGGCTTAACCTTTTTGATCTCTTGTTTCTCTGTTTGACAGCTTATGTTATATTTACTTGCCTCAATAAATTGGTAAACATTGGCTGGTTGGAGCATGACAGTGATCTGGACTGTATAAGTGAATAAAAGAGCCAGTGATGACAGAACGACTATCTCTTAATTTACTCAGTAGAAAATGCCTAGTGCTACTTACTTATTTTCCATTACTTTTTAGTTTTTGGGTTGTTATACATATATCATTACTACTTTTCTACAGCCTGCCTATGATAGATTAAGAGGAAGTATTTGTATTTCATCCAAAAATGTGATATTCAAGATTCATATTTTATATATTTCAAGACCAATTCTAAAGAAATTCGTATATCCAAATGCATATTGGTGTTCTTCTTGATTTTAGGTTAAGCACAAAAGAAGATGCAAGTTCATTCAATATTAACTGAAATTTGGTCATGTTTATACTACCAACCTTCGTAAAACCAAAACATGTTAAAGGAACTTTTCTTAACATCAGATTACAACCGACTAATTCTATTAACGGCGAAGGTCTCTGATGGTGGTACGAGTATGATCTAGTTGAGGAGGCCCTACGCGGAAGTTTGCAGTTCATAATTTGATCCTTGTTTTTTGTAATGTGGACCTTTTCCCATACTGAGAGTTCAGTTGGTATCCTAAGTAGGTTGAACTATGGAATTAAATCATGATGGTATTTCCAAAAGTATGATGCTATGGCTGATTTTTTCCATCTTTTATATTTTATGCATTGAGGTGTCCTTTTTAAATAATCTCTATACATCGTACCAATCTTGATGCCAATAAAATATTCAACCACAAAGATAAGATGCTCTGTGTTCATATCCATAATGTTAGAACAGTGTAAACCTTAAAATGAATATTGTGATGGGAGAGGTGAAAGGTGACACAGGTTATATTAGCAGAACAACCACATCATGCACAGATGGAACCTTTGTGAGTTGCTTACTTTTCCTCAAACATTACCAGTTCTTTGGTAAAGACTATAATTTTAAGATATAACTAACCAGTCAACTATTACATCTTCTTGTTCTATTAGACCATAGGAAATAATGAATAAAAATGAATGCCACATATAATATGTTTATTTGAACTATTTAAAACAGAAACCTTATTAATGGAAACAATAAGGATTTTTTTCATACAACTTAGTTGTTTAATAACAAATATTTTTATTTACAAACCAGTTCTTTCTGTGTATACTGATAAATGTAGGATATTATTTAAGCTAATTAATTTGATTTCAATGCACTAAAATGAATATAAAAATTATTTGTGGTTGGTTTATTGACACTCGTCACTTACTTTTTCATATATTTATGAGAGACTAGTTTCAAAGGCCCTGGCCTCCATTTTCAATCTCTTCCCAACTGGCATTTGTTGTTATCTGCTCTCTCTGGTGGTGGAACTATGAACTTTTTTGTCAAATTATCTGCTGGCGGGATTTCAAAGTTCATTACGCGATCCTTATTTTTCCAGATGAATATGTTCTCCCATGTTGTCAATCTATTTTGGTTTATCACTCCTTTTAATAATTTTGGATTTGGATCAATGTCATGGTTTTCAAAGTTCATTACGCGATCCTTATTTTTCCAGATGAATATGTTCTCCCATGTTGTCAATCTATTTTGGTTTATCACTCCTTTTAATAATTTTGGATTTGGATCAATGTCATGAGAGAGCAGATAACAACAAATGCCAGTTGGGAAGAGATTGAAAATGGAGGCCAGGGCCTTTGAAACTAGTCTCTCATAAATATATGAAAAAGTAAGTGACGAGTGTCAATAAACCAACCACAAATAATTTTTATATTAATTTTGACGTCACTGTTACTAAATTCCTCCAAACACACAGCACTAAAATGATATGAGAAATTTGCTCAGATTCAAAAAATCCTACTTATCCTCATTACAGGTGTAATTTGCAATTTTTTTAATATAAAAACAACTAACTTTTTAAACTATACTGTCTGCCCACCACAAGAAGCCAAGTGGGGAATGAAGTGGAGAGAAACTTGAACTGTTTATCTACTCTGGTAGTGGATCCGTTTACTACGAAATGAGTGTATGAGAGTGTATGTGTATCACCCATGCTACCAGATCTAATGCTCGTTTCAATAAGTGAAGTGATATATATTATGCATGGTTAAGTAATGTGTTTTACATGAACCTAGCAACCATATCATATCCGGAAGGCAAGCATAAACACAGCAAAAGTGATTATATTACACATTTCTCTTCCTTGCCTTCTTGTGATGGGCAAACAACACACAGAACTGTAACCTATCTGATATGATTGTGTGTTTACTGAGTTCAAAATTATAAAAATAATTAAATAAATAAATAATTACTTTGGAGTAATTTGGATAGAGATCATCAACAAGTGATAAACAGGTGCATACTAACCAATGATTTGGATTTATAATATAATTAAATGAACTGCTGCAGTTTATAAAAGAATATCACTGTTCTATAATTCATCAACCCCAAATTCAGCAACATACAGTAAAATCTCCAGTTTTACTGTACATATCTACCCTGGAATGTAGTAATGTATTAATGATTCCTTCTGATGAACAACTCACCGATAATTATATCGATGCACAAAAGATTAATTACAGTATTAATTACTGAGACTGCTATTCATACTACCACAAAAGAAATTTAAATATTTATATAAATAATCTCTATATGATTTAATTTAACTATAGATTATACTCAATTATAATAGGCACTAATATATGTACACAAAGTTCAGACTTCAGAAACCTGATATAAAATCTAGGAAAAAGTAAAATACACAGTTCTAAAATCAGAACTTTATTGCACTGTTCCTAAATTCTTATGCTATATCCAAACTTAAAAAGATACAGTTACTATTGTTAAATCAACTTACCTTAGCTCCTTCCTTTGTGGTGATCCGCCTATCTGCATTATTGAGCTTTTCTGCTGTAGTGAAGTCCTCCACAAAAAACGTTACTGTATTTCCTTGGACCTTGTACTGTATTAAAATAAAATGCAAATCTAAGAATGTGAAATATTAACTCTACTTAAAAACTCCTAAGACAAAATAACAAAATAAAAAATATGTAACATCTCTGAAGTGTAAAATGTGAGTTAAATAGATGCAAGTCATTTAGAAGAATAAATCTTGGAAATGAATTTATCATTTAAAACAGGACACAAACAATACATTTAACATATGCAGAATAAGAGAGGAGGTCTGGAAGAAGGTGTCGAAGTGGATTTCAACTTCTTTACGCAGGTGTTCAAATTCTTAGCAGGTCAACTATTCATGAACTGCAGAAAATCCCCATATTGTTCACGAAAATCCTCAGCACGTTGCAAAAGTTGAGGTTTGGTGTGCAGTAAATGCATGTAGAATTATCGGTCCCATGTTTTTCAAGACAATTGTTTCACACATTTATGTGAATTCCATTTTAAATAATTTTTCTGCGACTAACAAGAGATGAATGATTGTCTGGGTGGTTTCAGCATGACTCAGCTACAGCGCACACTGCTGCGAACTCTATGCATGAATTGAGCAGTCTGTATGGTGACAGAATACTTACTCGAGGATTGTGGCCATCTCATTCCCCTGACCTATCTCCATGTGACTTTTATTTATGGGGAACGTTGAAGAATAAAATGTACGCATCCAACTCACACATGTTACCAAAATTGAAGAGTAACATCACGAGAGAAATATAAGCAATCAGTCAAGATGAACTTCAAAAGAATCAGATCTGCTTTCGGAGATATAGGGAACATATTTGTATTGAAGGTCATAAATTTCAACATCTATTGTGATATAGAATAAAAAGAAGTATTTCAGAAAGTGGAGTGCCATTGTTACTAAAATAAGACAAATGAGTCAATCTTGTATATACTTTTCTACACTTAGAAGTTTTTTTAATTAAGAGGAAGTTCCCAGAAAGTAGTCTTCATTAAAAAAATTTAAGTGGAGAAAAGTATATACAATATTGACTCATTTGCCTAATTTTAGTATCTATTGTGATTTCAGATAAGACTAATGTAAATTAGTGCAGTAGATAGAATTCCACACACATTACTTGCCAGTTCTTTAGGTATAATTCTGGCGGAGAGCATGGGTACTGCCGCAGGGCAGTCCAGTCACTCAGAGAATGCACTGCATATAATATAAAAGTATTAGGTTTCAGAAACTTCAATCATTCAAATAAAAATACTTCAACTGGATAACACCTTCACAATAAATACACTTTTGAAACTTATATCATGAAACTTGAAAATTTATTTAAAACATCATAAAAGGAAATTAAAATATGCACTATTATTATGTAATATTATGCAATTTATACAACATTTTCAGGGTAACTAAAAACAAAATATTACATTTCAAATACAATTACTGCAATGATCCAGCACTTCAATCAGGGCTCTAGAAATTGTATCCAATCTGTCAACCACTGAAAAAGAGGTAAATGCATTGTTCTAACAATCCCTATGTGATGGGAACCCCTTTATTTGTTTACATCGAGCCACTGCTGATGTCTGTGTATGTACACATGCAATGATGAAAATGAAGTATTCTGTAGTTTTTTTTTCATATACCTGAAGCCTTCTGTCAAGGATATCTCCACATTATTAAAAATTTACCTAGAACAACTTCTAAAGGAGTGGAAAAAGAATGTACTAAAATAGGTGTTACTGTTAGAAACAAAACCTTTAATTTACAGATGGCCATATTATAAAAAGTATTATAGGTAAAAAGATACTGAGAGTTAAATTGAAGGGAAGTTTAATAAAAATAGAAAAATATTTACATTTAACTAGAAATATATTAAGAAAAATTAGAAATAAGGAGAAAGAAGAAAGTATAGGCATTTGAAAGAAAGCAGTGTATAGGACCCAATAGCTCAGTAACTCAGTGTTTAATGCTATGGGTCCTTGGAAATACATCAACTCAGGGAAGCATTGAAGGTGAAGGGTAATATGTAGGTTTAGATATTCAAGAAATACAGAATTGTAACTGTAACTAAGTTGTATATAAATATATATCTATAAAAAGTCCTAGGTGAACAGGAAACCTGAAGAATGTGCAACCTCTGGTATTAAGTTTAGTTCTAAAAAACCAAATTATATTGTTACTGAGCAAGAGAGATAAAATTAGTCACTGAGAATAAAGGATCTGTTAAACACAATAAAAAAAAAAAAATTATATGTTGCAAACCCTACAGATACCACATGGAACTAAATAAAAGGAAAAGTGTGCAATATCATCTATCAATTCTGTGGGATGAATATATTATGAAAGAAACCAAACATAAAATTTATAAATCAATTGTTAAAAGCTATGTTTGGTGCATAAAGTTAGTAATTTAAAAATACAATTTTGGCTATAAAATGGATTACTGGGGAGTAGCAAGCAAGAAGTACAGGAATACAAATTCAACATGTAACATGGAATGGATATGTAATGAAAATGCATATCCCCTTGCCTAATTAAAGATATACACAAACACTACACTCGCAGACAAAATGACTTTTTTCTTCAATCATATAGGGGCTAGTTTTGAAATAAAAATATTATTTATGCTGGATCAAGATACTTCAACATATTACCAAACAGATTGAAGTCAGCGATAGACAGAAATACTTTTAAAAAAGAGCTCAAAATGTTTTTGTTAACCCATTGTTTTTAAAATGAAGACGAGTTTTTTATCCATAATGGAAATTAATCACATTTTAAGCATAGTTGAGTTTTTGACATAATAGTATGCACAGATTTACATTACCAATATTTAAGTTAATTTTATAAACTTGTATTTTTTATCACATGACTGAAGAACAACTGTCTAAGAACAATTGTCCATATGTGTATAGTGTTATTTTATATTGTAATTATTTTGTATTATAAACTGACGTGGTCTATGTAACACTGTTTTTGTGTATACTATAGGACTGAAAATAAATAAATAAAAGATATGGATTGGATTAAGAAGAAAAAGAGTGAAACTGAATGATATCAAGGAAATCTAGCATTCAGGAAGCAACAAATAAGACAAGAGAACGACAACAGTTGGACAGAAGACAATGGCCTTTTGAAATATAAGAAAGTTAAAAATATAAATATGGAGATTGGAAGGGAACATAGACTCAAACCATAAATCTGATCAAGTTCTTATGTTTGTAATTCAGTATCAAATTTCATAAGCCTTGCTTCACTAACATAGTTATGCATCCCACTAAACTGCAATGCATGGGAGCAAGCAATTCCCATCTGCAAAATTTCTCGTTATATTGTGCAACAGAACTGGAATGTGTGGTTGCCACCTTGTGTTATAGTACTGCCATTATCAGGAAAACTGAAATACAAAAGCAACTTCTCTGTCTGGTTCAGATAGTCAATAACTAAAAACTGAACATTCATTATATACTGCACATATGTAACCAAACACAAAACAACTTCATGTGCAATGTGGACCCCATTTTTTTCAGAACTACATTTTGGAATTTAGCATATCTATATATAAAAAACTAATTTATTCATCATGAGATATGAGCAGCAGCAACAGTTGGAGTGATAAGATGCTCTATTTACCTAACATACTCAATTCAATTCAATTTATGCATCGTTTAAATCTCCATACAGGATTATGGACACGTCAAAACAAAAGTATTTACAAAATTTAAGTACAAAATTTAAATACAGAAATTACAGCTTAATATAAATTGTAAAAAATGTTCATTAATTTTAATTTGGGCAGAAATTCTGTGATGAGTGGGAGACAGAGAAAGAGGAGAACAGAAAATGCGCTCTAAGCCTCATTTTCACTTGACCATTGGTTAATACAACATTAGTAACCAATGTGAAGAACTTTTGTCTTATGAAAATGCTTATGATACCTCAAGGCCCGTTAGCAGCTAACATTATGGTAAGAAATGAAACATGTAAAATCTCTCACATGTCATAATCTTGGCATCAATCTTTATTTCCACCCACTGTTGGCCACTGCCAACGCCATCTGGTAGCTATGAAATTTGAAACCTACATTTCTTTCCATCTTGCAAAGAGCCATACATGAATTAAATAATATTACAAGAGAAGATAATCTTCAAATTTCATATGAAAAAACAAAAATAATGGCTTTTATAGGAACGAACCATTTGAGAGCAAAAATTTGCATAAATGATAAACCCATCCAACAACAAAGTTATTTTAATTATCTTGGCTATATTGTGTCATATACCAGTAATAGAGATATACAAAACAAAATAAACAAATTCCAAACAATATGTGGCACAATAAAAAGAACTTTTAAAAATTGTAATCGTCAAACTTTGTTAAAACTGTATAAAATAATGGCGATCCCAACCCTGCTTTATGGGTGTGAAAACTGGGTCTTGACTATCTCACAAAAGAAGAAAGTGGAGGCTGCTGAGATTAAATTTCTGAGACAGGTGGCAGGTTATAGACTCATAGACAAGAAAAGAAATGAGGATATTAGAAGAGAATTGCAAATTCAGAGTCTAAATGAAACAATCATTGCATACAGGCAAAAATGGCAAGATCATGTGCAGAGAATGACCAAAGACCGTACACCACAACTAGTATACAAGTATAAACCTGTAGGTACAAGAAATGTTGGCAGGCCACAAATGAGATGGTTCGATCAATTTCCTTGAAGTCGGAACGGGCCACAAGGCTTACACCGTGGTGATAATGATTTCTTTCCATGCCATTCAGAAAACAATTTGCAAATGCAAGGAATCCCTCCTTTTCAATATTAATATTTTAGAAAAAGGAAAATCTTGTACTTGGATAAATACAGTCATCTTAAGTAAATCCAATCTAAATTGCTGTTTTTAGTTTCTTCCATATATAAACTTTGTATATTGTTTTATTTCTTGTTTTTTCCTTCCTGAAACAGACTTAATTTTGTAAAATGAAGTAAACTCTTGAGCACAATATCATTATTAAGTTAACTGATGGAATTAATCGTTCCTCCATTCTAGCAGTGTATAGGCTAAGGTCATTATTCTTGGCAGATATCAAAAGAATTTTGTATTTATATATGAAGACAGAGATCAAGTTCTAATGTAAGATTGCAGATCAATGTGGTATCCTTTAATAAGCATGATTAATATTTTCTTTAGTTAACTTATAACAACAATGACAAATGTGAATCTTTCATATGATGTAATTTTGAAACTACCTTTATCCTTCTGACATTTTCATTATTTATGTATCTTATCTTCTACTTATGGTAAAAGAAAAGGACAGCAGATCTCTGCATATTTTTCATCCTAATACTAATCTTGCATTCTTTGTGTAACCTGCCAGTTATGATGGAGGGCAGTTTAATTTGCAACATTATTCAATTACAATCAAGGAAAAAACACAGCATATGGTAGGAATGTACAGTAGCCATACTTCCATCAAGTCCCTGCATTTAAAGTAACTTAGCCTAGAAGCGAGTCCCATTCAGCTCATTGGGAGTGGTATAAGGTCTGATGGTGCACTACTCTAAGGGGATTGGAGAAGCTCTGTGACAGCATTCAAATCATTGTCTGCTTCGCTCATGTAAGAAACGATAATCTCACGTGATAATTTCTGTTTATGAAAGCATTGCTTCACGTTACTTCCCTGCATCCTGCGACCACACAGAGCTTGGTCACATGCAGTACTTTACTCGCCTGTAGGCAACAACACACTGACTTTCGCGGATACAGGTTTGCACATGTAATGGTTGGATGGATCGCATACTGGATGGCCGCCATTGCCAGGGACTTAATGGAAGTATGGCTACTCCACATGCTTACAATCTCAGAAAATATTAATTAAGTGTTACTTACTGCGACTGGTAGCAATGGTGTTGGTTCAATAAAACTTCCTAACACCTTTACTATGTATTCCTTATCATACATCCCACTGTGAGGCAACTGAATTAAAAAACAAACAAATAATTAAAAACTTTAAAAAACCATCTAATTTGCATTTGTTATGTATAAGCTAACAGTAGCTTACCGTTATTTTATACCATGAACTAGCATTTTCAAGCAGTCTTCGTGGATTTGGTCTACCTTTTCCATCCTTCCATTTTCCTGCTCTATCGGCTCTTCCCTGATTACGCATTCTACCATGGTTATTATAAGGTGCACTGAAAAATTAATACATAAATACATCTGTAAGATCTTTTGGAAAAAAAAAAAAAAAAAAAAAAAAAAAAAAAAAAAAACAACAACATTTGTTTCATTTAGCTTTCTCTAAAACAAAGAAATGAAAGAACAAATCTCAGATATTGCAGGGTAAATCACAAATCCTGAATCTGACAAGTTGTACAGACCAGTCCTCCCTCCCAAAGTTGCACTTAATACAAGCATAAGATTATCAATCTATATAAACAGTATGTGATTTCATACACTGAAGTTAAAAAAAAAAAATACTGAAATGGCTGAACTATCTTCACAATACTTTATTTTTCCAGTGTTGTTATATTAGTGGTTTTGCGTAACTACAAGATTTAATGATAAATTTTTGTAATAATACGTTAATGACCACAGATATATTATCTAGAAGGCAGTCAGTATGACAACATCTGCATCACATAGGATAAAAGAGGGCAATTTTGTGACACAATCACAAGAATATACTTGATGAAGACTTCTTTCATTATAGGATTGAGATAGAAGCATCAAAATCCTTCAAAAGTGTGAAGACCTAACTAACAACAAGATACCAGAGTGCATTACTTCACTGAGAACATCTTAGGTATTTTAAGAATATTGCTCTGGTATCTTCACACATTGAAGATATCTCGCTTACAGGTTGAGCTATGGAAAAATTATTCAGTGCTTAATATTTCAAAGCATTGCTTTGGCCTCACGTTGTACACAGCAAGGCAAGATATAGTTTACTGGATTATAATGTAAAGTAACTAGAAACAATTAAAAGAACTGATGTTTGCTTTCACAGTAAGTACTCATAAACTTAACCAAAACTTGAGAGTTGAACTGTCTGTTACAGTTCAGAATAAACAAGAATAAATGTTTCTCCTTGGTAGAAATGTACACTGCACTTGAAGCTTGATGTGCTACTAGGAAATATTTTGAATCCAGCCAAGTATGCAGTTTTCTTTTTCCTTTTTTTTTTTTATATTACCTTTTATACTGATATAAATTATGTTATATAATACAAAATCAACTCTTAATGTGTGAAACATTTACCTGCTGTTCTTACAAACTAATTAGAAATACTAGAAATACATAACTAGAAACCAAAGCGCTGTGAAACATAGTGAGAACAGTGGCCATTGCTAGAGTATGAATGAAACAAGTGTAAGACTAGACCTATCCCCTCTAAAAATGACAAATTCAAGCATATCACTGGTAGCTGGAAGTATTGGCTATGACAGATATATCTGTAGGTATCTAACACTCAATTTATAACAAATATTGTGGAAAATCTACAATTATTTAAATTAAGAATGTGAAGCAAATATTAAAGATAAAAGAAAGACAATAAAGGGGAACAAAAGGTGTACGCTATCACTGAGACTTTAACTTTGTTTATAAGTGTTCAAAGCACACATGTTAAATCTGAGGAAATGAGGTCTCTTGCCACATCCAGTAAGTCCATGATCTTCATTGATTATTGTATTCAGGGTACTTGGCTTAAGATTCAGGTCATTGGTTGGTTCAGTTGATTAGCTTTTTATCAGTCCTCATATTTGTATAAATACCATTTAGCATAGCATAAGTAACATTTTGTTACATTTGTCATAATGGATAAATTTGATTACCTTGAAAAAATGGAAGAAATGCTAACTAACAGTGAATATGAAACCATTAACAAAAATCCATTAACAGCTTGCATAAAATCATTTGAAAAAACAATAGCAAAATCAAGTATAATATCAAAAAAATATGCAGTTAAACCAGATAACCCAACCTTACCTAGACTTTATGGCTTACCCAAAATACACAAACCATCCATAACAATGAGACCTATAGTTAGCAGTATAAATTCACCAACATACAAACTTGCAAAGTGGCTAATAAACAAATTCAACCCATTTCCAAAATTCGGTAGCCTAAGCATCAAAAACACCTATGAACTTATAAAACACATTAAGGATACTGAACTAAATGAAGAGGACACACTAGTCTCATTTGACGTTAAATCACTGTTTCCCAGCATACCAGTTAAACAACTCCCAACATTGATAGAAAAATGGCTCAAATCACTTGGAATGTCATCACTCAAAATTTCAGATTACATGGAACTTACCAAATTATGCATAGAACAGAATTTCTTCCAGTTTCAAACAAAATATTTCCATCAACTTCTGGTTTAGCAATGGGCAACCCCTTATCACCCTTCCTGGCCGATCTGTACATGAGTGCACTACAAATAAGGATCACTAAAGGTTTCCCATGGATGTTCAAACTCTGGCAAAGATATGTAGATGACATATTTGCCATAGTGCCAAAAAAACACATCAGTGATGCACTAAAACTTTTAAATATTCAAGAAAAAAGCATCAAGTTCACTGTAGAAGTTGAAAAAGACGGGTATTTACCATTTTTAGATCTAAAAATAATCAGAAATAAAAATAGAATAAACTTTGGCATTTACAGAAAACCAACACAGACAGACAACTACATAAAAGCTAATGGCTACAATCCAAGATCCTACAAACAGGCAATCTTTAATAGTTTAGCACACAGACTGGTCAACATCCCTCTCACAGCAGAAGAATACAAAATAGAATACAACAAAATTATTGAAATAGCACAGAAAAATGACTTTCCCAAATCACTAGTAGACAAAAAAGTGAACTTAGCAAATAAGAAGAAACTACAAAAGGAAACCACAAACCTCTCAGCTACAGAAACTAAAAAGATCTTCAAAAAATTCACTTACCATCCATGGGCCTATGATAAATTCAAAAAAGTCTTCAAAAAACAAAACATTCAACTAGCTTCAGTGAACCATTACTCCTTAAAAAACTTTATTTGCTCAAACATCAAAGATGCCATTCCATCTAACAAAAAATCTGGTACATATCAAATTGAATGCTGTGACTGTAGTCAAATTTATATTGGAAAAACCAAAAGAAATTTAGAAACAAGAGCAAAGGAACGCTTTAGGAACATAAAATACAAACAATTAGAAAAATCAGCAGTTGCCACGCATTTTTGGGAAAAAAACCACAACATAAATCCAGAACCAAAATTACTAAAACATACAACAGGAAAAGAACTGCCAACATGGGAACAAATCATTATTTCAAAAAATAGGAACAAAGTATTCAATTTCGACATCCCCCAGAAAGATTTGTTCAGCAAGTTCCTCGAACCGCCACCAGAGGAGATCGATGACAAAATATTGCCAGCTACACCAATGAGAAGCAGTCGATGTCCGGCTGAAGATAGAGGGAAGGCCTCAGAAACTGTTTCTGGGAAAATTTAAAAGTAAGTGTTGTTTTGTGTCATTAATCGACTCCCAATTAATTTAATTTATACAACACTGTTTTCAACACTTCCATGAAAGGATTTAATTGATAGGTTCTTCAAAGCAAACAAATAAAGTAAAGATTGTGTAATTAAAATCAGGTAGGCCTATTGCATCTTACATTCTAATAAAATTATGCACTACATGCTCTAATTTCATTCACAATTTTTTTCTTTGACGTTTATTTGACTTAACATGGACTTTTGATAATCCAGACATTAAGCCTCAATTGATCTGTATTACTGAGGTTCTACTGTATAGCTGAAGTGGAAAGAGAAGGTAAGTTACTCTTAATTAGAGCTTTCACATACTTACACTTATTTCAATATTTACAGCGATCTAGACGAGATCTGTTCAAAAAGTATCACAAATTTTTAACTTTCTGTGCTACGTATATTCGATTTTCAATGTTTTGTGGCATTATGTTGGTACTCATGTCCCTCACTTATGCTGACAAGCTCGCCATCTAGAATGTTCAGTTAATTTTTGACAGCTATTTTGCTTGATGTCGCTCGTCTTTGATTTTTGCATATTCCTAAAAATGGAAGAAAGAATCTGTATCAAATTTTGTGTGAAAAACAAAATTAAGTGCACGGATGCATTCCAAATGTTGATTGTGCACGGTGAAGCTACACTGGACCAAGGCATCATTTATCAGTGGTACAAAAGGTTCTCTGAGCATCAAGAAGATGTGAACGACAAAGAGCATCCCAGATGCCCGAGCTCGTCAATAACAGATGAAAACATTGAAGTGAAGAAAATAGTATTGGTGAATTATTGAACTACCATTAGAGAAGTTGCTGAGGACCTAAACATATTCATTGGCTTGTGCCATTTGTTTTTGACCAATGATTTGGGCATGAGAACAGACCTTGTATGATTAGAACATTGTAATCATCATTTAAGGCAATGCATCTGTAATATAATTGGTGTGTGCAACTTTTCTAATTACTGTTAATTTGTATTTAATTTAACTTTAAAGTTTTAGTGTTTTTGCAAAATGCAAAACACTTAAATTTGTGCATTATTTATATTTAGTGCACTATTACTGTAAAATAGGGTTGAATTGTTTGGGAGACTATACCTAAATGAAATAAACTGTAAGAATTTTAAAAACTGAAGTTTTTATTCTGATCGCTTTGATTTTTTTCCAAATACTTCAAACATGAAACACATACAGCACTTTAATGGGCTAAGTAAATTCATTATCATTATTTATTGATTATATTTTATACTGTTTGTTTTCTTGAGGGAACCTATTTTACATAAGATATTGTTCAGGCATTTAGAAACCCTCCCGATTTTGGAGTACATATGTTACTGGACTTTATAATGTGAGTTGCAAAAATAAAAAATAAATTATGAGGTTATAAAATGTGCATTTTGACTAGTGAAAATGAAGTACCTACTCAGAAAAATGATGTTTTAAGTTCAATATGGTGCTTTATTGAAAGGGTGAAGGACCAATTAACATCTATGATTTAAATTTTTTATATTAAAAGTCTAGCCAAGTACAAGTTATAGTAAAATGAAAATATAAGAATTTAAGTACTTATTTTTGTTTACCAAATTTTACCACTGCACTGACATAGCTTAAAAAAATGTCTGTCTGGGCAGCTCAATTGGTTAGATATAAGCACACAGTCACAGGTTCAAACCCTGCCCACAGTCATGGTTACAACAAAGTGAGATTTGTGGTGGACAACACAGCGCTGGGATAGGTTTTCTCCAGGATATTTGATTTCCCCCACCATCTCATTCCGCCAGTGATCCATTTTCATCTCATGCATCATTAGTGTCACCACCTGGTTGTTCGGTTATCAACTTCAAGTAGACGAATATTATAAGGATTTAATTCATTTTGAGGAATTATATAAGAATCAAATTCTACGAGTGCTGTATGTAATAAAAGTGGGCGTCAAACACTACACACATTTCACAGTCATGGTTTAAGAGTGCTTAAAAGCAACAGCATCATGTCATTAGATTTACTGCATATGAAAGAATTTCTTGTGTGATAAAAATGTGACACACCAGCGGTGTTGATATGATTTTGGTAATTGACAGTGCTGTTAACAAAAAATTATGTACTTCTATGAAGGTTGGAACTTTCATTGTGGCAACACCACTGTAGAGATGTTATGCAATGTAATTTAATATTGTCACTGACAGCACGTGTTAGCTACATACCTACCTTACCTCAGAGCAAATGGACTCTCCCATCTCACATCACCTCCGTGCATGCAGTCAAGAGAAATGGTCTCTCTGTGAGCTTAGTGCTCTAATGTAGTGTTCCACAATGTTTTCAAAACAGAAAGAATTAGATCAAGATTAAATATAACAGAGGTTGGTACAGCATGATAGTGACATGAAAGTCTTCAAGAGGCTTGTGGGGTATCTGCACTGCCTTACAGAACAGTGGTAAGTTCAGTAAAGCCTTCAATGAAGGATGCCATACTGTGGCAGACCTTCGTTATCCTAGCGTCACTTCAGAAAAAGTGCACACTCTTGCTGCATTGCTGACACTGACCAATGCCAAACAATTTGTGAGCTCACCCGAGAAACTGGATTAGTGCATACGACTGTGCTTTACATTCTGAAGGAAATGATTTGATGGAAATGCAGAAATGGTTACAATACAATGCTGCTAGGATGCACCATGAGCATGAAGAAGAGGCTTTCTTATGCAATATGGATGAGATATGTGACAAATCATATGAGTTAAAACTGAAATGCCAATCAAACGAATGTCATTATGGGTCACCACAAAAATCACAATGTCACAGCCCCAGCAATACGAAAGTTATAGTGCTTCTCGTGTAGGACAATGATAGTGTTATCCTAACACATTACGTTCTTCCACAGAGACTGACAATGTACCTGCAACCATACAGCACCAACTGTGGCTGATTTGTTTGGTCAATGGGGCTGGGCTGGGAAGCGGACTTCTCCCCGGACTTGAGTTCATGTGACTGATTTGATTTCAAAAATAAAGTACTTTGTGGCATTCGCTTCATACTGTTCCAGAGATGCGCAAGATAACAGACTGCTCCATTCAAACAATCAACAGAACAAGCTCTGCTAAAGATATACACCTTCCACTTCACTGGAAACGGGTTGTACACAGCTTTGGTGACTACACTGAAGGACAGTAAAGCTTCGTAACATGTAACTCTTTTGTATCAGTTTTAAATAAATAGTTGCCACTATTAAAATTTCAACCCTCACACTATTCATGAAACAGAATATTTTTCAAGGAATTAACTTTCCAAAGTAGAGTACCTGCCACAGAAGATAGTTTCTAATATTTTTTATTTACCCGCACTGCCATTAGACTGTACCAAAGTTATACTCTGTTTCATATAACCTTGCCCCGCTGACATGTATCACTCCGCGTTAAACTACCTTCCCCCTCGCCCTAACTGGCTAGTGCTTTCATGCCATAGGCCATAGGCGGTGCCTTTCCGTCACATTTAAACCTGCAGGAAACGTCATAATAATTGCTGGGAAGATAAATATAATCATACAAATAAGGATATGAAGGCATGCAAAAATACAAGTTTATAATGAAACTGAGCAAGTTGAAACTGAATGACTGAGCAATGTAACTGAAACAAGTTTACAATGAAAGGCCTTCAGCATTTTCCACTGGATATTTTAAACCAGCATACACATAGCTTTCAAAAATGCTTGTCTTTCAGTCTTAAAAGTCGTGTCACGCCATACCTTACTTTTCGTGTGTTCTTAATTTCTCCCAAGTCTCGTCAAGGTAGTATATTTTGCAACTTGTATCTTGGTACAGTCTGACTGTCCTTAAATAACATCTTCGCTACACAGCAACATCGCCTCTGCTTTTTAGCACATTTTTCTTGCCTCTTTTTTCATTCACAAACCCCAGCTATATAAGCAATCTGCTGAAATTTGGTGAATCTGCATCCTCATTTACAGCAAACGAAATGTTATTTATGTTAGGGAGTTCGTTTCTAAAGAAAAAACTACACCTACACATGATGACGCACAGCACTTTTCACGTATTTTCTCCGAGCACACGCTTTTGTTTATTCCTGCTTTTGGCTGGAGTGGTAAGTTTTCCTTTTTTTCTCGATGTTCCTACGGATCTAACACTCATACCTGTAACTTCAGAGCACAGCTGTTCGACTTCTCTCACTGACAAAGACGGATTCTTCTCTATGAGTGCATTAAACACATACAACACAATTCTTTTTTCGCCTGTCTGTAAAGATTTACCCTTGTGATACTTCAGCGAAAAACTGGCGGTAAACTCTGCCATTATTCATATAAGTACACGCGCAATCAACGATCAATAAAATAACTTAGCTTTCGCACTAGGCACAACAACCTTCGAATGGCGATATATGACTAATCCAGTTCAAAACAAGGTCAGTGATAAAAGTCATATAAACAAATATGTCACCACTACCGCTGAAGCACGTGCTATCGTGTCTTGTGCTTGAGAGCAAAGGAACCTCCTCTTTACTTCGTTTAAGAATTAACATGCATTTCAGATAAATCATCTCTGTTGCGTGATATATTTAATTAAAACAGTTACGAAAATATAAATTTGACAATTCTCTTCCAACATATAAAGATATATCACCATGTTAAATAACGAACTAATTTTTACTGCACGACTGTCTTTACCACAATAGCAGCCAATGAGATGTGATTAGGTCACGTGACCGATAAGAGATACTGGGCAAGCTTACGTGAAACAAGGATTAGTTAATATTCTACACACATAACATGCCTTATTGGTAAAGCTTATAAGTTAAAGTTCTTTGCTTAACATATTAGTTCATGTTCTGATTGTTGGAGGTGAAATGCTTTGACAATTCTTGAGAAGATATCTACTATGAAGTACTGTTTAACTTATAGATTAGTAACTGTGTTGAAATTTCACTGTAAAGGAGTGGAATCCTTGCACCCATGCAGCATGTCGTGGAAGTGTACATGATATACCTCTTCATACATTTTCCTTCTTCCTTTATGTAATTTTTATTTTAACAGATAAGTTAAGGAAATATTTAGCATGTATTAAAATGAAAAGACTGAACTGTTGTTCTGTAGTGAAATTTGGTAACAACATTAATTGTGGTACATCAATTTGGCAATGACCAGTTAGGCCTCATCCCATGTTATAGCTGTGACAGTCTGTGAAATGAATTTCATAACGGGTTGCTTTCAGTTTAAATAATGATTTGTAGTAATTTTGTATAAAAACAACTGAGCACATTGATATAGGTGTGAATAAAAGCACATATTGCAGTTTTATATGCCTTTATATTTTAACAGCTCACAGTAAAAGAGACATGCAACACAATGCTGTTGTATTTACTCACTTTTTATCACCACTTTGTTTTGTACACACATATCAAAACAAAGCACTCAGCAAGGCTCAAGTAGTTACATATCTGATATGAGGTTAAAGTGGCAATTAGTCGTTTAATTGCTTTGTACACTTTCCATTAACTCCCCTTTCAATGGCATTGTAAGATCATGCATGGGAGAAAACTGTTCAAGAACACAAAAGCACAAATAGTTAAAAAAAAAAAATGCTGTGAAGCAAATTTGAGTTGCTGAAGAGACACATGCAGCTATAATCAGACAGTAAAGGCTGCAGACAAGTGGAGCCTCTTCATCTGAAATTAAACCAAATATAATCTTTGATAAAGTACAAGAAATTATTCAATTGATGGTTGAGGGCCTCCAAAGTGTATATGGCATATGAAATGCATAATTTTCGGTGCAACAGTTAGGTTGAAAACATTTTATTTACCCATTATATCAGATGTTTCATTTGTGTATTTTTTTTTCTAAAGCTGAAGCAGTAATACAGGTACAAAATAATGCAGATGAGGTAAGAAGCCACAGCTGAAATGTCTATCTGAATGAAAATAAAGTTGAAAAAACTATTTATAGTCAGTTTTTAACTTTATCACTTACATTTTTATTTACCGAGGAAGTAGTTTCGGAAGCCATTGCATCCATTATCAACCTTGGTCCAAACCAACAATAGTACCTCAAAAAAAGTAACAAAGTGTTAAAAACTGACTACAAATAGTTTTTTTAGTGACGTCACTGTTACTAAATTCTTCCAATCATGCATATAGTTGAAAGTACTGAAAAAAACTACTTGTAAGTTTTTCACACTCTATCACTTATTTTTTATAATTTTTGAGGGACTAGTTTCGGAATCTGTTGCTTGCATTTTCAACCTTGAAGGTATGACCATCGTCTGTTGTCTGCTGTCTTTTTTCTGCTGGTTGAACTATGAACTTCTTTATCAAAGAAGCAGCAGCTTCCGAAACTAGTCCCTCAAAGAATGTCAGTGTTAGAAACTGACTACAAATAGTTTTTTTCAATTAATTTGGACATAATGGTTACTATATTCCTCCAAACACACATAACTGAAAAGTGTCCATATTTCTAAAATATTTTCATAACTGTGTTAATGAAGAGATGAAGCAATTATTTTAGAGTAAATCTCATATGAGTTGTCAATATTTTGATTTTATTTTGAATTTGAAAGAATAGTTTGGTGGAAATTATTAAAACATTATAGTAGAAAGGAAATGAGACTAAACAGAACAATTGAAAGTAAAATAGTGATTGAAGAGGAGGAAGCAAAGAAAAATTAATACTATTAATGTGTTTGATGATGAAAACATTAGTTTAAATTTTTAGGACATATTGTTTGAATGTTACATTATTTATAAAAAGATTTAAAGAAAAGAATATGAAGATTATCAAATATGGTCATGAAAATTGTGCAATTAAAATATAACATGAACTAATGAGAAATTATTGAACTGCAATAGCAATGGTAAATTTCAGACTAACCAGAATTAGCATAATTCTGCGCATAGACGTTATTGGGTAAAGACAAAAAATTGTAATTCTGTAAATGGATGCCATAGAGAATGGAAACATAATAATCTGTGTAGAATTGTCAAGGAAGAATATTGTAATTGTAAAAAGGAATTGTGATTACACAAATAAAAATATTTGTTAATTAATCTCCACTTATCTTAAGAAGTTGATGTTAATACTTCTTTCTTCTTTTTAAGATCGATTTCACGAACATTTGCTCACATCGTCAGTTAACACACTTCGCCGTCAAGGATACTATGTTTCATCGTATTACCAAAATCTGAAGACGGAACAAACCTAAAAACAGAATCAATTGCTGGTATGTCAAAATTCATTACGCGATTTTTATTTTTTAAAATAAATATTTTTGCCCAAACTATTAAATCTATGGGAACATTTAATTGTTTTAATAATTTAACTTCAGGATTTATTTCATGATTAAATGACCAAAAATTATCTGCTACGGCCGAATTCCTCAACATATAGTATTAAAAATTTATTACAATTTCCTAAAAAAGATAAAATTCCTAATAATAAAAAATCTGGTACTTATCAATTTAATTGTTTAGATTGTGATCAGGTTTATATTGGAAAGATGAAACGTAGTTTGGAAACCAGAACGAAAGAACATTTTCATAACATTAAATATAAACAAATTGATAAATCAGCTGTAGCAGATCATTTTTGGTCATTTAACCATGAAATAAATCCGAAGTTGCAATTGATTCTGTTTTTAGGTTTGTTTCGTCTTCAGATTTTGGTAATACGAAAAAACATAGTATCCTTGACGACGAAGTGTGTTAACTGACGATGCGAGCAAATGGTCGTGCAATCGATCTTAAAAAGAAGTATTAACATCAACTTCTTAAGATAAGTGGAGATTAATTAACAAATATTTTTATTTATGTAATATTTATTACTCCACTGTAACTAGCTTCATTTTCTTTATAATCAGGAATTGTGATGCTTGTGAACTCATATTTATTTAGCATTATGACAGGTTTATGTTCATTTCTGAAAGAATTAAAATTTGAATATTTGAAAGAAAGTTAAACAATTCAATTTATTTAGCAAATTATTTCATCTTTTCCTATCCGATACCACGCCCAAAGTAAGGGCCTTTATGCAACAACTGAAGCAGCCATGGTAACTACATTGCAACCTGAAACAGCTCCAGCCCCAATGACAGAATGCTACAGCATCCTATCCATGAGGTCCTGTAGCAACAGGAAAAAGCATCATCACATTTAGAACCTTTCGCAGAGGCCATTCCTGGGGTAATGAGTTTTGAAATGGATGTCCCTTTGATATCACCAAGTTGACTATTGAATCCTCTTATACATATGTGCTAGTTAATTTATATACATTCACAGTTTTTATATTCACAATTTTCTCTGTGATCATCCCTCCAGATAAGTCAGCTTCAGCAGGTGAGAGAGCACCTCTCCAGTTCAGCCAAAAAGTGCTACTGACACTGATACTGCTACACAAGGTGACAAATGTATGTTTTATTTCAAATACATACCTACATAGAAATTAAGAGAAAAATCTTATTAAAAAAAAACTGATGAAACAGAACTGAAATTAGTGTAATTTATTCAAATGTGTTTTTGTATACAATTTATTACATTTGTAAACATGAAACTATTGAAATTAGTATAATTTAATCAAATATGTTTTTGTATACAATTATTACATTTGTAAACTACAATAATTATAATCAATCCTGTCAGCAATCCTGTCAGTAGTTTCTGATAAACAATCCACACATACACTAGAAATAATCAATATAACTTAATTAACAAAATTGAATAAAAGAATATATTACAATGGATAGCACATTGCGGTATACATGGTAATGAGACAGCAGACAACTTAACCAAGAAAGCATGCCTTCTAAATAGGGACCAACAAGAAAATTAACATTTGATTCTGTAAAACAATGGATTAAAAAAAAAACAATATAAAAATTTCAACAAAATCAATAACATTACAATAACTCAAGGAAAAAATTAGAAGTTCTTGCCTAGAACCCAAAAGAAATATCCGATCGACCTAGAAAATCAGCAGTTGCAGCCTTCCGATTATTAACAGGACATGATTGTATGGCTAAACATTTACATAGAATCTAAATATACGAGTCCCCAGTTTCTCATCTAGGCAGTCTAAATAAAGAAATGGACTATAATCATCATCATAAAAAATGTACATAAGTTCACAATATACAGAATGATTATGAAAAACATTGGAGTGTAAGAAGACTAATGACTTTACTGTCAACCATCGGTTATTACAAAACAACAACATAACTATAAGAGATTTAGTTGGCAAGTTCTCACTTATTCATGTGACCGAATGAACATTAATGGAGTATCCAATTGTAAAGATCATATTAAGAAAAGAAATAAGTATTTTTCACCAAACATTGTGGCGTTTATGTTTTGTTAGTTCCATACCAAGCAGCTGTTTATAAATAAAATTACCTTTAAAATGGAAAATATTGGAGAATGTCATAGTTTATGTTTGGTAATAAGTAAAAGCAAAGATCATCAGTTTCCTGGCAAAAGATCATCCAAACTATTTACATATAGAAATATTAAAATTGGTGTAAATATTTGAAACACTAAATAAAGTGTAGTGACTCAAAAACGTTTCAAACCAGACAACTTTAATACTTCAATACATCACATTATAATAAATGGCCGGTCTGCAGTAGAAGTAAATGCTGCACCATCTCTATCTGAAAAGCAAATCCTCCATGTACAAATCCTAACTATGAATTTCTAAAAACATTTATTAATTTTTAGATGAGTCGTATTTATTATACATCTGCTTCACTTTCGCGAAACATGTCCTCAAAATAGGTACGAAAGTGAAGCAGATGTATAATAAATACGACTCATCTAAAAATTAATAATTATTTCGCTTCACTGTGGTGTTCCAATACAGTTAAATCTCGATATATTCTAAAAACATATTTACTGAAACTGATCAAAGCTATATGCTAACAGTGTCAAAGAATTTTCATTTTAAATGGAATGTGTTGTACAAGACTTGAGTCATTCTTAATGTAAGTGCAGAATCTGCATTCAAATGCAAGTTGACTCTGGAAGTAATTTTGTAATTTATTTCTCATCTTTCCTTTTACATCATCAACTGGAAATACAAAATCAAGATTACAATTATAAAATCAACAGGGAAAATGCAATATACTCCTAAATCCTGAAAAATCCTACCATGTTGCTTGCCATTGAATAACAATTCAGTCCACATACACCTAACCCTAGGTTTTTGTGTATTGGAGGACCTCTACCCTTCTTTACACATTTTGCCATTTCCCCTATCCTAATCTACATTTTTCTCTAATTGTTCTTAACCATCTCTCTTTAACTTTACCTAAATAATTCCCAATATTTCCCCTGTTCTTTTCCCCGTTTACTGACAAAGTTTTTCTAATTACTATCTCACCTCCCAAATTGTCCCATTTATGTAGCCAGGTCTGCTCTCTACATATCTTTGACTACAATATAATATACAATAGAAGTCTGCATTCTCTTCTCCACACAATGTACATTTATCTAGCTTCCTATCTTGACCTATACCTTTCAAGTTTCTCACTCCTGCTCTCGCCCAAGCAAAACCTTCTCGCTCTAACTTATTACATGTCTATATATCCTTCCCTTCCCCAGTTTGTTTTTGTTTCTCTATATAACCACGGTGAGCTTTTGTCACTTGTACTGGCAAAAATGTCTTGTTTGTCAATATCTTCTAATCTTTACTTCTTTCCAGAAGCTTCTATAACCATATTCTGCATTTATCCAAGAATGACCCATACGTATCTGCCTCAACACATCATTCATTTAATTTGCCAAAGATCCTCCTCAGTTACTTCTCCTTTGAATATTCTTTAATTATATTGCCATCTTCCAAGTTAGGGATTCTGTATAAATATTTCATTGCCCTTGACAAGATTTTAATTTTAGTAAAATGCCTGCCCAATTCCAATTGTACTGCCCCATTAGGTGATGCTATCGGTAATCCCAATATATATTTACAAAAGGATCTAGGCACTCTATCAAACTCTCTTCAAGCCTCATCTACTCCCCATACATCTGAACCATGTAATATTCTATTTTCTGCTACTGCCATATAAATCCTCTTCAACCATTAGACATTTGTATCTGGCAGTTTACTGTAGCATGATCTTATCCCTCTCATGGCCATTTTACCTTTTGCCACAGACATCTTTTTTGTTCTTTCCAGCTACCATCTGAACTCAACCTTGTTCCCAAATAATCAAATCTCCTTACCACCTCTATTTCTCTTATATTAACCTTCTATTTTTTATCCTTATGCAATCTGTATCCTTTTTTGAAGAAATTAATATTGGTTTTGTTTTCTTCACTTTCAAACCCCATTTATTGCAATGAGAATTTGCTGCCTCAATTGCTCTTCTCAGCCCTCCACTTGATATGGACCCAACTACTAGGTCGTCTGCAAACAGTAGCCCTGGTATTTCTTTATTATTAATAACTGGTGAATATACTCTACAACTTGATATCTCCTCCCAAATACCATCGATATATAGGTTAAATAATACTGGACTAAGTTTACATCCCTGCCTTACTCCTATCTTACTCAGTATAGATTTACTTACTTTGTTGCCAGATAGTTTTATACAAACTCGTTCTCCTGGTATATCTTCTTAATTACTTCTATAATGCATGACTTATCCCCTTACTGCTTAATTTTATCCACAATGCTTCTCTGTTAATAGAATCAAATGCCTTCTCCAGATAAATACATATCATGTACACCCTTCTCCTTTTACTGTTCAGATTTCTGGAAGCATGTATCTCCTACATTGATTTCAAATTTTAAACAAGATGTAAAACCATAATGTATAAACTTTTATAGAGGTGTTTATAATACTACACAGGTTGATAGAATGAACATTTTGCATCTTACTGGATATTAAGATATTGTTTTCTGTAATTATAGGACTGTCCCGCCCTGAAAAAAATTTGTAAACACTAATGAATTCAGGAAATGTGTTCACTGGCAGGAACTTAATAATTGCTATATTTAAATAAAGAGAGAAAAAGAAATATTTATAAACAGGGGCTAACCACAGATTTAGAAATCACACAAATACATGTTGAATACTTTCGGAAATGTTGTAAGATCTTTAAACTCGTACTTTTATAGTTTTACAACATTATGTGCTTTTGTCTGAATGGAAAGAAAATTTGAAATCTAAAGGATATATTCCGATTTTTCTAAAACCAATGCCTATATCTTACAAGATTCCATTTAGGTAGTACTTAAAACAGAATCAAGATTACTATTCATTCATTTATATTTTACTTAAAAGAAAACAATAGCTTAAAACAAAAATATTGCCAAATCAGAAATTTGACTGGAATTATCCACATTTAAGCATCGAGGAAGGTGCTGTTATGAAAATTTGTGACTTAGAGCAGACATAATACTACTGCTAATTAGTATTTTAAAATATATGCATATTTTTTAACATAAGAAAGCATATAGTGAAAATTTAAGATAAAACTTTAGATAGTCAACATGAAAAATTCAATGCCATGGCTGGGATTTGAACCATGGACTTGAAAATGATTGATTTAAAAGTATAAATTGAAGTTGACTCTATCAAAAGCCTTAGCCTATGTACGGCTAGTATGAAGAAATTATTAATTTCGATCAATTAACTAAAATAACAAAACTTAATTGTAAAAACTATTTTTAGTTGGTTTCTTTGTCACATTTTATATTTTTGAGGGACTAGTTTTGGAAACCATCGCCTCCATTATCAACCTCTTTTTAACTGTTTCCAACTGAGACTGTTGGAAAGAGGTTAATAACGGAGGCGATGACTTCTGAAACTAGTCCTTCAAAATTATAAAATATGAGTGACAAAGTATTAAAAGAAAAACCAACTATTTTAATTTTGACGTCACTGTTACTAAATTCCTCCAATCACACATAACAAAACTTAGAAAATGTTCGATGACATGGACAGGCTCAACCCTGAAGCATGCAGCAATAAACAAATGAGGGTGGTACCTGAATAGTTCTACAGCTCTATCTATTAGCCCATACTCTATAACATATACTAGATAAAACTGCTCTTAAATTTAGGTTTTCAAAATTATTCAAATAAAGAGTAATATTAGTATACCACTTTTGCTTTAAATTTCTCTGAGTCAATGAGTTAAAATTTTTCCCAAAAGTCAGTTGGAGATTTTAATATTGTCCTGACAACTCATGGTAGCTCAGTGGTTAGAGCAACTGGATGAAGACTACAAGATTCTTGGTTCAAGTACAATCTACGGCATTGGATTCGTCAGTCTGACTTTATTTTCACAAACCTTGCCCTGCACACGGCTAGAGTGAAAGAAGAATTTATTTGCATTAATTGACCTAATGGTAGTCTAAACTATGAAGTCTGGGACTTAAATAGCTCGGAGAATAGAGCAACTGGATGGAGACCAGGAGATACATGTTGCAAATCCTGGCTACTGCATTCAATTTTTCACCTGACTCTACCTTTATAAACCTTGCTCTACACACGATTAGTGTGAAAGAACAATTTCCATTATTTTTCATTTTTAAGAATGGTTTTAGATATAGACTAGTACGAGTATTACACAGTAACAATCCTAAGATATGTAGAAGAAATTTTAAAAATTTCAAAATAAATTGTTAAAATAGATAAACTCAAACAAAACAGAACATTCATTAGTAAAAAGTAAATCTACACAACTTTAATGTAGGGAATGCAATTCATGAACATGAGAAGGAATATGAATTAAATAGATGCCATATCACAGATTACGAAAACCATTTAGATACTACAGAATAATAGTAATAAAGCTTTTAAATGTACTCAAGAAACATGGAAATTGAATGATCAAATATTAAAGGGGGAGGGGAAATAGTGTAAATGGCTTATAAAAATCCATTTTTTGTTTGCAAGAGTTTTATGAAACAATACTGAATTGTAAATTTGTATAAATATAGTAATAGAAAATTTGCAAGTAAGCTAGATAATGTACGCCCATATTGAAAGAATATGTATAATATGTTATTTTGATAAAGTCTATTGTAATTACTATAATTAGCAAATGACTAATACAGTTACTACTACTATTATTATTATTTAATTTCTAACATTATATTTGTCTTATTGGATTTTCACTGGTATATTTATGAAAGATAGCATCTTTTATTCACACCTTGAACATTATTACAGTTCCTAGAATCCATGTCCTTTTAAACATGTTATAATAAATTAAAAACATACAGATGTACTGACACTTCTTGTGCTCAGTATATCACTTGTCAAAACATTCAACACACTAGAAAGTTGATACCAGCTGCAACACAAGATTCAATACATCTGCTACCCATCAATGAAACAAATTTTTTAGTAGTTTGTAATAGTAAAAAAGACTAGGATTATGGTTTCCAAAAAGGGATATAAATTTAAAAAAGAAAAATGGAGCATGGAAGGACAGTAAATAGCTATAGTGGGAAACTGAGTACTTGTGGGGGTTCAGTTACATAGTAATGGAAGATGGCATGACAAAAAAAAAAAAAAAAAAAAAAAAAGGCAACTTTAGCTAAGGGTAAAATTGCCACGAAAGGAAAAAGAGCATACATATTTAAAATTCCAGGGATACAAATTAAAGGTTAGAAAGAGTGTATATGACAATAGTGGAAGTAAAATGCTATATAGGATAGAAGTATAGGGATATATGAAGGGTGGCAAAGGGTGGACTTAATATTCAGAAGTTTTGGTCAGTTAATTTTGGGTTGACCAGTTGCATCACCCAAGATAGTAATAATGCTGGAATTAGGTAGAACAAGACCAGAATATAATAAAACAATATAAGTTTATGCAAGAGAAAATATTACTGCCCAATAGCTGGGCTTTATTTATACCAAAGAAATAGGAATGGTGAATGTAGGAGGGACTAAAAATTTTAGAAGGAAAGTTTTGGAAATTGATCAGACAGAGAATTGAGGATATCATTATAAAAGAGATATTTAGCAGTATTAGGGACAAGAGAACCTTGGTAATGTACAGGCAAATCAAAGAAGATTGGGGCAATGAAAAATATATTGAAGTGTGTAATAAATTGGAAAGGGAAGGGTCTGGGGCAATGAAATTAAGGGGAATGGACCCACAGAGTGCCCATTATGTGAGCAAATGGAAAATGAATTTTATTTTGGATTGCAAAGTGACAAAAGAAGAGAACAATGGGAGAATGGGTACCAGTTAGGTGGTTGTAATTACCGAGAGAAATAACATGAGAATTAAGAAGGCTAACAATACAGAAGGTATTAAGATATTGGATAAATTAATAGGAAAGACTAAAGAAAAATACAGAGGCATTTTAAAATTGTATATTTGTGAGCACAACTATCAGGAAAATTGGTATATTTAATTACAAGATATTAGAAATAGATGGATTGTACCTGATGTACAATGTATTCATAACCATGGAGGTTATTTATATTTGCACAGGTGAAACTAAAGTTTATTTAGATTGCATATAATGGAAGTGAAATAAACTCATTCATTCATGTAAGAGTAAATATGGAGTTTAACTACCTTAGTTGATGTAACTGGACTAAAAGTTTCAACATGCAATCCATATTCTTTAAAATAGAACTTACTATCTTCCAGCACCACTGGGACCACCCATTTCAACATCCTCATTCTCAGCTCGGGGAATAAATGTGATGTCTCTACCACGCTTTCCTCGTTTATCTGTACGACGTACATTTCCTCCTCCTCCTGTCTTGACAATCACTTTTCGCAGGTTCTGACTAACATCACGATCATCATGTTCTGTAAGATGACAAACATTATCATAATGAAAAATAACATACACACAATAATGCTACTAAGTTGGTAATTATTTACTATATATAAAAATAAGGAAAGTGCACAATGTGTATTGTGATATATAAATTATTTTTGTCCTAGTTTTATTATTGAGATTGTCCTTTTATTACAGTTTAGAGCATGATATCTCTCAAAGTGTTTGGTGCACAATTTGCACAGGTTTGGTTTTGGCATAGCTTTGGTGAAAGCCATGCATTGCATATCTTGTCATTATGTACCGGAGTTCAGAGATCTTCACAGAGATAATCAGAGACACTTCAGCATCACTTATACTATATGCAGACGATATGACAATAGGCTCACAGAACAAGGAAGAACTCCAAGATGTCCTAAACAGACTCGTCGCATGGGCAGAAAGAAATGATAAACCAAAGTAAAATGAAACAAATGACTTTTAGGAGAGCAGGGAAACATGTTTCAAGAAACACAATGACAATGCACAACAAGCCTCTAGAAGTAGTTCCCAAGTTTAAATTATTTACTATGGGACCAAGTGAACGATTTGTTTCAAACTTCTAATGTGTGCCAAATACTCGTAATATTGTACCAACATTTTAGTGTATCCTTTTGGGTATCCACAACTTAGTTTGGCCACAACAAATGTTTAAAAATGGTATAATCATAATGTGGACACATCTTAGATATTACGCTTCAAGATTACGCAAAATACAAAAAAATGATTGTATGACAACAAATCTGAACTTTCCTGAGGCTTACTCCATCTGGAAGCCAACATAATGGCTATTAAAATAATTAGGTTATTAAATGTTATATTAGCTTTAGATTTGCTTCTTTGTTGAGCTTCCTATTTGTTCCGATCACAGTACACTTGCTTTCTTGATTGTTAGATTATTCAGCACCAACTGATAATTATAATGGGAGAGCCAAAAGCCTCACAATCTGTTGTGCTTTTTTCCACTGGGTATACGGAAGCATAATGCACTGCTATACATAAAGGTCACCTGATGACATGATTTTGCTCTGCAGTGGAACAGCAGTGGTGAGTTTATGGTGATGTGGTTCACTTATTATGAGTGATTTATTTTGTCCTATATTTAGTCAAAAAGTGTATTATGGCTCAGTATGTTTTTAACCGCACAGTGTGTATGTATTTCATTTTTATGTTAACTCAGTTAGGTTGCCAAGTGAAGTATGATTTGCAGAAAGATTTCCAGGTGTAAAAAGTTCCAGGCCATACTACAATTCATTAACTTTACAATAAATTTCAGGTCACAGAAAGTGTTCAGGCTAAGAGATCTAAAAGACGGCATATGATTCTTACTGGAGAATCATTAGATAATTGCTTAGGCTTCTTTCACAACAGGCCGACATTTCTTATGGCTCTGCACAAAGAGCTACCAAACTGCTAAAGTTAAAACCATATAAAATAACTGTTACACATGCTCGATCAGGTGATCTTGTAAATAGGCATACATTTTGTGAGGGGACACTCAGTCATCTATACAATGGTGAAATAGACCCCACATTTAAATTTTTTTACAGACGAGGATTGGTTCACCTTCATAAATGTGTGTGTACTCAAAATAATCATTATTAGAGATCTGAGAAACCTAACATTATTCTGAAGTACCACTTCATGATGAAAAATTGGTGTATGCTGCATCATTAACAGAGAAAGAGTTACAGGGCAAACTTTTTTTGAGGAAACTGTTGATGCCTGTACATATATGTGTACAATTTGCCCTCCCCCTTTTTTTAGAGAATCAACAGCTAGGGAGAATGATTTTGCTTTTATTTCAGCAAGAATCTGTAACAGCTCATACAGCCAATATTTTGATGAGAACAATTGAAATTTTTTTTCAGGACACAATTATAAGTAGAGATTTGTAGGGCCCTCAATTCCCCAACTAACCTCTGCAATTTGTATCTCTGGGGTAACCTAAAACATAAACCGTTAGGAAACTGCCAGCATTTCACATGAACCACAGTGAGTGACAGAACATTTCCTAAAGAAATGCCAAAAATGTATAGACAGAGGCCAATTTCAGCATCTCCTTTCATAAAGTTAAGTAAAGCCTTTAAAACTAATCTTAAAAATGTGTATTGTTTCATACACAACTTTCTATGATAGTGGCAGTCAGTGCCTAGCACCAAAGATGCAGACAAGTAAAACACAGCTCAGCCAGATGACAGTTTTTTTAGTCTTCATGGAGTACTGAAACAAAGCAACTACCTCTTTCAGATTGTTATGTTTTATAAAGAAACTGGAAAACTGAATGTTTGTTATGTGAAATATTCAAAGAACTGTACTTCACATTAATCACAATTCAGGGTTTACTTTATTAACTACGATGTGTATTCAAATGAAAATTTTCTTATATAGTAGGCATATAAAATGTCAAATTTACTTTTAATTGATTTCTTTAATAAACTGGTTGTTCGAAAAATTAAATATAAAAACTAACTGGGAGTTTAGGATTATAAATGATGAAATGGCCAAGAATGTTACAGGACTTCATTTCTCTCCAGGAGACACTCAAGTGCTTTAACACTAGACAATCAATGGGTCAAAATAATGGTTAACAACTTATAATTCTGCATTGCCAATTACCATTTAATCCAATGAAGTGAAGCTTTATGACTTTCAATGAATTTCATAACTATTTAAAATGTTATCTTTTAAATATAACTAAGCTTACGCTACTACATTTTAGGATAACTGATCAAATTTACCAGTAAAATATTTCACTCTCCAAACAAAAAGAACTGATATATTGTTCTTTTCATGTAACTCAAGAATCATTACCATTATTTATCAATATCATATGTTTCAGTAACGAGTAATGGCTGAAAACACATATTGTAGTGCTTCATTTATAGCACTGTCTTTTCTGTACGAACATGGCACAAAGACAAAATATTACCAAAAATGTTGCAACTTATTGGAGACTATACCTTGTGGCTTAGGCCTATCAATCTCTCAGCTACACTTTGCAACATATGGATGGCAGTGTTTTTTAAGTCATGTTGACAGCTGTGAATTAACAATAATAAAAACATAGAAGATTTCCAATGAAGCAAGTACCTCTTTTAAGGCTTTATGTACAGAAAATTCTCTCACATTTACCTTATTTAAATTCACTTTATTTACATAGGATGACAGATATGGAAACTTTACCAAAATTAATTTTCATATATTTCTTAGGCTTTTTTCCCTTGAGTGTATGGAGTTTTAGCCCCCTTTATCTTATACCACAAAACACTAGTGTATTATTGGACATTCTTTACTACTTGGGGTAAAAATTATAAATTGGAAACAAAAACTACACAGCAAGAGTGGTTATTCTAAAACATTCCAGATATAACTAATACATTGTAAAATAATTGGTATTCTGTTACTTAATCACCTTTTTCAACTGTAAAGGTGGACAGCGGAATTAACCCCAAGTAGTAAAGAATATTCATGTAAATAATTACCGAGTTGTGGACCATTATATTACATTGAATTGAAAATGTAAGACTGCCCCAAAATACCTAAACAATAGAAACAGCAAAACCTCTTGCATTACATTCAAAATCTTTGTCTTAGAATTAATCCAAACCTCCATTATTTGGGATAGCTAAGCTATTAGTCCACCCTTACTTAAAATAATAATAAATACAACATAATATTTTGTTCACGTGTACTAAACATGGCCGGGAAAGGTCACGCAACAAATTATTTCCTTTTGTGCCCAAAAAACACATAATTGCCAAAAACACCTTAGTCCCACTTTATTACACATTAAGCACTTAAAAAAATTATACAATTATAAAATTCATTTTCTAGGCCAAATTTTCCTACAAAACATGCTTCATAACAGATATGGCTTCCTAGGGATTTAACCATCACGAACCGTAGTAGTACTTCACATCACGTCCGTTTGGTCCATCTGCACTCCATCTACCACCTTTGTTATGCTTTCTATTTGGCATTATCTTTTAAAAATGCTCTCTTCTTTTGCACAAAACACTTAGTAATCTTATTATTACAGTTCTCAGCTTTCTTTTTCATTCAATATGTTTCATACTTTTCACCACTAATTACGACATATTTCACTTCATATGACCTGTAAACACACAAAGACGACACTACCGGAAACTGGCGCTAGATGTCACTTTGCTGAAACCCCTGAAATCGCAGAACATGAGAATATCTAACTCCCGCAATCATTTAAACGGTCAGTAAATAATTGTGTTTCGTTTTAATATGGATTATGATTATTTTAAGCTTGATATTACACAAATTTTCACATGATTTCTGCACATTTAGCGATGTTTTATGTTAAAATGCATTTCTAAACGATATGCGATGGTTCATTTATAAATGCTTCCTTAAGTAATAATGTCTGTAAATTTCTATGCAACAAATACATTTTATATATTTTCATTTGCCTTAGGTTTTAATGTAAATACCACATTTTAATTTCTATATGATTAGTATTTTTATGTAATCTCATTTATGTTACCTAGACTGTAAGTTGATGAAGCCTACCTTTGTAGTTTCCTCAATTCTTTTTAAGGATTATATTTTTTTAAATCATTATGCATATTGTATCCTTTAATTATGTATAACAGAATTTTACTGAAATTGTATTCTCTCTTAATTAATTTTTTTGCTTTTATTATTTCATTGTCGTATTCATTTGACCATGCACAATGGTCAAAGTATGAATAAATAAATAAATATAAAACCGACTTATTCACATTTTGCAGTATGTATTTGCTCCATTATATGCAAAAAATTCTGAAAATCAAGAGTTTTATAAACAAATTTTATAACATCACAAGTTATTTGGAGTTTACTAAGTTCCTGTTATAAAAGAAAAGTTTCCTTTCCAGCAGTTTCTTTCTAGGATACTCAAGAGTCGCTTGAAGAAAATCTTTTCTAAAATCTTAAAGAACACTGATAGTATTGAAATAGGTCAATAATTTGACATATTAGTTGTTTCCTCTTTTTTGTGCAATAGCTTAATAATAACTGTTTTGAGATGGGCAGGAAAAATACTACTGCTAAAAGATTTGTTGCACATGTACTTTAACAGGTGAGGAATAGATGAGCACATTTTTTGACAAGGAAATCTGCTATATCCATTTCTGATGAGTATTTTGATTTTTGGTCCACTATTATTTGCTTAATTTCTAATTCATCTTTTGGGACAAGGTATATTGAGTTATTAATTAGATCACTGTTTTCACTTGCAGTCAAACATATGTTTGTCATTTGTTCACTAAATTTACCGCTACTAAGTTTACCGCTATGTTCACAAAGTGGGTGTTGAAAGAGTTAACTTCTTAGATAGGGTGTGAGATGTATTTTAAGATCTCCTTTAAAATAGTTACTGACTTAGAAGGGTGTCTGCAATTTATTTTTTAATTAAATTCTATATAAATGTACAAAATAAAAATTATTTCTATAGAGTATATGTAAATAAGAAAACTACAGAAAAAGATACACTCATAATGCACAAAATTTTATATACATTTTTTAGTAACCGTTTAAAATTGGGTACCATAAATGGTGGTTACACCATCCTAAGTACAGAAAGGCTTTTGAATAGGAAAGAAAAAGAAATGATCCCCTGGGCCTCGAATAATCTAATACCATGAGGCTCGAAGAAAACAAGAGTTGAGTCAAGGAATACTGGATAGTGAAGGTAAAAGAGGGGATCTAATATGTCAGTACAGGTCAATAACTAATGAGTCTTCAGATTATAGAAGCAATTAAAGAGTCACCTTTCTGTTATAACAAAATTGATATGTGATTGCTAACAGCTACACTGCAAGAAGGTGAGGAATTGGACATTAGACTTTTCTCCAGGTCAGTTCCTTTAAGCCTTCAAGTAATCATTAAAGGAATAAGGAATTCTGTTAGTATTAGAAGTCTTTCCGCAGATGTAGTCTTATGGAATTCTGAACTGAAAAATCAAAGTCAACAGTTAATAAATATAGCGCAGCAGTCCTTGATAAAAAAACAGAATTGGTCATTTAATAATTTAATGAAAATGAATACACAGAAAACAAATTATCAACTATTTATACTAATGAAGAAACCATTAGTTAGTTAATTTATTTGTACTCAAACAAAATTTACAATGGCGCCGGGGTAGCGCGGTGGTTTCGTTCGCGGCTCCCGTTCTAAGGGTCCTGAGTTCGATTCCCGGCTCTGGGGTTGGCGATTTTAAGTCGGCCCTATCCACGCCTTCACCTCTGTCTAGCACACGTGAAGTATCCCCTATGCCCAACGTGGTTCGGAGTCCACGGTAAAAACTGTAGGTCCTCTCACCTCACCGCCATCTTCACTATCACCCTATCATCGGAGGTAATGGACACCGCCCTCTGGGTGCCTCCACCTGAGAAATGGGTCCGGTCATCACTTGGTGGGGTGAGGTTACCCCGAAGGCCAAGGTTATCATGTGGGGAGTGTTAGTAACTAACTAACTAACAAAATTTACAATTCCAGTAAAAAATTTTCAATTCTATTCTAAGTACAAACTGGCTAATAGTAGTATTGGCTCCCTGGCTGTTTACCTCTATTCTAGCTGTTATGCATCCTTGACCTGTTATTCTGTTGTATCTTCCATTTCTCTCTCTCTTAACACTCTTACCCTTCTCATCCATTTCTCTTTTATTTTATCTTCAAACTCCCCCACCTCCCTTATTCTTTTCGCTTCTTTCAGTGTGAGCATTTTTATATCTCATGTTGATTTCCTCCTGTTTTCTGTTTCTTTGCATTCCACTATATAGTGTTCTATATTTATTTTCCTTCCACATAAAATGCACTCTTTTGGCGAACCCCCTCTCAATATGGCTCCTGACCTTAACCAAGCTAAGCCCTCCCTCTCATATTTAACACATAGGTGAATATATGTTTCTCTATGAAGAAACCATTTCACTTCAACTAGAAGGAAAAGCTCTCACAGAAACATGTAAAGCCAAATATTTATGTATTATTTTTTATATAAAATTAACATGGAAAAAACACATTGATAATATATTAAAAAAAACGAGAAAAAATTACCGCTATTAAAGAGATTGTCAGGCAAGGAATGGGGAAGAGCTACACAAACTTTAAAGGCTTAAAGCCCTCCTTCGAAACATTTTTTGTTGCCCAATTTTTTGATTCTATTCTTTTTTCCAAAGCATTGGTTTACTATTTTTGCAAGAGGTATATTAAACCAACACTTAAACATCTTGAAGAGATATTAATAATTGGTAAAATCAAATTCTTTGCCCAGTAGCTGGCGCTGTCAAAAGTATTTACTCCACAAATTTTAACAAATAATTCAAGACTTGATCTTGATATGAAGAAGCAGCCATCATACAATATGAAAAATTAATTAGACTACTTTATGACAAGGAAAGAAGAAAATCACAAGTAAACTTAAGAGCTCAACAAAGGTTTCGTACTAAAATCAAAGAAATCAAACAAAACTTAAAACTTCCTTACTTAAAAGAAAACTTACAAACAGGTATCCACCCTTTAGAACTATTACACAGATATAACTATTTGTAACAAAAACTTCACTTATCTTAAGAAAATGATGTTAATTCTTCATGGTAACTGGAATCCTTGACAACGGAGTGTGTTAATGGACGAAGATGCTAGCAATTTGTTTGTGAAATCTATCTCAATTAGAAAGAAGAATTACCATCATTTTCTTAAGATAAGTGAAGGTTTTGTTACAAATAGTTATATTTGTGTAATATTCATTACTTCACTGTAGCTAGCTTCATTTTCTATGCAACCTTTAGAACTGTTTGATATTAAACACTATCTACACTTAGCTGAAGAAATTACAAAATTCAAACCTTTTCATGTGTCCTGAAACAAATAACAATAGAAATAATAAATTTAAGATATCCTGCCAATTAATAACTACATTTTTATACTGACAGTTCCAGTTTACCAAATAATGTGGTGCTGACACTGGTGCAATATGCCCACTCTTCTCTTTCTACAAAAGATTAAGTTTAGATCTACTAATTTTGATGGAGAAATTTCGGCAATCCTTCAGAGTTTACCAAATCTTCTATATCATATAAATAAATTTTGAAAAGTTGTATTATTATCTGACTCTAAAACAGCTAGAATACCCATAACATAATACCTAAAAGCCTAAATATCGCAGAATGCTGTAAAGTCATATTCATTTTCATATTCATTTATTGCATCCGTAAATCATACAACTCATAATGTGGAATTGTCAAATTACTAACTACACAAAGAATAGTAACAAGAAACAAGAATTACAATAAATTGTTAAGCATAATAATCAAATTAATAATTAAAATTTACATTCCTTTATTCCTACCCTTTGTCATTTAAATACTCTTCTACTGAGTAGAACAAATGCCTCTTTGATATGCTTTTAAACTTTGCGAAGGACTCAATGTTTTTTATTTCAGTTGGCAGTTTATTGTAGATATGAAATTTATCTAAGTTCGTTTTAACCTGTACTATTATTTCTAAAAGGTAAATGCTTGGTAATGACAATATGCCTAAATTTTTAAACCATTGCTTACAACTATCTGTTCTCTTTAAATTCATCATAATTCTAATTACCCTTTTTTGGATTCTAAATACTTTGATAATGCTACTAGTATTTCCCCATACTGTTATACCATAAGAAATTAATGATTGAAAATTTGCAAAATAGGCTATTCTTAATGTATTCAAATTTACACTGTGCTTCAAAATTGATATTTGGAAACAAATGCTACTTAATTTCTTCATTAGACTTTCAATATGTATATTCCAATTTAGACTGTCATCCATCCAAACTCCTAAAAATTTTGTCTTTTCTGTATATTTAATTTCATTTTCATCCATTATAATTTCAGGTAAATTAGCTGCCTTATTATGAAAACCCAATGCCTGACTCTTGTCCTTATTTTTAACTAATTTGTTTTTTGAAACCAAATTGATACTTCTTTCAAATTATTTATTACATTTTCTTTGAGTTCGTCATCATTTTGACCTGATATCAAGAGGCTCGTATCATCTGCAAATAAGGAGCATTTTAAAGAATTTTGTGAATAAAGTGTCAATATACAAAATAAATAACAATGGCCCTAAAACTGAGCCCTGCGGAACTCCACAGTTTATGCTAGCAGTTTTTGATTTTATAGTTTTTATTTCCTTTGTAGTTTTGTCAACAAACTCTGTTTCTATTATTTGCCTTTGCTCTCTCAAATAGGAGACAAACCAGTTATTTGCATTCTCCTAGTTCCGTAATGAGATAATTTCTTTAATAGTATTCCATGATCAACTAAATCAAAAGTCATAAAACATTTAATTAATTTAAATAAAAGACTAATACATAAATAGATACCAGTACATTGTACAATTCATGGTATTGAAAAGCTGACTTTGTAGCCATAAGAGGCAGTAAAATTAGGTCAAACTCATTTGAACCTCAAAGTTATCACTCTATCAAAAGAATAATTATATCAACATATAATAAAAAAATTAAATAAGATAGTATGTTACAAACACAAGGAAAGCTATGGGAAAATTTATGTAACAGCATGACTACAATCGATACACTGGCAATAAAATCCTCTGTAGCAACTTTTACAGTCTTAACAGGCCAATAAATGTTTATTCAGTATTGCTATAGTGAAATCCTTTCTGTACACTTAAAGAAGATATGGATGGAGACCACTTACTCCGCTGCCCAAACTTTAATTAACATGCCAATAATATAGCATCAAAACACTGGGGCAAATGGTTTCATTGCCAACTGCTTAACATTAGATATCAACCAACTAACCAACCAACCAACCAAATTGCTTTCATCATAAAAGAAAACAATGTGACTTTTTTTTTTTAAAAAAAATTGATACTGAAAAATATCAAAATTTGTAGCAGCATCAAAAATTTACTCCAATTTTACTATTCGGATTCTACAGGGTAAAATCATAATACCCAAATATAATTACACAAATATAAATATTTATTACAAAGGCTTCACTTATCTTAAGAAATTGATGTTAATACCTCTTTCTAATGGAGATCGATTTCAAAAACAAATTGTTTTCATCATCAGTCAACTCCGTTGTCAAGCATTCCGGTTACCATGTTTTTCTTATTGTTTTAGTATTACCAACATCTGAAAACGAAAAAAGCCTAAAAACAGAATCAACTGCTGGTATTTCAAAATTCATTATGCTATTAAATTTTAGATGAGTCGCATTTTTTAACACATCTGCTTCACTTTCGTAATCGGCTTCGATTACTTTCGTAATCTTTCACATCTGCTTCACTGTGTTAAAAAATGCGACTCATCTAAAATTTAATAATTTTTCGCTTCACTGTGGTGTTCCAATACAGTTGAATCTCATTATGCTATGTTTATTTTTTTAAATAAAATTTCTTAAGATAAGTGAACCTTTTGTAACAAATATTTATATTTGTGTAATATCTATTGCTTTCCGGTTGCTAGCTTCATTTTCTACGTAACCCAAATATAAGTTCAAATGGATTCTTGGTAAAGAAATGATATTGGATAAATGGTCCAAATTTGATACTGTTTTGAGTCATTTGAATGGGTTCACAATATCAGATGACCAAACAGGGCATAAACTAATTCAAGCTGCCAACATGTTAAAGAAATATTGGAAGGAAATAAATAAAGATTCTGTAGAATATCTCAAAACTACATTCCTAGAAGAGCAGATAAAATTGCTCAATCAAAATGCAATTAAATATATACCTAATACCCTGTTATGGGCGTGTGCAATTAATTTTTCTCATCCAGAAGCTTAAGATATGTGGTTCCAATACACTTTCTTTACCCCGTCCTGATTATTTCACACAACTTTGTCCTGATAGTAATTCTAAATCAGTACATGTAAAATATTTATCACAGAGTGTGATAAAAAATCTAGACAAAATTTAGATAAAGACTGCAATCTCCCATAAAAGGGCTAGGTAATATTGAAGGTCTTTCAAACACACAAAAGTCTGCAAAAGCAGTGTAAAACTTTATGATAACATCTTAAACATCCAGAAATAAGGATGTTGTAACTCTCTATTCAGTGAATAGCTTAACAGCACAAAAGCTATAGGAAAAGATTATGCTGTGAACAAAGAATGGGTTTTGATATTCAAAAATCTGAGGTCAATGATTATTTCAGGGTAATCAATAGAGGATACCTAAAATGGCCATTGCAGTTAACATGATATAACACATGCATCTTCAGTATATTTCAGTGGTTAATTTATGAGGCACATGAAAAGAAATTCCTTAAAGTAGAAAATCAGAGAAACTTAATTTAGATACCACATTTAGGTACTGAGACATGTGACATTAATACTAGTGAGGCAAATTAATGAATACTGTTTTGATGAGGAAAATAATAAGAGCAATAGCCAACATCCTTTTAAAAACTACTTCATTATTAAACAAGACAGTTTGGTATCATTTTCAGAAGAGAGAGAAAAAAAAAAAAGCAAATTGCAAATATATTCGCATTGAGAAGGAAAGAAGCATGCATCTGCATCATAAACGATGCTTTAAAATTACTAAATTTGCAAGATAAAGCTATAAAATTTACATTAGAGACTGAAATTAATGGATTTCTTCCTTTTCTAGATCTAAAGATAATAAGAAATAATAATAAATTTAACTTTGGTATTTATAGGAAGTCTACTTATATAGATAATTACATAAAAAATAAAAGTTTTAACTCTTTTTCACGTAAATTTGCTGTTTTCAATAGTTTGATTTATAGATTAATAAATATACCCCTGAAAAAGATGAATTTAATACAGAATATAAACATATTATTAATACTGCTTTAATTAATGGTTTTAACAAAGACTTTAAAATTTAAAAAATTGATAAATTCAAATATCAAAAAACTGTTAATGATATTCCTACCCTTAGAAAAATAAAAGGCGATTATAATGGTTTGGGAAAAGATTTATTTTAAAGAACAAACATCGCGTAATGAATTCTGAAATACTGGCAGTCGATTCTGTGTTTAATTTGTGTTATTTTCAGATTTTGGTTGTACTAACAAGATTATATTAACATCTAGCATTTGTAATGCTGGCGACAGCTTTGTTGTTTCCGGCTGAGGATATGTAAAAGTTTTACATGAAATCGCGATCCCAGACAATTTATAAGAAAAGTATTATAATTTCTTATAAGATATGTGAAGTTTTAAGTTAAAAATTGTTATATTTGTATATATTAACTGGTATTGTTTATGCTCACAGCTGCCCATACATATCTTGTGCTAAAGATCGTAGTTCATCATTGGAACAGCTTGATTACAGATATATTGCAGAATGAGACTGGAGAGGCATCAATGGTGATGTATACATAGGCAGGACATTATAAAGAAACAAAACAATGACTAAAGAAAGGGTAGTTTAAGTCACAACACACACTTGTATTAATAAATTCCTTTTTATTTAAAAAAAGAATACATTCTGAAGATGTATTGACAACTTTATGAAACAAAATGATCATAATACTGGGCTAGTTTATTCACTAACACCATATTACTACATGAGGCACAGAGTTTGGTAAAAGACTTATCACTTTCTTGCTTTTACAGGTACAGTAGCTTCTCCTTATCCTATTTTATCATATATTTCTTCCTTTACCACTTACCACATTAAACACTTTTAGTACTATGAAACTATGACAACAGAAATTAAATGTATATCATAATTTTAGACAAAACAAAAAGAATAATGCATGCATATTCTGGAATAAGCATTCTTGTGATACATCTGTGTAAGATAGTATGCAAAGAAATCCGAAGGTAATACGTGAGTAAAATGTATTGAGTTGGAATGTGATTATGTCTTATTTAAATAAATTTGTTCTTAATGTAGTTTACAGTAAAACTATAGGAGATACATGTGGTTCTATAAAACAACTGATACACAGGATAAATTTATGGGGAAGAAAAATAACATAAGAGTCCTGTTTAGCCATATTACCTGTTTGTAGAAATTATTCAAATAACATTTGGACAATCAATGGGTAAAATATAATACAGCCATTAAAGAAGATTGAACTGAATTTTGATAATCTTACTAGTGTGCAGAGATCAGTCTGCTTCCAAATTCATAAGTTTAAAGTTTGAATCTCAGACAGTAAAGCTGCATAGATAGACTTTTTCCAGTGTCTTTTTACCTAGATTTTTATTTGTGTTATCATGTTTGAAATTTTTAAATTTTAGAACATTTTTAGATTAAACCATTTTTTAAAAGGCAGCTCAGATTATGCAATGTAATATCTTGGAATATTTAAGCAAATTTTCTAAAACTGCAGTTATTATAAAATAACATATTTCTACAATGACAGGCACAGACTAAAATAAGTGATTCCTTTATAGGTAACTGCAGAATGTGAACATAAAAAGGGACAAAGGTTTCATAATAGTCTACTAATTTATTATAGTTTAAAAAAAATACAAAAATGTGGGGTTTCTACTAATTTATATTAAAACCTAAATAAAATTATACTTCATGGAAACAAATTAAATTTACATACATTATAAATCCAGAGATCTATTGGGGTTAAGACTTAATTATCTTGTACGGTATCATCCACAAGGCTATATAATTAGCACAAAATAACAAGTAAGCATATGAATTTTGAAATTGTTTGTGCAAATAAGTTCACTGCCTCAATTACTTTTGCTGGTATCCCATTTAGAGGCATTATTCATTATTATGTAGCTACTATTATCCAAATTATAAAATTACAATGGAATCATAGAAGCATCCAGTTAAACCGAGCTGGATAAACAGAATTCTTAAGATACATGAATGGAAATAAAGTATTAATGAAAATTTAAATTTCCTCCATAGACTGTCTGCTTTTCTAAAGGCACTATTTTTATTCCACTTTCCCTTTTCCTTACTTCTATTCTTTCTCCTATACAATCATAATGTTATATATTTAAAATATGTGCCTATGTTATTACACATTCAAATCAATGACCTCATTTGTGACACAAAACACTAATGTTTGTGAACATTATCTTATTCTATCAGAAATATGATTTCATTTTCCCTGTATGTCCTGTATAATAAACTGAAAGCAACAACTATGCAGAAATATAAAGAGAATATAAACTAATTATATAACACTGTTTTCAACACTTCCATGAAAGGATTTTTTAATTATATTATGTTCAAGAACCATTGTTTTTAAATGTTTAACACAGCATTTTTCGGTTTGTAGCTCTTATTAAAAATGTGATAGATAATGAATGTGATATACCAGATATAAAAAGAACAAGCCATTTAACTGCTCTTCAAAACACTATCTTTGTTAGATCAACAAATATAACTTTGGCAACATTAGACTTATAGTTAAGAGAGGGAAATAAAAAGGATACATGTTCTTTTTATCCTTTTTAAGAAGAAATCAGCTTCAGATGATAGCAGAACTTAAAATACACATTTTTGTATATTAATTTTACACTATACTTATTTAAGAAAAAGAAGATTTATTGACCCTGTCTAAACTTAGCACAGTAGATTCAAAAGTTTTATTGTCTTTGACTTTTTCCCCCATTGAAATTAATAAGATATAAAGGTCTGCTATTCGGTGATTTCATAACATTTAAATTTAACATTACAAAATGATGACAGCAATAAAAAAATTTGAAATTTATGGTAATTTTAATTGTAATTAGTATTTATCAACATTAACATGAACACTATGAGTATTATACTGAAGATTATGCTATTTGTGTAGTCTGTATTATCACCACATTCATTAGGTTAACATTTGCTTTGACTTCAGTTATTTTTATGCATTTGGGTAACTGCAGATAGTTTTTCTCTGATGAAATTCTTGACAAGGCCACTATCATGGTAGAACAGGCTTTTAGCCATAACCATACTGAAGAAGAACAACAAGAAGAAGAACAGGAAGAGGAGGAGGTAGAAGAGGAAGAAGAAAAAGAAGAATGAGGTGTTGCGGAGGAGGGGGAGGAGGATGAATGAATTGCTTTTATTTTACTTGTTAGCAACTGAAGTTACACATCATCTTTTGAAGTTTGAACATGCTGTTGCAGCTCTTTTCTCATACTTCAGAAAAATCTAGACCAGTGTTATCCAAAATTTTCCAGCTGGTACCTCCCCATGGATACTCTAACTTTTAGAATACCCTACAATTTGTTCTCAGTAACACATATATAAACATGCAAAAATAAAAAATCGGGGTATTTTTAAGTCACTGTTAACCAAATTAAACAAAAATAACTATAGAACATGCTTTTGAAACAACAATCTGGTTAAAATATGTAAAAATAATCTTATATCAACAAAGTATCAATTAAATATGTTGCTTCAAACCTAATGTGCCTGCCTCAGTAGCGTAGATGGTAGAATGTCTGCATAACGTTCAGGAGATATCAAGTTTAAATCTCGATCAGGGTATATTATCTGGATAAGGTTTTTCTGAGGTTTTCTCTTATCCTGAAAGATGAATGTACATTAACTTTAAGCTCTACAACCCTGGACTCATTTGAGCATCATTTCACCCATTTCATTCATCATCCGATATGACTTAAAGTTGGACATAACAAAAAGAAAAACCTAATGTACAGTTGTGAAAGAGGTTTTTTATTTTCATTTAAAAACAGCATATTTTTAAAGCAACTTTAGTTCAGATTCATAGGAGTAGTGCTTCTGACTCCTAGTATTACAGTTGTTTTCAACTGTAGTGTTGTGGGACACTGAGACAACCTGAATGACTTCCAGGACCTCTGCGGATTTCTCTGTACTAGGAATGAAGAAAACGGTTGCATCAAGTTATAATGCAAGTAGAAAAGAAAAAGGTTATTTTTTTGTGAAATAATGATATATTCTCATATTTTCTCCTTTAAATTAATTTTTGTTCATCGTCTGCTCCCAGGAATCATATGTTTTGGGAATTGAATTGCACATGAAGTGAGGTTGCATAAGAAACCTCAAGACTTTAGCTGGGTTCATGTAAGATATGAGTTCCCAAATTTAAGCATGGCAGCAATAAGATATTTTCTTTTGCAGCCTGGTGTGCTTAAGGGCTTTTAGTAGTGGCTGTCATAAAACTAAGTATAAACCAAGACAGTTTGTAGAGAAAGAAATGAGAGAAGCTGTATTTCAATTAGTATCATGGTATAAAAGTTTCAGGTGATTCATTCCTAATATTGGGTTTTATTATAATTTTCCTTTCATTTTTACTTTAGTGTTTAATTTTTAAAAAATTTGAAACCAAGAACATCATTTGTTCTTCAAATGTGGATGTAAATGATAGTGTTGTCGAAATAAAATTAAAAGTAGTTGATGTCTCGTTGATAATTGAGGAAACTAGGCTTCGAAGCATTTTCCAGGAAATTTAAAATGTTTAAAATGTTTAAAAAATTTAAAATTGACTCAATTTCTAACTGTTCTATTTTCTATAACCTAATAAAGGATTTTCACACCATGTTTTATGTGTTTAAGTTTTTTTTTTTTCCTGGTGCAGCACCTTTTTTACATATTGTTACCAGTAACGGTCCAGATATTAATAGTATTTAGGTATATCACAGTACAGAGGTGGAAAAAGTGCTATTGCTCAAAGGAGTCATGAGCTTAGAAAGCTTGAAAACACTGGTCTAGATTGTTTCTTTGTACCAAAAGCAGAACTAGTGTTACAATGGTAAATAGGCATATCTAGTATTATTAAATTATAGATGAGTCGTATTTTATACACATCTGCTTCACTTTTGTACCTATTTTGAGGACATGTTTCGCAAATCATCGCTTGCATCTACGGCTCTTGTGCGACTCACAAGAGCCGTAGATGCAAGCGATGATTTGCGAAACATGTCCTCAAAATAGGTACGAAAGTGAAGCAGATGTGAAAAAAATACGACTCATCTATAATTTAATAATTTTTCGCTTCACTGTGGTGTTCCAATACAGTTAAATCTCGAGGCATATCTAGCTTGAGAACATATCCAGTGTTAGAAGTATGAATGTCAACGTAATGATTATGGCAATAATAAAACCAACACATTAGAGTTTCTTCCGCAGTTTGTTACAGTGATATTTAATTTTCTACCTGTTGAAGAAAAATACAACTGATCATGAATAATTGTAAGCTTTCATGGCTGGATCTAATTTAAAGATAGAAGAATTTTCTGGACTCAGGAGCTGTGGTCTGATGCAGTTGGAACATCCATACGTTTTGTTCATGTTTGCGGTGAGCATCATCAGTGGTGGCATGGTCTGAGTCTTCACAACAACTGTTGTGACTGAAACTTCATCCAGAAAACTCAGACCACGCCATCACTAATGATGTTAACTGCAAACATGAACAAAACGTATGGATGTTCAACTCCATTAGACCACGACTCCTGAGCCCGGAAAATTCTTCTATCTTCAAAACACAACTGATGCTAACATCTAAGCATACAGTTCTTGTGCAGCTCTTATTTTCTTCAAGATATCTGTAAAAATTGGACACCCTAGAAAGAGATGGAGGGACTAATTTCAATAGAAAATAAGTGGAGACAGACCACGCCTAAAAACTTAATCTATGTCGTATATGAAGTTACAGTTACAATTTTTTTACACACACAATTTATACCACTGCATTCAAGTTTACTATATTAAAAGTACATGATTACATAAAAATATGTGCATAATATGTACATTTTAATGACCTATCATCCATTCATTCATTTATCATTCTGATGATAAAAGCAAATTTAATGGGAGAGTGCATTTGAAAGATTATATGTCTGAGCACCATATGCTGTGAATATGTAAGGCAAAGTTAGAACAATGGCAAGTTGAGCATTTTTGTAACACCAAAAAATAAAAGTTTTAAAGCTGCCAGGAACTTAAATTATGTATTTTATAAGTTGGATACTACATATAGTAAGTGAAATAAGTAGAATAAGAAAACTAAGTTTCTTTTCAGCTTTAAACACTTAATACAACAGATGCAAACAACATTATCTTTGGCTTTCATTAATGAATGTGAATTATAGTTTAAGTTAGACATTAGAAATTAAAAATGAGGAATAAAGAATACATAATACTGAAATGCTGGCAACAACTGATATTCCGGGAATGATTCAGCAAAGGAATGCCAAGAAGCACTTTGCATCAACTCAAGACAGTTAAACAAGATAAAAGAAACCATTTTTTTTTTTTAAATAAAACAATCAACATTTTAACGTATTATGTTTCTATTATAAAAAATGCTGATTTTCAGAAGGTTAGCTAAGGCATTATTACAGGCACTTGGCAGTGAATTAATTATTTTTTGATTAGCAGATTATGTGTATAACTATTCAAAATATGATTTGTTTTCAATCAATATTCATTTGTACCTAGCTAATCTATATCCTACATGAACATAATCTTCAGTACCTGGATATGGAATACTGTCACACACATGATACTCTTGCATTCTAATTACATATCCATTGCATTGATTTAACCATCTTTTATTTACTACAAAATTAATAAGCCTGTAACTTGATATTAAAAACAAGACAACAAAAAATGTGTGCTAAACATGCATAACATAGCAACTATCTATAAGATACAAAATGTCAATATTTGCAAACATCACTATTATTTTGTACAGATAATTAAATTTCTCCATGCTTTTAAAATGAATAATTTCAGATCATAAGTTTAAGAGATAAACTTTTAAAAGAGATTTCTACATCTTACTTAAATTGTGTTTTTAAAAATGAGTTTCTCATACTCTTTGTTAACCCAGCAATTGCTGATCAACATAGACATATTTAAAAACACTTTTATAAAGAGAAATCAATTGTTCTGCATATTTAACACCCGATTAACTGCTATTATGTCAAAAATAAACAGTGTGCTCTGTTTGAACTTGTTTTTCCTTTAGCTGCAGAAATGCCTTTTGCTTCAAAAGTAACTGAAGCTTGGCATTAGCCTTTCTAAATTAATAAACTATGACTATATTATAACAAAGATTAAATAAAATTAGCTTTGCTAACTGTAATCATTCCATATTGTATATTAAATACAACTGGCAACAACAATATTGGTGTGATGTTCATCAGACAGTTCTGTTGATGAGATTGGCAAGCTCTCTATATAAGAAGCATTGTCTGGAAAAAAAGAAATATATGCTATAAATAAAACGGAACTTGTACATGACACTTGTATATAGTTTACTTTTGATAATGTAAGAAACTTACGTACATCATAATGGAAAGTATTCATGCACAACTAAACCTTTAATGAAAATCAATGTTTTGAAGAGTATTTAAAGTATCTATATATTTAAAACAACTGCTATTCATTTCAAACCTTAAAACATTATTATTATTTTGTATATTTGTTATACTAAATTTATTTTTAAAAGAGTTTATGAAGAAATCATTATAAACTGTTGGAAGTGTTTGTGTTGTGAACAAGATTAATCAATGAGTGAAAGAAAGATGAGTGATATAGAGTGAGTTATGAATGTGAAATATGTGTGGAGGTGTTTGTATTAAGGCAACGTGAATCAGTAATCTCGGGCCTTCTTCAAAACAGATGTGGAGTGTTAAGACATGTTTCCAAAATGTGCATATAAAAGTTATTCAATAACTGTATCATTTTCGGTAAAACAACACTAAAGGGATAATATATGTTATTGTCTTCTACGAAAATATTGGAATTTCAATATTTCAGAAATATCAGTAATATTTTTCCACCTGCTTCCAATTCGGCCAACATAATGTGGGTAAGTCATTTCAAAATTGAATAAAGTTAACGTTTTCTAAATAGACATCCAGTACTACTGATTTCTTTGAGTTTTAAATAGATCTCTGTACAAGTTACCCCTAAAGAGATTTGAACTCCTTAGACTCGATCAAGATATTTCAGCTCCATATGTGCAGCATTCTTTTTTCAAGCAGACATATAATGCTTCTAGGGACAAAGTGCTACTCAGTATAACTTTATTAGTCAGTTTATTTCCTATTTCTTACTACAATATCTAGCATATACAACTTCATACATATATAATATAATTAATATACCATAAATACAATATCTTGCATACTGCTCATTTTGGAGTTGCATATTCCCATGCCCCATTATAATTAACCCAGGCTGTGTATATAATGGAGTATTTTAAAACTTGGGATCTATGATAGATAGAGTCAACATGAAAAATTCAATGCCATGGCCGGGATTTGAACCACAGATCTCATGGTTTCCGTCCAGTCGCTCTAACCCATTGAGCTACCATGGCCAACCTTCCGTCCTGACATTAAATTCTCCAATTGACTCATATATTACCCCGGAGACCACAAGGGGCTCTCGCATTCGAGATACACCATTTGTGGCGACTTACTATCGTAAGTACTTGAGTCCCAGGCTTCATCATTTAACTCATATTATCTTAGTTAATTGGCATTGAATTTTTCATGTTGACTCTATCTATCAATATCTCGAATGCAAGAGCCCCTTGTGGTCTACCGGGGTAATATATGAGTCAATTGGAGAATTTAATGTCAGGACGGCAGGTTGGCCATGGTAGCTCAATGGGTTAGAGTGACTGGATGGAAACCAGGAGATCTGTGGTTCAAATCCCGACCATGGCATTGAATTTTTCATGTTGACTCTATCTATCAAAGATCTTAGCCTATACACGGCTAGTGTGAAGAAATGATTAATTTCCATCAATTAACTAAAATAACTCGGGATCTATATTTTTGTTTCCCTTTATACCTTCTGCTATTTTCCCAGTTGTTCTCATTAGTCTTCCCTGTTTTCCAAAGCCATTTTTGTCTTATCTTGCCAATAAATTTTCCCAGTTTTACTATGTTTTCTTCTGATGTTAGATTCAAGATTCTTTTGCCTCTTATTTCATTTGATATGTTTTCCCACTTATGCAAAAGAAATTCATCTCTCCAATATTTTGTTTTTTGACAATCAAAAACATAATGCCAAGTACTATCTTCTTTTTCACAAATTGGACATCTTCCCTTAATATATCCATTTCTTATACCCCTTAAGTAGTATATTACTACTGTTCTAAACCATGCCAACCCTTCTCTTTCTACTTTATCACAGATGTCAATACATTTTTCTCTGCCCCAATCATTTTTCAATGTTTTATATAATTTCAGAGATCTTTTGTTATAAAGATTAGTCCGTAATTCTTGTTTTCAATATCTTCAATTCTTGTTTTTACTTCTTTCCAGAATCCCTTTTCTATTCTTCCACTATCTAACCATAATGAACCCATATCTATTTCCTGTAAAATCTTTGGAATTTTAATATCCAAGTCTTTCTCCCCTTTATTCTTGTTTGTGCTAATAAACACTGTTTAACAATATTTTTCTCATCTAAGTTCCATATTCTGAGCCAAAATTTCAGAATTCTTTCCATCACCTCGCTTTCTTAACCTAATCTTCCTAATTCCATTAAAGCCGCCTCATTCAGTGAAGACCTAGGTAAGCCTAAAACAAGTCTACAAAATAGTCTATTTATAACATTTATCATTTTCCATCCTTCATCTGGCCCCCATATTTCTATTCGATGTAGCATTCTGCTTTCTACAATTGAACCAAACACCATTTCTATCCATTTTACTTGCATATTTGGTATTTTGTTAGTACATGATCTAATAACACTCATAGCCATTTTTCCATCTGCCAGTGCTTTCCTTTTTTGGTCACACCATGCACCATTACTAGATGATCTTACTACTAGATAATCAATATTCTTAATCACCTCAATTTCTGAACCCTCCCACCACCATTCTTCTCTTTTTAGTTTGAAACCTTTTATTACTACCATGATCTTAGATTTATTTTTATTTATCTTCAAACCCCAAGGATTGCTTCCAAGAATTGTTTTAAGCCTATACTTGTTATGGAACCTGTTACTAAATCATCTGCAAAGAGCAGATCTGGTATCTCTCTGTTTATTTAAAATTGGTAAATGTGTAACATTTTTACTTATTACTTCTAGAATATCATCAATAAATAAATTAAATAGCACTGGACTTAGTTTGCAGTCTTGTCTAAGTCCTACATTGTTTTGTATTTTCTCGGTTATTATTCCCCGATCATATTTTATACTAAATTCGTTTTTCTTTGTAAATATTTTGGATAATTTTATTAAGCAACTATAGTTTGATTAATGAGTCACTATGTTTACACTCAACTTCACTTACTATGTTGTTGTATAAAAAACGTTTTCAAGATTATTCAATCTCATCCTCAGCTTTTTGGTGACTAACAGTGAGTCACCAAACAGCTGAGGATGAGATTGAATAATCTTGAAAACGTTTCTATTATACAACAACATAGTGAAGTTGTGTGTAAACATAGTGACTCATTAATAAAACTCAAAAATGGAGAATACTTCACTGTTAATAATAAATGCCTCTGCTTTTAATACTTAAAGCAACTATAGATTTAAAATGAGATATTTCAGATCATAAATTTAAGAGAAAAATGTAAAAGATATACCTATTATCTTACTTAAATTGTTTTCTTGCTTTGTTTTAACTCAGCAATTGCTGATTAATATGAAATTTTTAAAACACTCAGTATTTTGCATATTTAACACTTTCAATAAACTGCTAACATGTTGCAAATTAACTGTGTACATGAGTAGAGAAAGTCATGTGAGTGCAATGCATCAGATTTTTCCTTTGGCTGCAGAAATGTGTTTTGCTTCAAAAACAACTGACAACTGAAAAACTTGGCTTCTGCCTTCCTGAATGAACGGCTATATTGCAGCAAACATTAAATAAAAATTAACTTTATAGATTAAAGCTTCATGGGTGATCAGCCTTGTTAAAGTAATTAAATTTGAGCTTTTGGCCATCCTAAGCTCCATAGTCATGAAGCTGATCACCCGTGAAGCTTTAATCAATAGTGCTTGGCATGAAAACTTTAAGTCTTACAAAAATTAGCTTTATAATTTTATAACTGCACTAAGGCCAAGTTTATTATATGCATAAGTACACCTGTAACTAATTTTGCCATTTACATACAGTACCGCTTAAAACATAAATGAACTCAATATCTCTCTGCTCTAGGGTAATGAAACTAGACTACCTATAACATTTTTTATCTTATTACTATAGGCTTGATGAGATGAGGTTATCTATCTTAACTTTAAACTAAGATATAATAAAAATACCCACTCACCTGCCAGTTGGCTTACATATGTTTCTGTGGTCTAGTGGTGCACCTAAGAGTTCACCAATCCCTGGATCTGCAACAAAGAGGGAGTATTTATTCAAAAATATGTTTTGTGTTAATGAATACAGATACTTATAAAAACATCCAGTCAAAGTCTTTCAACTCAAAACTCAAATTTTTACCTCCCAAGACTCAGCATTAAATGTTAAAGTAAAAACACAAAAATAAATACATGAAACTTTCGTCATCATCATTGTCATCATCATCATCATCATCATCAATGATGATGATGATGATGATGATGATGATGATGATGATAATAATAATTTACTTATAGTTAACATATTCAAAAAATTCATCTATACTATAAAAACATTAACATCATTAACATTAACAAAATTAATTGTCAAAGTAATCATAATATTCCTTTATGCTATAAAAACAATGGAGTGAAAGAATTTTTTTGAGGCAAATCCTAAATCGATGCAGTGCAGGTATTTGCTTCAGATAATTTGGTAATTTATTATAAAGCTGGAGGCCAGTATATACAAAATTTTTTCAAAAGAACTTGTGCTATGTGTGATTACATGTGAATAATGGTAATCGGAGTACAAACCTTCCCTGTTTATGCTTGTCTAAGTTGTTGAAAACAAGCATAACTTAGAGCAACAAAGTGGCAGCTGTATAACTTGCTTTGGAGTCGAATGTACGCCAGAATTTTTTTGTTTTTTGTTTTTGTTGTAAAATCTCAGTGTGGTCTGATTTATTTAACATTTTGTTTTAACTTTACATTCAACATATACTTTGCTTAATATGAGTTCATAATATAAAATAACTCTGCATTACATAGGAAAGTCTTATGTGACTGAACATTTATATATACTCAATATGCAATATACATTACTCAATATTTTGGAATTGGTAAACAACTACATTTATGTGACAAAATGCCCCAGCAACTTACCTCCAGATTCTGTTGATACAATCTGAAGATACAATATGGTCATGAATGTTTGTACAGTTTCAGTAAAACTGAATATTTCTGCTTGTACTTTCTTATTTTCTATTAATGAAAGGAACTTTCTGTGCAACTCCAAAACTTCTCTGCAATCTGGAACAAGTAAACAAACACACACAAAAATTAAGCTGGTGGAACATGCAATATAACAAAAACATAAATAAACAACACAAAGTTTTCCCTGGAGATGCACTGCTTTGTGAATCAAACATACCTTTCTGAACTTCTGTAAGTTCTACAGATTGGCGTAACAATGGCAAGTTGATATCAGCACATGGAGAACCACGATGAGGCACACTGTAGAACATGATGCCACGTGTGTTTCTCCAGATACCTTCCAGTTTTTCTTCACCACTTTCCCATGCTGAAAATAATTAACATGCTCTTTAATATTTGCTGCTCACATGCATGTGTGTGAACAGCGTAATTCAAATATGAAAACTTGGTTAAAAGCCAAACTGGGTATTTAAGTTCAGCATCATAAAAGGATGCGATACAAAGTTTCTCAACAGAATCTTTCCACTCCATACTGTCCTTTACATTGACAATCTTTTGATAGTTTTGATTTTTCAAAAGTCACTGTAATGAATTTGATTTAAATGCTATAAGTTTAAAATATTTTTATAATAAGTTAAATGTATTTCTTGAATTTTCTGAGAATAGCCACTGAAGTTTTTTTCATTCTAGATGGCGTTTATATAATTGCTAAAGCACACAAACATAGATAGAAACTTACTATACAAAAAGTGTAGGTCTAGTTACAGCAGATAATTTACATAAAATATGAATGTTTTTGTGGAGATAACCAATTTTGGGATATTCCTTGTTTTTTATTTAGATTATATTACTTATACTATTATAATATTATTATATTACTTATGTTTTTATCAATAGGAAGTTGTTATTGATTGAGTCAACATGAAAAATTCAATGCTATGGCCGGGATTTGAACCACGGATCATGGATGGTTGAATGTTTCAAGTCGACTTTATCAATCCAGTACCTTAGCCTGTATATGGCTAGTGTGAAGAACTGAATAATTTCCATCAATTAACTTAAATAGGAAGTTGTTATTTATTTATGTTCTGACCATGTAAAGAGAATGGATTACTAGTTCTTAAAAGATGTGACTCGCTTATGTTTATTGATTCTTCTAATGCTAAATTGTAAACCTTAGGCAGTAAACATTCCAATTTTGTATTATATACCTGCAGTATTGATGGAAAATGCAAAACACCAGTAAAATCTTACTTGAAGCAAAAGGTTAAAAACAGTGAGTATTTAACATTTGAAAGTAATGAGTCGGTAATTCAAACACAAATTGTCACTTAAATTATCCTTACTTGAACAGGTTTCGGAGAATGGTTTGTCCCCATCGTCAGCAGTTATCCGACTGGTTAGATCCGTGTTTTCCTGAAGTGTTTCTCTTAAGTATTTTCTTAAGTTTGTGGTTTCTCTTAAGTATTTTGAAAGGATAACCATAAAAGCTTCAGAGATCAGAGATCATTATTTGATCTTAGCAGAGCTTATTTACCATATGAAGAAATTTACAAATGTGTCTGTAATTGCAATTTGTTTTAGAATATGTAAGATTCATTGTGCTGACTAAATGGCGACAATGTTGGTTAGTTAATAAGCATATCAAGTTTAATTCTAGATCTTCAGGAGACTAAAATGATGAGCTACTCACCATCAACCATCATCTGTTTAGCAAACAGACCTCCTTTGGAATGACCTACCCAAATGATTGGGTTCTTCCCAACTCCCAGCTTCAACAAATGGTCCATCATCTCCCTACCTCGTTCTGACATGGATGTCCTGAAGAAAACAAATCAGAAAACTGTGTGAATGATAACACTGTTTGGTGCGGTTTAGCTCTGAAGATTTGGCTCCAACTCAAAATGCTTTCAGAGGATGTGATGTGTAACTATTTATATATTTTTTTTTTTAAGTTTGAATTTATGAGTCACTTGTTTACACTCAGTCTTCACTTACTTGTTGTTGTATAATTGAAACGTTTTCAAGATCATTCGATCTCATCATCAGCTGTTTGGTGACTAAATGAACCTCCCTCTTCTTCCAAAAGGATAGGTCCAAAAAGGGTAGGGTGTTGTCTCTTTCTACTTCCATAGTAAATTGGATGTGATTATCTTGCAGGTTTAGTAATTTTAGAGAATCTTCTCTAAGTTTTTCCGGAATGATAGCAAAAATATCATCAACATATCTCTGCCAAAATTTATAAATCTGTGGGAAGGCCTTTACTATGTGTGTTTCAAAATAAGAAAATATTGGACCTCAAGATAACTAGAAATTGTCATGGTGTAGATTTTGGAATATACAGGAAGCCCACACACATAGATAATTACATAAAGAAAAATGAATACAACCCAGTTTCACATCAACTAGCTGCCTTTAGAAGTCTAATTCACCGGCTATACAACGTCCCACTGAGTAAGGATGAATTTTTGAAAGAACAACAACACATAAAAGACATAGCGGTATTAAATGGATTCAACCCAGCCATTATAAGGAATATGATGAAGAGGAAAGAAAAACTGAAGATAAGATCAAAAAATACCACTCTCACACCACTTAATAACACAAATTGGCAATATAGAAAATTCACCTACCATCCATGGGCTTTTAGAAAATTTGAACGAATCTTCAAAAGACTAAACTTAAAACTAGCACCCCAAAACAAATTCAGTCTGAGGAACCTGCTAAATAAACCACTGAAAAATACAATCCCCAACAATTTGAAATCAGGAATTTATCAGATTAATTGTGAAACCTGTGAAAAAAGCTACATAGGAAAAACTAAGAGAAACATGTTAACCAGGCAAAAAGAACACCAGAGGAACATTAAGTTGAAACAAACAGAAAAATCTGCAGTTTCACACCATATTTGGACAGAAAACCACAACATTGGCCACAACATTAAACTGTTAAAATATTTAAGTACACCCATAGAATTGGATATTTGGGAAAAAATATTCATAAACAAAAACCGTGATAAAGTTATAAATTTTGAAATCCCGGCATTAAATGAAGTATTAAAACTTAGTGCCCCTAACACCAGATGGCAGAGTGATCGGAGCTCCGTAGTTGAGGAAGAAGAGGGAGGTTCATTTAGTCACCAAACAGCTGATGATGAGATTGAATTATCTTGAAAACATTTCAATTATACAACAAGTAAGTGAAGACAGAGTGTAAACAAGTGACTCATAAATTCAAACTTAAATATGAAGAATACTTCACTGTTAATAATGCTTCTGCTTTTAATATGTATTTATATTTTGCCTAAATTATTTGTTTTATGCTTCAGCAAAACATTTCAGACACAAAATAAAGTCAGCTTTATTGAAAATGGTGTAAAATGTCTCCATTTTGCAAAATTACATGAGGAAAAACAATGACATTGATGCATCATAGCTGCTTTGTGTTCAGTGCCAACTTAAGTGCAATTCACAGCATAGTGCTCATTGTTAAGCCAGTAACAAACATGTCCAAACTCTAAAGTTATTCAAAGTAACAAGCACTTAACCTAGTACAGAAAGAGAAATGGACATGAAAGACTGGTAAAAAATAAAGAAAAAAGACAATGCTGATTTACAGAAATACAAGGAATGACATAGAAAGAAGAGGTATACAAGTATAATAGAAGGAAACAGACAACAGGGATTTTAAGGGACAAGTAGATTAATAAAAATAGGAAAAGTAACAATATGGCCACAAGAAGAGGAGTAGAAAATAAGAAATTTGCAAGAAGGAGAATTACTGTACAGTGTTTACCTGGTTTAAGGCAGAGTTATAATATTATAAATGTTATAGGTGGGCTTAGCTTATAAATGTCACAAGAATGAAAAGCTTTATTCTCAGAATGGTTATGGAAATAAGTATTCTATCTTACCATCTATGAATGGTATTTATTTACTATATTTACTATATGGTATACTATTTACGTTTAAGACCACAATCTGCAATTGTTTCCTTTATTATGTTTAATAAATTAACAATGTGGAAATAATCCAAACAATTACAATAGCAAACTAACAAAACATGTGAAATGTTTAATATTTGTTATGTCATTTTATACTTTTTATTGATTTATACCTACTCTGTGACTGAAAGCATTCATTTTAAATGTATTACAAAAGTAAAAATTTCACATTACATTCACTTATTTAGAGTTGTAAAAACCATAGTTTACAAACCAATTCATGTTAATCCATCAATAAATGGTGATTTTTGTTCTCATAAACCCATTTACGTTTTCTTCTCTCTTTTCCGCTTTCATCTTAGCTAAAATATGTTGAATCGAATCTCACACTATATGTTGTTGTTTTCAAATGCTAGGCTTTGGCAATGAAGCCATTAGCTCTCTTGCTCTCCAATATTTCTGTGTAGTGGGTCCGGCAGGTAGGACTTCACAGGTTAGAAGATGTTCTTCAGCCATTTCCTCTTCTTTGTTGCACAGAGGACAATTTGGACTTGTATAAATTTCTATTCTGTGTAAGTGTTTGGTCAAATAATCATGTTCCGTAAGTAATCTAGAATTTGCTACTGCAGCTTTACGTGGGATTTCGTGGATAATTTCTGGGTTTTTAATTAAAATGTTCCATTTTTTATCTTTGGCTTTGTTAGAAATTGATTGGTTTTATTTGTTTTTATATTTGTTTTTTTATTAATCCTTTTATGGATGTAAAGGTTAAGTTTTTACTTTTGTTCTGAATTAAATTCGCACCTTTTTTGGCAAGAAAATCAGCTGATTCACTTCCAGAAATTCCACAATGTGCAGGTATCCACCATAATATAATTGTTTTCTGTAGTTCTGAAGTTGTTGGATCATTTTGTGATATTCTTTAATTTGGATTGACCTCATTTTATACGAACTTATTGTACATAATGCTGCTTTAGAATCAGAAAGTATGACAGCATTTTTGAATTTATCTATTCCGTATAGAAGGTGTTGGAGTGAAATATGAATAGCCGTTACTTCTGCATCAAAATTTGTTGTGTGGTATCCTGCTGGTTGATAGAATGAGAACAGTGCATACTTAATTCCTGCTCCTGAGTTGTTCTCCAAGTTGGATCCATTTGTGTAGATATGTAACCATTCTTCAGGCGGGTATCTATCATTCACGGTTTCTAATGCTAGTGCTTCTAGTACAGGTTTGGAAGTTTCAGATTTTGTAACTATTTGTTCTAAATCTAATTGAATATTAATTGGTTCAAAAGTTGGTGGGTTTTCTTTGATTAAAATATTTTCTTTAGAATTAGGAAGATTCAGATCTGTTTTTAATTCTGTAACTTCGTGTAGGAAACTTGTTTGTGTTTCCATGAAATAACAATACTATTGAGAACATTTTCCACTATACAAGCCTCCCAATAATCATTTACGGTATCACTACATGTTATCAAAAGCAGTCTTTCAGTCTTTTACTGTTCATAAGCAATATACCTATTGTGCAATTTATATGTTGGTAAGTCACCTAATTAGCTACTTTTGTTTCCCTAGCCATTCATTTCATGTTGACTCAAGCTAATTCTATGGGATTCAGATCATGCATTATGGGGGCATGCAAACAATGGTATGCCCCAAATAAAACAAAATGAACACTTTCTCTTCAGGTTTGTTTATTTCAGTTAGCTTGTACATAAATAAAACTGTAGCAGTGAATCTCTTTTGTTTGCTAATTTCAGCAACTTCTAAAAGAGAATTTATCCACCTTACAGTGTAATATTAGTCTGGGTGGTGCAGTTAGTTACTGTCCTACACAGGAGAGAAAGTGTCTGAGGCCTAAGATGCAGGGGGGTTGGCGAATGTTCCCACACCCTCCCTGGACAGGTTTATGACACCCCATGTCAGTACAGTTACAGACAATTCAAAAATATTCTGACGGCTTCTTCTTTTTGTGAATGAATCTTCTCAGTTTTAGTGTACAGAGTGAATAGGGCGCATGTTTTTGAACGGTTCTGCTGCTTGTGTAGCAGGCATTTTCTGCCACACACATTCGCTGTCCTTGTCCCACTGTGTAAGACAGCACATTCCTTTCAGGGACCTTCTTTGCATTGCTGGACAGTAGATGCTAGTCTACCAAACATAAGATTGTAGATTCAAATTCCAGGCCAATGGTTTTTAGGTGTGCTTAAAAACCACAGCTTCATATCAGTAGGCCGCGCCGTGGCTCAGTGGTTAGACCGCTTGACTCTCACCAAGGCGGCCCGGGTTCGTTCCCAGGCGACCGCAAAGTGAGATTTGTGGTGGACAACACGGTGCTGGGGGGTTTTCTCCGGGATCTCCGGTTTCCCCGCCATCTCATTCCACCAGTGCTCCATCTTCATCTCATGTGTCATCAGTGTCATCGCCTGCGGTGCCGTATGTAGTGAAAGCGGGCGTTAAACACTACACATTACATTACATTATTTCATATCAGTAATTTACTAGCATGAAAAATACTGCTGTGTTGTTGATATGATCCAGGCAAACGACAGTATCATTAACAAACAAAATAATTTGTTTTAATCACTCATTTTTACGGTGTAATAAGAGCATTATCTAACACTATAAAACGGAATAGGAGGGCAAGGTGAACTGTTTTTTAATCATCTTTTCAAAGTTTGCCTATTTCATTCGCCCATGGTTATATATGTTACGTCCTTCAACGTAGGTCACAGGGATGATGAATGAAATGGGATAAATGATGCTCAAATGAATCCGGAGTCCATAGAACTCCATCTTTCAGAATAAAGGAAACTCACCCTGAATAAGATTCAAACTCTGGACCTCTAGAATGTGAGGCAGCCGTGCTATCCCCTACTAAGGCGGGTATTAATTCGATAATATTAACTTTGATGTATCTTGCTTCTTCCCTTCATTCCTCTGAAACGCAAAGACGGTGGATGGAGTTGAGGTGCTGAGTCACTGACCCCTTAAATGAAAGTGACCGAGACAATCCACACCTCTCGGTAGAAGGGGAGGTGCGACAGTACGGACAGAATTTCCAAATGCTTAAGATGAACCACAGAAATCATGTTACATAATTCTACTCAATAACTAAGCTCGTATGTCAAAAAGCTTTAAGATAAAGCTACAAAATGAATTGAAATCTTCATAGAACAACGCAAACAAGCATCAGCACATTGCTTTGGTGTTGAATATTTTCCAAGTTCTGCCATCATATATAAAACTGCAAAAGCAATTGCTGTAATGTTTGCTAAATCTGTGATTTGTTATTTTAAACTTGTACCAAAACAGCAATATTATGATGAAAACTTATTTATTTTAAAACACTTTCGTAAATCAGAACTGATGAGCAAGAAACATGATAATTTGCAAGGAAGTTTTCGCCAGCAGTTCTAATCCGGCCGTGACATTTAGTTTACAAGTGTGATTCAACGTTACTAAACATCACATGTGAAAACACTTGTGCCTAATCGATTACCTCTGTAATCAATTGTACATGGCAGTACCGTGCTCATGATTAATATTGAATGTGTAGCAACTGTACTTACTGGAAACCACTTGGTGTAATTACTTTGGTTTCGAAGTGTTTTACTCTTAAGTATTAAAAGCAGGAAGAAAGGGAATGAAGTTTGAACTATTACTGGAGTTTTAGTGACGTTGCAGGTTACAAAACACCCACATTTCTCGCGTTATCTATTGCCTTTTGCAGATAGCATTCACAGACGGTGTCTACCTGTTCGTTATTGAACTTTACCACTTTACATTCTTTGTATGGAAATACAGTTTGAAGGTATATAATTGAAGCCAAAAACATCTTTATGCCTCCTGAACGCCCGCCTCTGTAGCGTGGGCCCTGCCTCACGTTCAGGAGGTTCCGAATATCAATCTCGGTCAGGATGAGTTATCTGTTAAGGGTTTTTTACGGGGTAATTCTAAGCTCTTTGGACCCTGGGCTCATTTGAGCATCATTTCATTCATCGTCT